>CM039130.1:6030526-6234127 GCA_022036555.1 Microstegium vimineum
ACTAGAGAACGAATCTGCGCATCGCAAGGTCCAGATACAAAGGCATTTTCGATCGAGAAGATAGAATACTCAGAGCTGGACAAAGAGCCAAGCCTTAACGTTGCCGAATTGGAGAAATTCGCCTTTGATATCATTGAAGCCGATCGGGATGTTGAATCATTTGAGCCCAGGGAGATTTGGGGCGCGAAGGTGCTCGTCGTTGGACAAGGGAGCTCTGAATCAGATGACGAGATGAATGTTGGCACTGTTGAATGGGTAAACGATGGGGAGCCGATGCCTCGTGCGCTCGACCAGAAGGGACTGGAAAGTTCACCTTCGACGTCACAAAGGCCGATGAAATATTTGACTTATTGCTACAGGAAGGGCAAATTAAGCTAGCCCTTAATCAAGTAATCCCATCGACCGAGGAACTCAGGGAGACCAGGTACTGTAAGTGGCACAATACAACTTCGCACGGTACCGACGACTGCAAAGTGTTCAGGCGGCAGCTGCAGTTAGAAATTAACTCTGGACGGATCCAATTTGAAAATCCTAAAGTCCAAGAACCGATGGAAATTGATCAACGCCCGTTTCCAAATAATATGGTGGAAGCTGGTGGGAGAACTAAGGTGCTGACATCGGACGCTGCTAGGAGGAGTGCATCGGTAGATCCTGATCATCAAGTGGCTGAACGTGACGTCGGAAAGTTTGCCGATGCAAGGAAAGGCGAGAGAAATGTCGATAAAGATGCCTGTGTCAGCAGGGCTCCTGGTATAGTAATCACGCACAAGCTACCAAGGCGGAACTATCGGCAATCACGAGATGAACGATATCGGCAGGAAGAAAAAGAACATCGGGAGTGGCTTCGTCGAAAAAATCATTGGAGGTGTCCCTTCTTCGTTTACTGTTGGGAAGAAGGCATTAAGCTACCCACTGCCGATGGCTGTCCTGAATGCAACGGGTATCACACTGCCGATCGGTCAGGTAAGTGTTGTTTGGACGATCGGGTATCTAGGTGCGCCAAGCCGCCCAGAGAGAGGAGATTGGTACGTGACCAACTAGGGGCAAGCTTGATGCCCATAGCAGGCTTGGCAGGCAGGTTGATCAAGGGGAGAGCAAGGAGCAGACCAAAACAAAAACACCCGATGAAGAAGTGCTCTCCAGAAATTCAAACATCGAAAGAGATGCCGATGTAAGTAATGAAAGGCAGCACCAGCCTGTCTGGAAAACCAAACTCTCTCAGTGGTGCCCTAAGGGTTTAACAAAAACCCAGAAAAGAAGAATTCAGCGCCAACGCCGCAATGACCTGTACGGTGATGCAGAGCTCTCAAGGGAGAAGCAGTGGATGCTAAAGCGCAAGGATGGAGATCCATCGGCAGACAGCAATATTGTGCCGATGGTCTAATCGAAGTCAATCTTGGACCTGCGGGCTTGGGGGCTGCAATCGGCAAATTGGCGATTTCAATACTTGGGGGCAGCTACCGATGGTTTGTGTATGGGACGCTGTACTGCCGATAGGTTCGTTAACTGCCAGAAGATGGTTGTAACAATGATTCTGCTGTGCTGGGAACCAAAGTGTGCGGTGCACGCGTTCTGGGAGTTACTCCTCGTACTCTTTGGTGGGTCTATCGGCATTGTTCTAATTTTGATCCGATGGAAGTGTGAAGCCTCGTTGCCGATTATTCTTACAGTCGAGCTAAATACCAGGGTCTATTAATAAGTTATGGTGATGATTGCCGATGACTAGGTGAACGAGTTTGCCGATGGCACTCTGGCGTGGAAGTTGATTTTACCGATCAGGATTGAATTCTAGGCCTGGGAATGGTTCCCTAATCAAGTTCCTATCGAATAAGACAGGCTGCCTCCAGCAAAGCATACATTTCGGAAACTCTCGAAGGAGTTGACACATGACATGCTCGTTTGGGTGCCGAGGAAAAGGAAAATATAAAACATCGGTAAAAACAAACCGGCATTATATTACAAGTCAAAATCAAGTATCAGGTTACAGTTTTTCTGATACAACAGACATTACAGCAAGGAGTGGATAACTGATATCGCACGCAGGCGGATTTGCTCTATGTCATCCATCTCCTTGGCATCGGCATCGGCAGAGCCCTCAACCGGCTTGATTTTCTTCTTCAGTAGTATAGCCTGTCGTGCATTCTGGTCCCTTTCTTGCCGCAGGGCCTTGATGGAGTCGGATAGTTGAGCTCTTTGCTGGTTGGCTGCAGTCAGATCCCCCTCAACCTTCTGTAAATCCGCAAGCAGCTCCTCCTTCTTTGCCGACAGTTGGGAAATTTCTTGATCAAGGTTGCCGATGGAGACTTCTTCTTGGCCGATGCCTTTGTGCTTCTCATCGGCAATGTGTTTGAATTTAAGCTTCTCTTCTTCGCTCTTGGCTTGAGCGGCCCTATCAGCAATACGACGGGCAAGCCTCTGATACTGGATCTGTTTGATGTCAATAGAGGCTGCCTGGAGAAGGACTTCTGCCATATCGGCAGGGAGATGACTTTGGATGTCTTTGAAAGCAATCCTTGCTGCTGATGAGTCTTGAATGAGCTGGGATGTGTCTTGCTGCAGCAAGGAAAGCAGTGCCTCAAGCTTGGTCTTGATCTCTACCGATAGAGTTGGGACAGAGCTTTCTTCCTCCTCGTCATCGGGTACGTCCACCGAGAAGGAAAATAAGTTGTCTGCCTGGAGGGGGTCTTGGCGTCTATCTTCGTCCTGCGGGTTGAGGCTGAAGGAGAATAGACTATCCGGAGAATCTTGGGCCTGAAAACAGAAGGGTTATAATATGCCGATCGAAGGATTATGCTAGAATTTTCAAGTGATTAACTTACCATCTTGAAACGGATTTCTTGCCCAGGACTTGGCATTCTAGATGGCCCAGCCTCGTCTTGGACATCGGCGGCGGTTGCCGATGAATGAGCTTCTGCCAGAGGAGCAATCGACGCCGTTGGTGATGGTAGTGTTGTCGATGGCGTTGCTTCTGGCATGATACTTGATTGTGGCGGTGATGCCAATCTTTCATCGGGATCTTTGGAGGGTACCGATGCCGATGTTACCGTTGCCGCTACGACGCGCGGAGCTGTCTCATCAGCAACTTCGACTGACGGCATCGATGCTGATGTTGCTTCAGCTGCTGCCGTGGGTGCAGTCGTCTCATCAGGGACATCGGCTGATGGTGCCGATGCCGATGCCGCCGCCACCGCCATTAAGGGTGTTTCTTCGTTGGGAGCTTCGGCTGACGGTGCAGATGCCGATGCCGCCTCTGCAGCCGCAGCAGATGAGACTGTCTCTTGAATGAGGATGTCGTCCATCGGTTGATCTGGGATAGGAGCCGATGGAATTTCTGCCGACGACGCACCGACAGTTGGCGGTTCAACTTGTGCCGATGAAGAAGATGGGCTAGCCAGCCTCAAACGCCTTCTCTTCCTTGGCGCGGCAGCGGAAGAAGATCCAGCCCGTTTCGACGAGGACTGGGGGGCATCGGCAGCCGAACTTGGAGGTGCTTGTTTGCTTGGGGCAGTTGCCGATGACCTCATAGCCTGAAAATATTCAATGCAAGTTACACGAAGTAGATGTTGCCGATTAAATAGTATATAATCGGTATGAGTGAAGGTGAGTTTACTGCAAACACCCGCGTCAGGGCAGCAGCAGCGGCCGATGTAGCCTTGGCTTTTGCAGGTGTCGGTGTGGGTACCTGTCGAGGGATGAAGGCAGCTAACGAGGGAGATTTATTGCCGATGAGTGATACGGGACTCATTATTCAAAGCTTGAAGGGCTTGCCGCTCTTGCTCATCGGAGGAATTTGGTCATCAACCTGTCAAACGCAAGAAGGTTAAAATACCGATGGCGAAGATAAAAGTAAGGAATGCATCGGAATGAGGAGTTACTGCGTCGTCGGGGATGATATGATCGGCATCGATCATGTGCCGATAGTAGTGCGACGATTTGGTGAACAGTTGACACCTCCATTCTTGCCACCAGGACTTGTACTCGTTTGTGATAAAGGAGGTTGGTGACTAGGAGGACAAGTCAAAATCTGATACATCGGCATCGGCAGGAAGGTTGACAACCTTGTTCCAGTCCAGAGCACTGGAGAATGTTTGCCTGGGCTGCACTACCTTGGAGTAACAAAGCTTGATCGGCAGTTGGCCGAACGCCAGTTGTCTTGCCGCTACCGATGGATAGTAAAACTCAAATGATGGAGGGGCGTTCTTTCCCGATCCAAATATGTTCACTGGGATAGCTCGAGGAGTGATGCTGGCCTTCATCATTATCTAGTTTTCAGGTACATTCCCATCGGTAAGGTTAAATAGCAATGGGAACTGGTTATCTACATCGGCATATGGCCACCAGAGCCGTTCTGTGGCAGGAATCCCATTGTAAAACTTCTGAAAGAAGAGACCGAATTGCTCCGCATCGGCATCGGTCCCTGGCAGCACAATAGTGGCCTCTCCAAAGTTGAGTGGAGGGCGAGTTGCCGATTCATCTTCCCCACACTGGTGGTCTTCTGGTATGTCTCTCGGGAAACGTTGGGCGAACAAGTCAAGTTGAAGTACTTTCTGCATATGTGCGTTCAGCCACATGTTGATGAACCACCGGGGCCTCCAAGATTGCCGATGTGCTCACCTAGCAGTAACTTCTGGGATACTTGATGGAGGAGACGATATACCGATCCTAGAAGGTATCTGCCTAAGGGAAGCCTTGTCCCATCGGCAAGCAGTTCAGCTGCTGGGAGGTACATGGTAGTGGGTCCAACTGCCCTACCGCAGAAGATGAATTTGTCCAGCCACATGTTCAGGAAGGTGGCATGCTCTCTCTGGTTTACCGATCCCGTTTTCTGGTATTCCTGAATGTAACCCGTCCAACCACCGATGTTCCGGGTATTTACTCTGTGCTCAGCTTTTCTATTGAATAAGGTGAAGGTGTCAGCAGAGGAGATGTCTAGGCCGGTCAGCATGTGGACATCGGCAAGAGTGGGGGTGGCTGGTCCATGTCGGAATAAGAAAGCGTTCAAGGTATCTGACCAGAAGTAGGAGGCGGCTATTAACATGTTCTCGTTCTTTTCCATGTCGGCAATAGAGAGCCTGATACATTGGTCCAAGCTGCGCTCTTGCCAGTAGACTTGCTGCGCTCTGGTGACTCTAAGGTACCAGTTTTTCCACCCTTTGGTGGGTTTGGGCCATCATCGGAATGTGTCCTTCCACAATCCTAAACCAAAACATTCAGATCTAAATGGGATCCGGTTGGTTTCCGCGTTGATTATATAACTGGGATCTGGATTCCCCATGGGACCTAAGCAACTGAAGGTGGAACCGGTAAGCGGAATCACTACCTTGTTGTACAGTTCCTGAGGTTCAAAGAAGAAGACGAGGAGCAGTCAGAAAGGAATGGAGGCAGATCCAGATTCGTGCGAAAATTGGCAGGGGGTTGGATTAGGAAAAGGATAAGTCTTACCTTTGGGATATCGACCTGGATCGCCATTAGAGCCGAGGGAGTGCTTGCAGTTCGTCCTTGGATTGCGAAAGAGTACTATTGCTCAGGTTCGTGTTCTTCAGAGCGACTGGAGGTTGAAGACGATGGCAAGGAGATGAAAGTGAAAGTGGACTCAGGGTGAAAAGTAGTGTGGACCCCGGTAACTTTTTATAAGCCTGCTTAGGGGTATTTTGGGGTTCTGTTTCACATTGTGCAGGAATGCGGAGAAGCCCGCGGTAGATACGCGCGGTGATCGAGGTGGTCTGCAACTGTTTGTGCTACAATCGATGGATTTTATTATTAAATTGTAGTTCCACACATGGCGATCGAGGGAATTGTGCGTCTATCTCGGAGGTAACGGCTACAGCAATGGCTACAGCAATGGCTACAGTGGAGAGAATTTCGGCACGTAAAATATTATACATCCCGAAACTGGGGAGCATGTGTTGACACCGTTTTTCAGCACGTGTCAAATGAGCTAAGGTATGACTGGTCGGCAGCCGTTTGCCATCGACATCGGTAAAGTGTGAGTCAATGTTGCCGATGGGAGTGTCGCAGGAAGGCCAGGTGTGCTACCGATGGAGACTAGATGGTTCTTGCCGACAGTATTGCTGATTGCCGATGAAGAGTCCTTGCCGAGTGCCGATGAGGGGTCATTGCCGATTGCCGATGAAGAGTTATTACCGATTGCCGATTGGGGATAATTGGTGAGTTACTAGCACAAGGTCGCTAATCGGAAATGTTGCCGATTGCCGATCAGGAAAGTGTTGCCGATGCCGATGGGCGTAACAGCACTTGGTGGCAGCCGAAGGTTACCGATGGTCAAAAGAAGGAAGGTGTGGATTAAAGGGATCTGTCGATGGAAAGTTTCCATCAAGAAGAAGCGTAAGGAAACTGGTGTTTTGTGTCAGTATTATTATAGTAGTTTGAGTCCGACTCTTGCATGGGTCGCTTATTTTCCTTTAAAATAGGTGTGTTTGTTTAGGAAATAAATATTGTTATCCGGCTCCTGCGCGAGTCAATTTCCTTTAAAGTAGGGAGTTTATTTTAGGAAGGATATGTGTCGTGTCTTTGTACAACTCTCCATGCGAGAGTATAAATATGTGCCCGAGGGCTATGGAATAAATACAATCCAATTCAAAAACAAACCAATTCTACTTTTTATCCTACTTTTATCGCAATTTACCCTTTCTTATGCATTAGTTATAGCTTTAACGAGTTCTTCAAGCTTTCGACGGGCTGCATCACCTTGATCTCCGTCAAATCCTTGCTAGTTCCGCTTGGGAGTACCTCTAGGCTTTGGCAATCCGGGCGCATCGCTGTTTGCCTCGTCTAGCTCTGCTCTAGTTATCCTTGATCAATCTGAGCCTTGACGTCCGGGCGCATCGCTGTCGTCTTGTTCAGTTTGTCATAGTTATCATCCTTGTCGATTGATTGGTCAAATCGACTGGCACACCCTCGATATCGAGCTTTGGGTAATAGCCCGAGGTGTTCACAGATCTGACGCTTTTTGTGTCAACACCTGCTAAAGAAGAAAATCAAACCAGTTGAAGGGTCTGCCGATGATGATGCTAGGGAGATGGAAGAAATAGAGCAAATTCGCCTGCGTGCGATATCAACTATTCAATCCTTGTTGTAATTTGCTACAATTCATCATATCGGCAAATGTAACACTTGATTTTGCTTTGTAATATAATGTTAGTACACTTTTACTGATGTTTTATATAGCACTCTCTTCCATCGGTATTCCAACGGGCACTCTATGCATCTATCCAAATACTAGGGTAATATTTCTTCAAGTATTTACCGTTGATTGCTCTGGAGAATGCAACTCCTTCGAGAGTTTCCAAAATATAGGCATTGCCAGGAACAGATTGATATATCCGAAACGGACCCTCCCAATTAGGAGACCATTTTCCAAACTTAGAACTCTTAGTCCCAATCGGTAAAATCAATTTCCATACCAGATCACCATCGGCACATTCCTTCACCTTCACCTTTTTATCATACCACCTGGCAACCCTTTTCTTATTTTCTTCAATGCTGATCAGAGCCCTCAACCGATGACTTGCTAAATCTTCCAACTCATCCTTCATAAGAGTATCATACTCATCGGTTGTCAATTGATCTTGTGACAACAATCGCCTAGAACCAGTTTTAACTTCCCAAGGCAGGACAACATCGTGTCGATAGACCAACTGATACGGTGAAACTTTGATTGCACCATGACATGCCATCCGATACGACCATAAGGCTTCATTCAACACTATATGCCACCTTCTAGGGTTTTCTTCAATCTTGTGTTTAATAAGTTTAATAACTCCTTTATTAGTCGCCTCAGCCCGACCGTTAGCTTAGGCATAATAAGGAGAAGAATTCAATACCTTGAACCCCATACTAGCAGCAAACTCATCAAACTCTCCCGATGTGAACATAGTTCCTTGATCGGTGGTAATAGTTTGAGGAATACCGAATCAGTAAACAATATGTTCTTTTACAAAATCTATCATGTTTGCCGACGTCACCTTCTTTAAAGGAATCGCCTCAACCCATTTTGTAAAATAATCGGTAGCAACAAGTATAAACTTATGCCCCTTGCTTGACGGTGGATAAATTTGGCAGATGAGATCAATAGCCCATCCTCTAAACGGCCAAGGCTTGATTATGGGATTCATTGCCGATGCAGGCGCCCTCTGGACATTACCAAACTTCTGACAATCCTGGCACCCCTTAAAATAGTTGAAGCAATCTTCAAGAATTGTCGGCCAATAATATCCATTCTGCCTAATCATCCACTTCATCTTGAATGCCGATTGATGTGCTCCACACACGCCCTCATGGATCTCGCTCATTAACTCTTTTGACTCTTCTCTGCTAAGACATCTGAGCAAAACTCCATCAATTGTCCGATAATACAATTCATCGTCAAGGAGCACATACTTGGTGGCTTGAAACCTTAAACGTCTTTCAACCTTCTTAGATGGATTTCGTAAATAACCAGCAATTTCTTTTCTCCAGTCATCGGCAACCATTACCGATGTCATGACTTCTTGAATCAGCTGATATCCTGAAGCGTTCTGTGCTAACCAATTAGTCTCTTCATTGTGCAACCTGGGAACATGCTCAAGGCGATACTCTTTAAATTCTTTTAATAACTGCAAACACTTTTCATAGGTTGCAATTAAAGCTTCACTTCGGCATTCATATGTTCCAATCAATTGGTTAATTACCAACATGGAATCACCGAAGATCTCAACAGCATCGGCACGTACCTCCCTGAGTAATTCCAACCCCTTTAGCAGAGTCTGGTACTCAGCCTGATTGTTTGTTGAGGTAGCAACAATCGGCAACGAAATTTCATATTTCCGTCCGCGGGGTGAGATTAAAATAATGCCGATACCTGCCCCTTCCTTGCATGTAGACCCATCAAAGAACAAAGTCCAAGGAGCAATTTCTACAGAACTTACCACATTGCAATGTTGAGTAATAAAATCGGCCATCACCTGACCCTTAACTGCCTTAGCCGATTCATACTTCAGATCGAACTCTGAAAGTGCTAGAATCCATTTGTCGATTCTCCCAATTAATATCGGCATCGATAGCATATACTTAACCACATCATCTTCACAGATAACAGTACATTCAGCCGACAATAAATAATGCCTCAATTTTATGCAAGAGAAATATAAACATAAGCATAATCTTTCTATGGCCGAATACCTTGTTTCAGTATCTACCAGTCTTCTGCTCAAATAATATATCACACATTCTTTTCCTTCAAATTCTTGAATTAATGCTGATCCGATAACACCGTCATCGGCAGACAAATACAACCTGAAAGGCTTCCCGTGTTGAGGCGGAACCAAGACTGGAGGGTTTACCAAATATTTTTTGATCTCCTCCAATGCTAACTGTTGCTCCTCTTTCCATGTAAACTCTTGATCGGCTTTCAGTTTTAACAATGGACTAAAAGATTTAATCTTACCAGATAAGTTGGATATAAATCTTCTAATGAAATTAATCTTGCCGATTAAGGATTGCAGCTCAGTCTTGTTTGTAGGGGCAACCACCTTATTAATTGCATCAATAGATTTTCTACCGATCTCGATGCCTCTCTGATGCACCATAAAACCCAGAAATTGGCCTGCCGATACACCAAATGCACACTTGTTAGGATTCATCTTCAACCCATGCTCCCTTATGCATTCCAGGACTTTCCGCAAATCGGCAAGATGTTTCGCAAAATTTCCAGACTTAACCACCACATCATCAATATAGATTTTGACTATCGTGCCGATGTACTTATGAAAGATAAAATTCATCGCTCTTTGATAAGTAGCACCGGCATTCTTCAAGCCAAAAGTCATGATAACCCACTCAAATAAACCAACATGACCTAGACATCTAAAAGCGGTCTTGGATATGTCTTCTTCAGCCATGAATATCTGATTATATCCAGCATTACCATCCATGAAGCTAGTGATCTGATGTCCAGCAGTAGCATCAATCAGCAGATCGGCAACGGGCATCGGATAACCATCCATTGGTGTAGCCTTGTTGAGATTCCTAAAATCAATACAAACACGGAGTTTTCCGTTCTTTTTATACACAGGAACTACATTAGAAATCCAATCGGCATATCGACATTGCCGAATAAACCCAGCCTCGATTAACTTTGTAATTTCAGCTTTAATATCAGGCAACACCATAGGATTACATCGGCGCGCAGGTTGCCGATGTGGTTGGAAACTAGATTTGATAGGCAACCGATGTTCAACTATCGATAGGTCTAAACCAGGCATCTCTGTATAGTCCCAAGCAAAACAATCTTTATATTCTTTTAATAAGTCAATCAATTTCTGCTTACATTGGGAATCTAACTTAGTACTAATGAAAGTAGGCCTGGGCTTATTGCCATCGTCGATATCTACTTCTAATAAATCGTTGGCCGATGTGAACCCACGTCCCAGTTTTCCATCATCAGCGAATTGATCCATTAAAACTCTTCTTCGGGACCGACTGCTTGGATCGGTGTAATGCGGTAATCGGCAACTTTGAGGAATTCTGTGTCCCAAGCATCATCTGTTGACACAAAAAATGTCAGGATCTGCGAACACCTCGGGCATATACCCAAAATTCGATATCCGGAGGCGTGCCAGTCGATTTGACCAGTTAATCGACAAGGACGATAACTAGAACAAGATTCAATCCAGACAACGGCGATGCGCCCGGATGCTGGGATCGAGGCTTGATTAGGATAACTAGAGCAGAGCTGAACGAGGCAATAGCGATACGCCCAGATGCCAAAGCTCAGAGGTACTCCCACGCGCAACTTACAAGGATTTGACGGAGATCAAGGTGATGCAGCCCGTCGAAGCTTGAAGAACTCGTTGATACACTACAGTTAATGCAGTAAAGGGTAAATTGCAATAAAAAGTAGAATAAGAATAAAATTGGTTTGTTTGATATTGGATTCGATACACATAGCCCTCGGGCACATATTTATACTCCCGCATGGAGAGTTGTACAAAGGTACGACCCGTACCCTTCCTAAAACAAACTCCTACATTTAAGGAAACTGACTCACGCAGGAGTCAGATCTAAAACAATAATATTATTTTCCTAAACAAACACACCTATTTCAAAGGAAAACAAACGACTCATGCAAGAGTCGGACTCAAACTGCTATAATAATACTGGTATAAAATCACCAGTTTCCTTATGTCTTTCCTTCGATAGAAACTTTCCATCGGCAGATCCCTTCAATCCGCGACTTCCTTCTTTGGCCACCTGTAGTCTTCTGCTGACATCAAGCGCCAAGTCACCCCGTACTCATCGGCACCCCATGCCTATCGGCATCGGCAATACTTCCCGATCGGCAATCGACAACATCTCCTCATCGGCAATCGGCAGCAGCAACTTTACAGCCCAGGCGACTTGACTTCACCAATTAACCTTATCGACAATCCGCATCGGCAACATCCGAAACCTCCAGCTTCCATCGGCAACAGACTTAGTCTTCTCACAGCATACTCCCATCGGCAATACTGATCTATGTCTTCCCGATGCCGATGGAAAACGGCTGCTGATCAACACAAGTATTAGCTCATTTGACACGTGCCGAAAAACGGTGTCAACACATGCCCCCCAATTTCGGAGTGTATAATACTTTACGCGCCGAAATTCTCTCTACTGTAGCCGTTACCTCCGAGATAAATGCACAGTTTCTTCGATCTCCGCGCGTAGGACCGCAATTTATTAATAAAATCCCTCGATTATAGCACAAACAGTTGCAAATCTCCTTGATTATCGCGCCCATCCACCGCAGGCCTCTCCACATTCCTGTACAATGTAAACCGAAATCCCAAAATACCCCTGAATAAGCTTATAAAAGTTACCATGATCCAATCTGCCTTTTTACCCCGAGTTCACTTTCACTTTCGCATCTTGCCTTCGTCTTCAACCTCTGGCGGCGCCTCCGAAGAATAGGAGCTCAAGCAATAGTGCTTTCCCCAATCCAAGGACGAACCACAAGAATTCCTCAGCTCCAATGGCGATCCAAGTTGATATCCCCAAGGTAAGATCTACTCTCCTCCTCATCCAACCTCCTGCTAGTTCTTTTCCCGCATAAATCCAGAATCTTCCCCTTTCCTTTTTTGATTCTTTCCTCTTTTTTCTCCCAAACCCTAGGAACTGTACAACAAGGTAGTGATCCCTCTTGAACAGTCCAGCTTCACTTGCCTCGGTCCCATGGGAAATCCTGATCCTAGTTATATGATTAATGCGGAGGTTAACCGGATTCCATTCAGATCTGAGTGCTTTGGTTTAGGATTATGGAAGGACGCCTTCCGCTCATGGCCCAAGCCCACCAAAGGGTAGAAGAACTGGTACCTTAGGGTCGCTAGGACGCAGCAAGTCTATTGGCAAGAGCGCAATTTGGATCAGTGCATCAGGCTTTCAATTGTCGATATGGAAAAGAACGAGAACATGCTGATGGCTGCCTCCTATTTCTGGTCCGACACCATTAATGCTTTCCTTTTCCGACACGGACCAGCCACCCCTACCCTTGCCGATGTCCATATGTTGACTGGCCTGGACGTCTCTTCTGCCGATACCTTCACCTTATTCAATAGGAAAGCCGAGTACAAAGTGAACACTCGGAACATCGGCGGCTGGACAGGCTATATTCATGAGTACCAGAAGACAGGATCGGTAAACCAGAGGGAGCACGCCGCGTTTCTGAATATGTGGCTGGAAAAATTCATCTTCTGCAGTAGAGCAGTCGGACCCACCACCATGCATCTTTCGGCAGCTGAACTCCTTGCCGATGGAACGAGACTTCCCCTAGGGAGATATCTTCTTGGATCGGTATACCGCCTTCTACACCAAGTAGCCAAGAAGTTACTGCTAGGCGAGTCCATCGGCAACCTCGGGGGTCCTTGGTGGTTTGTCAACATGTGGCTGAATGCACAGATGTACAAAACCCTTCTGTGTGACCTGTTCGCCCAACAATTCCCAAGAGACATATCGGAAGATTACAACTGTAGGGATGATGAATCGGCAACTCGCCCTCCACTCAACTTCGGAGAGGCCATCGTAGTGTTGCCAGGGACCGATGCCGATGCAGAACAGTTCGGCTTATTCTTTCAGAAATTTTACAATGGAATCCCTGCCTCAGAACGCCTCTGGTGGCCATACGTTGACGAGAACAATCAGTTTCCGCTGCTGTTCAATCTTACCAATGGGAATGTGCCTCAAAATCAAGTAATCATGAAGGCCAGCATTGTTCCCCATGCTATCCCAGTCAATATCTTCGGAACTGGGAAGAATACCCCTCCATCCTACGAGTTCTACTACCCATCGGCAGCGGCAAGACAACTGGCATTTGGCCAACTGCCGATCAAGCTTTGCTACTCCAAGGTGGTGAAGCCCAGGCAGACTATCTCCAGTGCTATAGATTGGAACAAAGTTGTCAATCTCCCTCCTAATGCTGACATGTCAAACATTGATCGGTCTTCCTGGTCACCAACTTCCTTCATCACAAATGAGTATAAGTCTTGGTGGCAAGAATGGAGGTATCAACTGTTTGCCAAGTCGTCGCACTATTATCAGAATATAATTGACGTCAATCACGTCATTCCCGATGATGCGGTAAGTTTTTTATTCCGATGCATTCCTCATTACTTTATTCTTATCATCGGCATCTGACCCCTTTATACTCAACAGGTTGACGATCCAATTCCCCCGATGAGCAGGAGTGGCAAGCCCTTTAATCTCCGGATGATGAACCCCATCTCGCTCATCAGCAATAAGGCTCCCACGCTAGCTGCCTTCACTCCTCAGCAGGTACCCACACCGACGCCTGCAAAAAAACCAAGGCTACATCGGCCGCTGCTGCTGCCCTAACGCGGGTTTTTGCAGTAAACTCATCTTCACTCATACCGATTACATACTGTTTCGTTGGCAACAAGTTACTTTGTATAACTTATACTAAAATTTTCAGGCAATGAGGTCATCGGCAGTCGCTTCAAATACTCAAGCATCTCCAAGTCCCACTGCCGATGCCCCCCAATCCTCATCGAAACGGGCTAGCCCTTCCACTGCCGAACCAAGGAAGAAAAGGCGCCTGAGATTAGTCACTCCATCTTCACCATCAACTCCGATCGCATCACCAACCGCTGATGCGCCACCGGCAGAACCATCATCGGTTCTGATTCCGGATCATCCGTTGGACGATGTCCTTGATCAGGAGGTGACACCACCCGCTGCAACAACGGAGGCGACATCGGCATCGGCACCGCCAGCCGAAATCCCCGATGAAGGAACGGTGTCGCCAACAACAACGCCACCACCACCAACGGCGTCAACTGCCTCCCCAGCAGAGGCTCAATCATCGGCAACTGCTGCCGATCTCCAGGATGAAGCTGGACCTTCCACCATGCCAAGTCCTAGGCAAGAAATCCGTTTTAAAATGGTAAGCTGGTCATCAAAAATTTCATAGTATAACCTTATGATCGGCACATTTTAACTTCCTTGTTTTCAAGCCCAAGACTCCCCAGACAGCCTGTTCTCCTTCGGCCTCAACCTCCAGGACGAGGATGAACACCAAGAAGGCCCCGCTCGAGCAGACAGCCTATTCTCCTTCGCCATCGACATTCCCAACGATGATGAGGACAAAGAAAGCTCTGCTCCAGCTCTATCGGCAGAGGTCAAGTCCAAGCTTGAAGCACTGCTTTCCTTGCTGCAACAAGACACATCCCAGCTCATCCAGGACTCAACCGCAACAAGGATAGCTTTCAAGGATATCCAAGGCCACCTCCCTGCCGATACCGAAGAAACCCTTTTCCAAGCAACCTTCCTTGATAGCAAGCAGATCCAATACCAAAGGCTCTCCTGTCGTATTGCCGATAGGGCTGCCCAATCTCAGGCTGAGGAAGAGAAGCTCAAGTTCAAAAGTATTGCCGATGAAAAGCACAAGAGCATCGGCCAAATAGAAGTCTCCAGCACCAATCTTGAGCAAGAAATTACTCAGCTATCGGCAAGAAAAGAAGAACTATTGGCTGAGTTGAAAAAGGTCGACGAAGCTCTAAACGCACCCAATCAGAGGAAAGCCCAACTATCCGACACCATCAGGGTTTTGCGGCAAGAGAGAGACCAAAATGCCCGACAAGCCATCTTACTAAAGAAGAAGATCAAACCGATTGAGGGCTCTGCCGATGCCGATGCCAAGGAGATGGACGAGATAGAGCAAATTCGCCTGCGTGTGATATTAGCTATCCAATCCTTGTTGTAATTTATTTATTGTATCGGCAAATGTAACATTGGTACTCGATTTTGCTCTGTAATATAATGTCAGTACGCTTTTACCGATGTATTATAACTCTTTCATCGGCATTCAAACGAGCACGCTATTACGTCTTCCCAAATACTAGAGTAATATTTCTTTAAGTATTTGTTGTTGATCACTCTAGAGAATGCAACTCCTTCGAGAGTTTCTGAAATATAGACATTGCCCGGAGCAGACTGCTTTATCCGATAAGGACCTTCCCAATTAGGAAACCATTTTCCAAACTTAGAGCTCTTAGTCCCAATCGGTGAAATTAACTTCCATACTAGACTACCATCGGCAAACTCTTTCACCTAGTTGTCGGCAACCATTACTGACACCATGACTTATCGAATCGGCTGATATCCTCCCTAAGTAATCCCAACTCCTTTAGTAGAGCCTAGTATTCAGCCTGATTGTTTGTTGAGGTAGCAATAACCGGCAACGAAATTTCATACTTCCATCGGAACGAAATTAAGACAATGCCGATTTCTTGGCATACAGACCCACCAAAGAAAGTCCAAGGAGCAATCTCCCCTGAAATGCGGCAATGCTGCTTTTAATACACAAACTGTTTACTCAACTGGCCGGTGCCCCCAAGTGTAATAATGGGAACCGCTAGAGTTTGCCGAGTGCTGCTCCCAAGTCAAGATGTCCAAGATCGACTCCGGTTATACCATCGGCAATATATTGGCATCTGCCGATGGATCTCCATCTTTGCGCTTTGGCCTCCACTGCTTTTCCCTTGAAGGAATTTCACTGTCATATAAGTCATTTCGGCGCTCGCGCTGAATTCTTCTTTTTTGAGTCTTTGTTAGACCCTTAGGGCACCACTGAGGGAGTTTGGTTTTCCAGACAGGCTGGTGCTGCCTTTTATTGCTTGCATCGGCTCTTCTCCCGATGTTTGGATCTCTGGAGAGCACTTCCTCATTGGACACTCTTGCATTGGCCATCTCTTCAAGCTCCCCTTGGTCAACACGCCTGCCAAGCCTGTGATGCGCACTGAGCTTGCCCCCCAGTTGGTTGGGTGCCGATTTCTTCTCTCTGAGCGGCCTAGCATACCTGGATGTCCGATCGTCAAAACAAGGTTTCTTACCCGACCGATCGGCAGCGTAGTACCCATTGCATTCAGGACAATTATCGGCAGTAAGTAGCTTGATGCCTTCTTCCCAACAGTGAACGAAAAAGGGACACCTCCAGTGGTTCTTCTGCCGAAGCCATTCTTGACGTCCTTCTTCTTCTTGCCGATATCGCTCCTTTTGCGATTGCCGATACTCTTGCTTCGGCTGTTTGTGCGTGATTACAACACCAGGAATCCTAGCACTGCTACCTTCATCGGCAACTCTCTTGCCTTTCTTGTCATCGGCAAACTTTTCTACATCACGTTCAGCCACTTGATGATCAGGATCTACCGATGCACTTTTCCTAGCAGCTTCCGATGTCAGCACCCTAGTTTTTCCACTGGTTTCCACCATATTATTTGGAAATGGGTGATGATTAACCTCCATCGGTTTCTGGACTTTAGGATTTCCAAATTTGATTCGCCTAGAGTCAATCTCTGACTGCAATTGCCGCCTGAACAACTTGCTGTCATTGGTACTGTGCGATGTTGTATTGTGCCATTTACAGTACCCCATTTTCTTGAGCTCTTCGGCCGATGGAATTACTTGATTAGAGGCTAGCTTAATTCGCCCCTCCTGAAGCAATAGGTCAAATATCCTATCGGCCTTAGTAACATCGAAAGTGAACTTTTCAGTCTTCTTCTAGCCGATCGGATAAGGTACCGGCTCCTTATTTCTTACCCATTCGACAGTGCCGATATCCACCTCCCCATCTGACTCAGAGTCTCCATGTCCAACGAAGAGCACTTTTGCGCTCCAAGTGTCCCTGGGCTCGAATGGTTTAACGCCCTGACCGGCCTCTATGACATCAAAGGTGAACTTCTCCAATTCGGTGACGCTGATACTCGGCTCTTCGTCCGAATCTGAAGCTTCCACTTTCTCGGTCAAAAACACCTTTGTGTATGGATCTTGCCGATGCACAGACTCATTAGCTGATTGAGCAGATGGATGCACCTCTTCGCATCCTTGTGGTAAACAGGCCAGAGCAACCGACACATCAGCAACACTAATCTGTCAAATATTATGCATCGGCTGATTAACCGATGGACAACTCTGAACGTCTACAGGCTGAGTAGGTTGACATACTTCTTCGGGTCTTGATGCCAAAGTACTTGAGATAATTGGGGCATGGACAGTACCAGTCATTAGAACCCTATGCATCGGTTGCGTTACCGATGGGCAATTTTGCACAGTTACTGGTTTGTGTTGTGGCATTACATTCATCGGTTGATGTACCGATGTCTCGTTGTACACTTTTACTTGCGAGTATTGCGGTGTAGTACTTATCGGTTGATGTACTGATACTTCATTCTGAAGACTCGCCGGATGACATTGCGGAGCTCTTGCCACTTGATGCCCAGGCTGCACAACTTGCTGCTGAATTGGTAATTAACCGATCCAACTTGCATTAGGTATCATCGGCACGTGACTTACCGATGGCTGATAACCAGCTGATTTTTGTAGCCCTTGTACCCTTGGATGATAGCTCTGATTCGTAGGTACTACAGGTTGAGCAACCATTACCGATGCAGGCTGATTGACACTCGACATGCCTTGTTGCATCGGCCAAGAATTTGCCAACGGTTGATAGCCAGTTGACGCTTGTCGTTCTTGTACCCTTGGATGATCACCTTGACCCGCGGGTACCACAACTTGAGCAGTCATTGCCGATACAGACTGATTGACAATCGGCATACCTTGTTGCATTGGCCAAGAATTTGCTGATAGCTGATAACCAGCTGATGCTTGTCGTTCTTGTGGCACCAGGCAATCAACAGAATAACTACCTTGGTCAGCAGGTGTTCCGGTTTGAAGAGTCATTGCCGCCATGGGTTGACTTGCAGCCGTCGGGCCTTGTTGTATCGGCAAGTGATTTGCCGATGGTTGAGCATAAGGCACTCTGGGTATTGCCATTTGGAGATTCCCTGTCGGCAACTGCACCGTCCGAGAAGATGTGGCATAATGCATCACTAGAATCATCGGCTGTATAGGTGCTGCCGATGCCATAGGAATCTTCCACCCTGCATGGTTATCTTGAACCAATCTAGAATCAGCAGATGGACTTGGAGACATACCGTATCCCCACCAGTTGGCAGAAGTTGGCTGATTCTGGATCACAGGTCCAGACATTGGAGCCACCAGATTCGTGTTCACCTGAGTAATGCTTGTTGGGCTCAATCTTGGTGGCGCGATCTCATCGGCAGATTGGCTCATAATTAGTGCGGACACCCTCGGGACCGCCGATGGAATCGAAATAGATGCCGATCCAAGTTGACGATACTCCGGATCAACATAATGTGGTGCCTGTCCTCCCTTGAAAGTTTGCTTAACAGCATTGCGTACAGTATCGGACAACACATTGGATTGGCTAATTAATACATTATTTAATGCAGAATTAACCATCTCTTGTATTTTACCAGGATCGGCGTCGAAAGTGATCTGCCGCGGCGACGGCGGATCTTGCTTCTGGACTGCTTCGCCGATTCTATTTAGGCTGAAGGATTTGAGATACAACCGCTTGTACTCCTCCATAGCCTGTTTCTGATGATCCGTCAGATCTGCTTTGGAGACTTCAATAACAATCCTTGGATTAATCATGATAGATGTAAAAAATTATATAATCGGGTCCCACTGGGCGTGCCAAAAGAGGTGTTGACACAAAAAGCGTCAGGATCTGCGAACACCTCGGGCTTATACCCAAAATTCGATATCCGGAGGCGTGCCAGTCGATTTGACCAGTTAATCGACAAGGACGATAACTAGAACAAGATTCAATCCAGACAACGGCGATGCGCCCGGATGCTGGGATCGAGGCTTGATCAGGATAACTAGAACAGAGCTGAACGAGGCAACAGCGATACGCCCGAATGCCAAAGCTCAGAGGTACTCCCACGTGGAACTTACAAGGATTTGACGGAGATCAAGGGGATGCAGCCCGTCGAAGCTTGAAGAACTCGTTGATAAACTACAGCTAATGCAGTAAAGGGTAAATTGCGATAAAAAGTAGAATAAGAATAAAATTGGTTTGTTTGATATTGGATTCGATACACATAGCCCTCGGGCACATATTTATACTCCCGCATGGAGAGTTGTACAAAGGTACGACCCGTACCCTTCCTAAAACAAACTCCTACATTTAAGGAAACTGACTCGCGCAGGAGTCGGATCTAAAACAATAATATTATTTTCCTAAACAAACACACCTATTTCAAAGGAAAACAAACGACTCATGCAAGAGTCGGACTCAAACTGCTATAATAATACTGATATAAAATCATCAGTTTCCTTATGTCTTTCCTTCGATAGAAACTTTCCATCGGCAGATCCCTTCAATCCGCGACTTCCTTCTTTGGCCACCTGTAGTCTTCTGCTGACATCAAGCGCCAAGTCACCCCGTACTCATCGGCACCCCATGCCCATCGGCATCGGCAATACTTCCCGATCGACAATCGACAACATCTCCTCATTGGCAATCGGCAACAGCAACTTTACAGCCCAGGCGACTTGACTTCACCAATTAACCTTGTCGGCAATCGGCATCGGCAACATCCGAAACCTCCAGCTTCCATCGGCAACAGACTTAGTCTTCTCACAGCATACTCCCATCGGCTATACTGATCTATGTCTTCCTGATGTCGATGGAAAACGGCCGCTGATCAACACAAGTCTTAGCTCATTTGACATGTGCCGAAAAAACGGTGTCAACATCACCTGATATGCATCTGGTCTGCTCATAAGTTTCCGATTCTGCCGACGCAATAATCGACGGGGTCTCACTCCGAACGACTTCAATCTTGTCTCCAACCCACTGCACAAGGCTCTGATGCATAGTAGAAGGAATACAACAATTGGCATGGATCCAATCCCTTCCTAGGAGCAAGTTGTAGGTGCCTTTGCCACTAATCACAAAAAATGTTGTCGGCAAAGTTTTACTGCCGATGGTTAATTCAACACATACGGCCCCCATAGCTGGCGACACATTGCCTTCAAAATCCTTAAGTTTCATGCCCGTCTTGACTAAGTCTTGGTCACCTTTCCCAAGCTTCCGGAACATGACGTACGGCATTATGTTGATTGATGCCCCACCATCCACCAACATCTTTGTTACAGGCTGTCCATCCACTTTGCCCTTAACGAACAGGGCCCTCAGGTGTTGCCTTTCATCATCGGCAGGTTTCTCAAAGACAGCTGCCATCGGATCCAAGACCAATTGTGCCATTTCTGCAACCTCTTCTTCGTCACTGACAGGTGCCATGATCTTCATCGACAATATGACGACCATATTGATTTCTGCCAATGGATCCCTATCCTTACGCTTTGGCCTCCACTATTTTTCCCTTGAAGGATTTTCACTGTCATATAAGTCGCTTTGGCGTTCGTGCTGGATTCTCCTTTTTTGAGTCTTTGTTAGACCCTTAGGGCACCATTGAGGAAGCTTGGTCTTCCAAACGGGCTGGTGTTGCCTTTCACTGCTTGCATAGGCACCACTCCTGATGTTCGGATCTCTGGAGAATATTTCTTCATCAGGCACTCTTGCATTGGCCATCTCCTCAAGCCCCTCTTGATCAACACGCCTTTCAAGCTTGTTATGCGCGCTGAGCTTGCCCCCCAGTCGGTCATGTGCCGATTTCTTTTCTCTAAGCGGCCTAGCATACCTAGATGTCCGATCATCAAAGCACGGCTTCTTTTCTGTCCGATCTGTAGGGTAGAATCCATTGCATTCAGGACAATTATCGGCAGTAGGTAGCTTGATGCCTTCTTCCCAGCAATGAACGAAGAAGGGACACTTCCAGTGGTCCTTATGCCGAAGCCACTCTTGGTGCTCTTCTTCCTGCCAATGTTGCTCCTCTCGCGATTGCCGATACTCTCGCCTCGGCTGCTTATGCATGATTATAACACCAGGAGCTCTCTTGGCACTGCTACCTTCATCGGCAACTTTCTTGCCCGTTCTGCCATCGGCAAACCTCCTCTCATCACGCTCAGCTACTTGATGGTCAGGATCTACCGATGCATTCTTCCTGGCAGCTTCCGATGTCAACACTTTAGTTTTTCCACTAGTTTCTACCATATTATTTGGAACGGGTGCTGATCAATCTTCATCGGTTTCTGGACTTTAGAATTTTCAAATTTGATTCGTCCAGATTCAATTTCTGACTGCAACTGCTGCCTGAATACCTTGCAGCCGTTGTTCAATACGCTGGACCAACATACTGAGGTGCATGTTCTTCTTTGAATGATTGCATAACAGCATTGTACACAGTATTGGACAACACGTTGGAGTGGCTAATTAATGCTTGATTTAAGGCAGAATTAACCATCTCTTGCAACTTACCAGGATTGACATCATACGTGACCTACCGTGGCAACGGCGGATCTTGCTTTTGGATGGCTTCACCGCTCTTGCTTAGGCTAAAGGACTTCAGATACAACTGTTTGTACTCTGTCACACCCGGTTTTAAGAACAAAACCAGATATACCCTATATGTGAGCCCAGGAAGTCAAATCCCACATATAGTCACAGAACAAGGTAATATCAAAATACAATACTTAAGTATATAACATATATGGTCAAAGAGATAACCTTAAGAGAGAGCAGACAGCGGTAAGACACTCTGAACTTCAGGCGAAGACTCCACTCCACAGGGACCAACTGACTGGTTGATCACAAGCCTAACTGCTCGAGACTCTTGCAAACTGGTACCCATCCGGGATTTTTATCCAAAGAATTGAAAAGAAAAGAACAAGCGTAAGTACTTTTCGTACTCAACAAGAATACATGGGGTTCATGAGGCTCAAGAAGGTATGACTCTGGTTTAACTGCATCAGCTTTTATGTTGTCACAATTTTAGCATAGGATAGCATCAATGTTATCAATAGCCCAATAACCATATGATCAAGTTAACAGGATGTAATGCTTATATGAATAGTAACAATAGTAAATCACCGATAACAACTGATGAGCCATGACATAAGAACATCACATAGCAAGGAGCCCAAGCCACTCTTAACCGTGAGCACGGCTATCATGATAGTTTTTAACTCTGCGCAGAGGCGTACATCTTTACCCATAAGTCGTGAATTGCCCCTTCGCCAGAGGACGCGACCCTCTTGACCCACTTCCAAGGTAGGCCGGCAGGGTTCACTACGAGACCTTTCACAAGTTCCACTAGAAGGTAACAACCCGCTACAAGTTCCCTCAACAAGAGCCCAGAAGTCACCGCAGCGCTTCCAAACATCTCAGAGCACTTCTTGCGCCCTCTCAAGTAAGTTGCCACAGACTAGCAAAAGCCTAATACTGAGTCAAGCTAGAGCCCATTAGCTTATGGTAGTACTGTTTTCTCGGGGTAATCTCTTACAGAAATATCCCTATGAGTGAGAACACAGGTGTGAGTTCCTGGTGTTCCACCTATGGTCCACGTTGCTAAAAAGTCATCTTTTATTGTTGATTCACATATTCATTAATCAAGTTTACATGATCATAGTTGTTCTCAAAGAGCACTAGCTTGATGTACCCAAATGCATAAATTCCCAGGGTAACATGGTATAAGGTACAAAACTAGGGTAATCCTTACATGGTAACAAGGAAACACATGCATATGACTAATGAGTGATTATCATGAATAGGACAACAAGGATAATCCCATGTAATACTTGCCTTAAAAGCTTAGATCCTCTGCTCAACTGCAGACGACTTCTTCTTGATCACCAACGCAAAACTCACCGATTGGACGACAATTAATCAATCACCACACAAGCATTCTGATCATACATACATAGCATACAAACATGGCTAAAATTAGAACAATACACCAATCAATAAAAAGGATTTAAAAAGAAGTCTACGCAACTCTACGAACACACAGACGCGAAGAACACACTAAACGGATCTACGATGATCGGGATACGACTAACGAAAGATTTGCTTTTATAAAAGAGAACTAAAGGCTTTATCAATTTTATAACTATATAAAAGAGTGTACAAAGTATTTCAAAGAAATACCTTGATTAGATTAGGTCAAAATTGTATTTGGATTTCGAAAACGAAAGTTGAAACTATCATCATTTCATGTATAAAACAAGTTGTAAAGTGGTTAATCAAGTTAGGATTTTACATCATAAAAATACAGAGTTACTAACATGGTATTAAAGATCACTGTTGAAAAGGTTACGCCGATACGAAACCAACGCAACTCGAACGGAACGAATCGGATTTGAAACGGAGGAGATATAGATTAAACAAGATTTTGAAAAGACAAGATTAAAGTATTACCAAATCAATTTTATTTGATTTTCAAAAGTAATTAACATAGGTGAAAACTGTTCCATTAGATAGATCATGAAATTACGGATCTAACGCAACTCGTTTGGGTCAAAACGGAGTTAAAATGGAGAAATTACAAGCATTTGAATGAGGGTGGCAGATCTGTAAAAAGAAGAAAACGTATTTTGCTTAACCGAGAGAGGTTTCCGTTTTCAGAGCGAGAAAGGCGTAAACGTGAAAGACGCTAAGGACTGCGGTGCGGGGCTGACAGATGCCACATGGCGGCACGGGATAGGACAGGTGCATGGAAACAGTGTGGACCACGTGCGGGGTTCTGGTCCACGGGTCCACGGTGGACCGGAGCGTACCCCTTCGCGGGGATCTAATCCCAGCCGTCTGGGCGGGATCGGACGGCGCAGAGAGGGTTCAGGCGGGGATGGTCACCGGGGCGGTGCTTGAATGGCAGCTGAAAGGATCAAGATGCCCAAGAGGGGGGGTGAATTGGGCTCTTTTTAATTTCTAAACAAGAATTAAACCTATAAAGAGCCAATTAACCCCCTAGTGCCTACCGCTTGTGTGTCCTAGCTAGAAAGCGATAACAAGGCAATGGAAAGCGAAAACTTCCTACACAATTCTAGTATGAATTGAAAGACAAGTGCGGAAAGTAATGCAGTAATAAAGAGCTAGGGAAAGAGATGCTTGACACGGCGATGTTTTGCCGAGGTATCGAGGAGTCGACACTCCCCCCTAGTCCTCGTTGGAGCACCTCGCAAGGTATAGCTCCCCCTCAATCCCGCGCAAGGGATTAGTGCTCTCTACGGGCTGATTCTTCGCCACTCCGGCTCAGTGAATCGCCCACAACCGATCACAAACGTCGATGGAGAAGGGCCGCCGACAATCTTCCGGCGATCACTTCCTCCGAACACCACCGGACCATCTAGGTGATGTCGATCACCAAGAGAAACAAGCCTCGATCTTCGCTTGACTCACTCAAGCTTCACAACTAGAGGATGCACACTTGAACTCTTGGATGTACTAGAGAGAGGATGGATGCATTCGCGAAACACTCTCTCTCTCTCTAGGGCTCTTGCTCTCTTCCCATCCTTCTCAACAAACTCAGCAACTCAAATGAGCAAAGGCAAGGTGGGAGAGAAGTGGGAGGGGCTATAAATAGACCCTCTGAAAACTGCCTCGGGCTGGCAATTTAAGTTGGCGATGGACGCTCCGTCGACTAGGCGACGGACGGTCCGTCGCATGCCCAACGGCTAGTTTCTGTTCATAATTGAGGCGACGGACGCTCCGGCGCCTAGGCGACGGACGGTCCGACGCCTCTGTCTAACGGCTAGTTCTGACACACTGTTCCCAGCGACGGACGCTACGTCACTGGGCGACAGACGCTCAGCCACAGCGTCCGACGCTGAGTTCTGGCTAGGGTTAAAAAACACCCTCTCTGGAAGGTCGACGGACAGCGTCCGACGCACCCTGAAAAACATAGCCAGAAAACAACCTCTCTGGAAGGCCGACGGACGCTGTGGACTCAACCATCCAGCGTCCGGCGCCTTTGTCCGACGCGACGGACAGCGTCCGGCGCCCCTGCCAGGAGCGTCCGACGCCCAAAAAACGATTTTGACAACTCCGTTTTTCGTCGCGATGAATATGGAAGTATTTCTAGGCTATCTTACGGTCACCATAGGCTTGCTTAGAGCTAAGGAAGTCAAGTGTGCACCACACCTAAACATGAAGCTTTCCTAAGTCAAGCTACTAATCTCAACCCCTCTTAATAGTACGGTCAAAGGTAAAAAGAGAAGCCCTATCTAATTCTAAGTGCCCTTCATCTCCTTATGGCACTTAGCCTATCATTCTAGGGTCTTCATAATGTCTCCTTAACAACCGAAATGATATCCATCTTGGGGGCTAACTGATGACCATTAGAGCCCATTCTCCTTGATCACTATGGCTAAGCTACGCATAGCCTCTGCAAAACACACGTTAGCCATAATAATCTCTATTTGTCGTTAATCACCGAAACCAACTAGGGCCATGATTCTTCAATCTCTCCCTTTTTGGTGATTGACGACAATAGAACCTCGAGTGTGGATTAAGAGTTTTGGTTAAGATTCAAGGGTGACTTGGAATGGTTGAGCAAGGGTTAGTAAGATTGTAATGAAGCATACTTGCTCATCCAAGCCAAATCACAAAACATGGTACTCATGGATATGAAAGAGAATGCAGTACCTCATGATATTCTCAAAGGATGTTTTCGGAGTAAAGCGCGGAAGCTCAAATATCGTTAAGCAAGGAGATATATCATGAACATGAGACAACTCACAAGATATATTAGAGATAAACAAGAGTTTGTCACATGCAACCATATATACATCAAGCATCATCACATCACACATATAGACAAATGCATAAAAGAAGACATGATGAAAGAGTACGGGGAAATAAAGCATACAAAGATCCAAATCCCTCCCCCTATCTCTATACTCGACCCTCTCTCCCCCTTTGGCGTCTAGCACCAAAAACTAAGAGTCTGGGCCTGGAGAAGAAGGCGAAGTAGCGGCAGCTCTGCGATCCAACATGATGAAGTCCTGAAGGTCGGACTCGTCTGACTCATCTGACACGGTCTCTGCCGGTGTAGGTGCAACTGGGGTGGTCTCTGAAGCTGTCACTGGCACCTCTGGAGCTGCGGTCTTAACTGACTCCCACTGAGGCTCTGCTGGTGCCTCTGACGGTCCTGCCTCAGTGGTAGCGGGCCTGGGGGCCCGACGAGTGAAAACTCGAGGCGAGGGGGACGGTGTCACGGCTAGTGCCACTAGGGACACTGCCGCTGCAACCTCTGCAGGCTGAGTCTGACCGGGAGAGGACACTGCCACTGTAACCTCATCTGCTAGGGATATGGCATCCGTCTGAACGGCAGCTGGAGGTGTGGTGACTGTCTGTGCCGACTGCTCAGGTGCGATCTCCGACGATGCAACTGAGGACTGGTGAGTGCCTGTCGCCGGAAGATCCACTGCAGTCGCTCGAGCTGGTGTGACCTGCTGAGGTGCTCCTGGGGAGTCTTCTCCCGTGATCTCAAGATATTAAGCTGACAGATCTCGCGAGGCCTCTGCTAGAGTAGTTCCCCGGGTAGGAGTGAATCCCGTCTGGAACTCTCCGGGTGAAGCTATCCAAGAGGACACCTGGGTCCTCGGAGTCTGGTACTCAGGAGAAGCTGCCGGCTGGAAGGGAGGAGTAGCTGGTGCCTGACTCTGCTGTCCTCTGGACGGTAACGCTGGAGTTGGCACCACAACTACTGGAGGCTGCTGCTGAGGAGAGGTGAACTGTTGCTGCTGAGATACGGCGGGCAACTGGAACTGTGGCGTGGAGGTCTGCCCGGAGCTAGAGGCCATAAGACGCTCAAGTAGAAGTGTCTGAGTCTTCTGAATCTCTGCCTACTGCAGCTAATAGGCTAGGAACTGGCGCTGGAACTCATCCTGCCTAGCCTGTGTCTGTGCCTGAGCTGCCAGCTGCTGCTCAGTGAGCCTCCGTAGATCTGCAGCCTATCGTCTCTGCTCCTCTGCCTGGCGAGACTGCTCCTCCTGCATCCTCGAGAGTATAGTAAGCAAGGTAGCCTCTGAGGAACTGGAGCCTGGAGCTGGAGCTGCTGCAGCTGTGCCTGACCCACCTGCCTCGTGGTCATGTGTCATCGGTGTATACTCATGCACGGGCTGGTAGTCCTCGTCAGAGCTGTCGGAGTCGAGATCCTCTCTAAAGACTGTCTCTGCAGCTGTATCGATCTCGGCATCCAAATCTGCTAGCTCTGCCTGAGCAATCTGCTCAACTGTCGCATCTGTGACCTCGTTGGACTGTGGTGGCACTCCGACCTGCCTGGTGCCTGGTCTGTAGGCTCTGCTGGGGCGAGGCAACTGTCCATGGGCCACAAGCTGGCTCATCGAGTAGACTGGGAACTCTGTAGCTGACCTCGTAAGTGTGACTCTCATAACACCTGACCCAGTCTTGGCAACTATCAAATATGAGATCCAATGTGCGAACTGTAGCTGCCAATGACCTCTGAACCCAGCAGCTATGATATCCTCGAGCTCGCTCACTATCAAATCCCAGAGGTCGAACTGCTCTTTCCGAACAATGTGAGCTAGGAGCCAAAGCTGAAGACGAGTGATAGTGTCCCTAGCTCCAATCCTGGGTAGAATAGTCCATCTGAGAACCTCGTGGAGGATCCGAGCCAGAGGAGTGAGGTCACATGGCGTATGGCTCGAACCCTCAGTGAACGGCTGCTGAAAGCACGGACTGACAAAGTCTGTGGATGGCACTATACCATCGTGAGGTCGACGAGGGGCCTCCTGATCCCCATAGCAGAGACTGTGTATCCTGGTAGGTGAGGATCCGAGGTGAAATAGCTCTCTGAATCTGGCAGCAGTAACCCTGAAGTCACGTCCCTGGTAAGCGAAGTGCAAGAACTCGTGATCAGGTGAGATCCACAGAGAGGCATAGAACTGGTAAACCCACTCCTTCTGATATGCCCCTGAGCGTCCCATCAAGTCTGTCAAACCCTGGATGTACTGGAGATGCTGCAGGATCTCTGGACCACCGATCCCCTCAATCTGAGAAGATGGGCACACCCTGTGGGCCCTGAGAGGAGCATCGGTGTCAACGTATGCTCTGTAGAAGTCCTCGTGCACTATAGTATAGAACTCTCATCCGGCACGGGGGTCCCTCTGAGGTGGGAACCAGGACTGGAAGTCGACAAATCAAAGTAGCTGAACTTGCTTCGCTGTAAGTGTCCTGACCTGGTGCCTCACGGGGTCTGGGAGTCGGGGTCCTGGAGGGCTAGGTGGTGCACCTGAGCCTCGGGAACGAGTAACTCGATGGCTCATCAGCTCTCCAATAGTAGAGTGGCCCACGGCCTCTGTCGGCTCAGTCGCTGGGACTGGCTCTATCGCTGGTGCCTCTGTAGCCTCGACGGGCTCTAACACTGGAGGTGGAGGGGACTCACGACGCGCTCCACGGCGAGGCGAGAGCCTCAAACCGGCGCGACGTCCTCCTCGCTCAGCTGTCTCGGCGGCCTCTGCCACTGCTAGAGCGGCTACCGAGTCTGGATCCATCGCTGGCCTCTTACGCTTCCTAGAGATAACCTTCTGCTTTCCCTTCCCGCGGTCAGTGGGTGGACGCGGTGAAGGTGGAGGGTCACCACCATTGCCGGAAACGGGACCTGCATTCTTCATCCTTGCCATATCTCAAGTCTTTGCTATCAAAACACTGACAGGAAACCTCAAGAGACACACCACAAGCTCACTGTCAATCAAACACTGTCCCTGACCCTCTGACAGACCACAGAACCAAGCAACTGAAAGAGTGGCACGCCGGCCCTGGACTGTCCTCGCGAGGCTTTGCCTCGATCCGTACTCGCGGGCTTTGCCCTGAGTTCACTGACACTGCCCACTGTCTGATTCTCTGATCAACTGACCAACTGACCCTCGAGCCTCTGACCAAAAAGAGAGAAGAGAAAGGATCCTCGTTCGATCACCCGCAAACCACAATCTGCTATCTAATCAAGGCAAAGGGTTTAGGATGGTGATGTAGAATTGGTGAGGTGAACTGCAAACTAGATAGGAGGTCTCGGGAGAGAACTTCACCTTGCCACGCAATTTGGATCGATTGACCGACAGAGCCTTGGAAGAGAGCTTGCTGGGCACACAGAGTCCTCCACACCTTGAATCTTGCAGGGAATCGAAAGGGGGGAGGCTGTGGAGAGGGGCTCTGGTGCTAGGCAAGGCGGCAGGGGTGGCAGTGGTGCGGGGTGGAGCAGGCGGCGCAAGGGGAGAGGACGGTGGCGCAGGTGGCGGCGTAGTGCAGAAAAGGGAGATGGCAGCGCAGGGCAGGTGGCGGCGCTGGATGGACGGAGGAGCTCGCCGGCGAGGGAGTGCTCGGATGCTCAACGGCGACGAACCCGGTGGCTAGGGTTTGGTAGAGGCGTGGCGGCGGAAATAGATCGAGCAGAGGGACAGAGGAAGAGATCGGGGTTTTCAAAACAAAAAATCGCCATTTAGTTCGCGATGGACGCTCCGACGCGGAGCGACGGACGCTCCGTCGGCATGCGACGGACGCTCAGGGAGCGTCCGACGGCATCATCCGTCGGGCTTCTAGAGCCGATTTGAAACCCCCAGTCGCATTGACCGCGACGGACGCTTGGGAGAGCGTCCGTCGCCCTTTTAGCGGGCAACTTTGATCTCCGGACGATCGCGACGGACGCTGAGGCAATTGACACCGAGCGTCCGTCGGCAGCGTCCGACGCCTTAAAAATAGAATTTTTCAAATTTTCTTTTTGCGTCTTTCTCCCAACCAAGTTCCAATCCCAATAAGATCCAAATAACACTTGATTGGACTTGATATGAGAACCATCTCTCAAACACTCATTTTCAATTATTTTTCCATAGGCTTAAATTTAGTTTTTAGCTCAAAATATTCGAATGGAAGCGCCAAGGAGACATCATATGGCCACAATAGGGGTATTTGAGTGACTTGAGCTTGGAATGCTCCCCCTAAGTGGACTATCATAGAGGATGCTCAAGAAACTTAACCGAAAAGAAAAGGCAAACAACATACATGCATATGCTATGCAATACGAAAAGTGAATCTAGGTTGCTTGCAAGTTTAAACCGCGGTTAAGCTTTGTCACACGCTTTGAGGGCGGTTATCTTAACCGCGTTAGCCAAGCCTATGTGCATTACCATATTAGGCATGTTATATTACATATGAATGCATGGTTCACACAAGCTCATCTTTTAGTGAAATTAGAGTGATCAAGCACATTTAACTCGCTTCTCATCCTACAAAAGGTTGTTTCATTGAGTGGTTTAGTGAAGATATCCGCCAATTGCTCTTCGCTCTTAACTCCAACTAGTGTTATATCTTTCCTAGCCACATGATCTCTAAGAAAGTGATGGCGAATATCTATGTGCTTGGTGCGAGAGTGTTGAACCGGGTTGTTTGCAAGCTTTACGGCGCTTTCATTATCACACAAAAGTGGAACTTCTTTTAAAAACACGCCTTAATCAAAGAGTGTTTGGGTCATATATAAGATTTGTGCACAACTTGCGCCCATGGCAATGTATTCCACCTTGGCGGTTGACAATGCCACACTATTTTGCTTCTTTGAGGACCAAGAAACAAGTGATCTTCCTAGCATGTGGCACCCGCCGGAGGTACTCTTCCTATCAACCTTACACCCGGCGTAATCCGAATCGGAATAGCCAACTAGTTGGAAGGGAGCTCCTTTGGGATACCAAAGACCCATGCTAGGGGTGTGCCTTAAGTACCCAAGGATTCTTTTAACCGCACAAAGATGCGACTCCTTAGGGTTTGCTTGAAACCTAGCACACATACACACACTAAACATGATATCCGGCCTAGAAGCGGTGAGGTAAAGTAAACTACCGATCATAGAACGATAAAGAGTTTGGTCGATCGGTTTACCTCCCTCATCGAGATCGAGATGCCCATTAGTAGGCATTGGGGTCTTGATTGGCTTGCAATCCTCCATCTTGAACTTCTTGAGCACATCATAAGTGTACTTCTCTTGAGATATGAAGGTGCCCTCCCTCAATTGCTTCACTTGGAAGCCTAGGAAGAAGGTTAGCTCGCCAATCATCAACATCTCGAACTCCTTGGACATCAATGCACCAAATTCCTTGCTATGACCTTGGTTTGTTGACCCAAATATAATGTCATCGACATATACTTGGCAAACAAAGATATCTCCATCTAGCACCTTGGTGAAGAGTGTGGTATCCACTTTCCCGATCTTGAAGCCCTTCTTGAGTAGGAAGTCCCTTAGCCTCTCATACCAAGCTCTTGGAGCTTGCTTCAATCCATAGAGTGCCTTGGACAACCTATACACATGATTAGGACAATTTGGGTCTTCAAACCTGGGAGGTTGTGAGACAAAAACAAGTTCATTAATGAAACCATTAAGAAAGGCACTCTTCACATCCATTTGAAAAAGTTTCATTTTATGGTGTGAAGCATATGCCAAAAGGATACGAATGGCTTCTAGTCTTGCAACCGGTGCAAAAGTCTCCCCAAAATCCAAGCCTTCAACTTGGGAGAACCCCTTTGCCACCAATCTTGCCTTGTTTCTCACAACCACACCTTGATCATCTTGCTTGTTCCTAAACACCCACTTGGTGCCAATGATTCTTGCCCCTTTGGGCTTTTCTACTAGTGTCCACACTTCGTTCCGGGTCAAGTTGTTCAATTCTTCGTGCATGGTGTTCACCCAATCCGGATCCGCAAGTGCATCCTCCACACTAGAAGGCTCAACAAAGGAAACAAAAGAGTGATGTTCAACATAAGAAGCAAGTTTAGATCGTGTTGTTACCCCCCTTGATGGACTTCCTATGATGAGGTCTTGAGGATGTGCTTGAAGCATAGGTGTAGATCTTCTATTGATCTCTTGGGGAGGAGGTTGCGGTGCTTCAACATTGCTTGCTTCGGCCTCGGCTTGATCTTGAGGGATGTGAGAGTCTTCTTGAGCTTCCCTCACTTGATCTCCTTCATCAACTTGAGGCGTGTGAGGTGGAGAAGGATCTAGATTTGCTTCATCTTCAACTTCTTCCACCTCTTGTGGGTTGATAGCACCAATTGGCATGTTCTTCATTGCCTCCCTCACGGGTTCATCACCTACATCATCAAGATTTTCATGCTCTTCTTGAGAGCCATTAGTTTCATCAAACTCCAAGTCATACGTTTCTTCAACTAAGCCGGTGGCTTTGTTGTATACACGGTATGCCTTGGATTTAAGTGAATACCCAACTAAGAAACCAATGTCACATCTTCTTTGGAACTTGCCCAAGTGTTGGCGCTTCTTGTAGATGTACACTTTGCAACCAAACACTCGGAAAAAGGATATATCCGGTTTCTTTCCATTCACAAGCTCATAGGGGGTCTTCTTGAGAAGCTGTTGGACAAATAGCCGGTTAGCCGCATAGCATGCGGTGTTGATTGCTTCGGCCCAAAACTTCTCGGGGGTGTTGTATTCATCAAGCATTGATCTTGCAAGAGTGATAAGTGTCCGGTTCTTCCTTTCTACTACACCATTTTGTTGAGGAGTATAGGTGGCGGATACTTCATGCTTGATTCCAACTTCATCACAATAGTCTTCAATCTTGGTGTTCACAAACTCGGTCCCATTGTCACTTCTTATCTTCTTGATCTTCACATCAAACTCATTTTGGGCTCTAGTTGCAAACTTCATGAATATTGATTGAGTTTCTCCCTTGTCTTGAAGAAAGAACACCCAAGTGTATCTAGAGTAGTCATCAACTACCACCAAACAAAAGAGATTGCCGCCAAGGCTAGCATAGGTGGTAGGTCCAAATAGATCCATGTGGAGTAGCTCTAGAACTCTTGAGGTTGACATGAAAGCTTTGGTTGGATGAGTGTTTGCTACTTGCTTGCCGGCTTGACATGCACTACAAAGTTTGTCTTTCTTAAACACCACATCCTTCACACCTCTAACCAATTCCTTCTTGACAAGCTTCTTCAAGGTTGACATTCCCACATGTGCTAATATTCTATGCCATAGCCAACCCAAAGAACTCTTGGAGAAAAGACATGTTTGCAAACTAGCTTCATTTGAGGTGAAGTCCACTAGGTAGAGATTGTTTTTGCCGAAACCCTTTGAATATCAATGATGAATCTTCAATCTTGGACACAACTACCTCATTTGGAGTGAAGAGACATTGGAAACCAAGATCACATAGTTGTCCCACCGATAGCAAGTTGAAGCTTAATGATTGTACTAGCAAGACATTTGATATTGATTGATCATTTGAGATTGCCACTTTGCCTAGACCTTGCACTTTGCCTTTTGAATTGTCCCCAAAGGTAATCTTGTCTTGCCCTTCATAATCTTCCTCAAGTGTGGTGAACATCCGGGAGTCACCGGTCATATGTTGAGTGCATCCACTATCAATCACCCAATGACTTCCACCGGTCTTGTAGTTCACCTACACACAAGCAACTTGGAGTTAAGCTTGTTGTTTGGGAACCCACACTTGGCGAGGTCCCATAGCCTTGTCCACCAACTCCTTAGCAACCCATAGCACTTTGGGCTTGTTCTTCATCTTTGGACCGAGAAATACAACTTGAGGTCTACCCTTGGAGTCCTTGTTGATGATGAAGTGTGCATCATGAGCGAAAGGCCTTATGTGCTTGGGCAAGGTCTTCGGAGGTGGAGTCTTGCATTGGGATTGAAGGTGACCCTCTTGACCACATCCAAAGCACTTCTTGGATTTGGGCTTTGGTGTGTCATAGTTGCTTCTCATAGCCTTGTTCTTGTTATAGTTCTTGGCTTCTATCTTGACCTTGGCCTTCATGATTTGATTCTCCTTGAACCCAATGCCGGTCTTGTCGGTCTTCATGATAGTGTTCATCAAGAGCTCACTTTGAAGGTTGTGGCCCTTGGTGAACTTCTCCAATCCACTTGTAAGCTTGATCTTCTCAACCTTGAGCTTTGCATTTTCCTCTTTGAGAGAATTGATCAAGGTCATTGCATCTTTGTCATCTTGTTTGGCCGACTTGATAGTGAGTGGCTTGTTTGCCTTGAGGTTGATTAACTCTTCCTTGAGCTTGGAGTTTTCTTGCCTCATCTTCACATAGTCATCAAGCTTGTCGGCCTCAACTACCTTCTTGCCCTTGCACTTAGCATTTTGCTCACTAGCAACATCATCAAGAAAGTCCTCACAAGAAGTAGCTATATCACACTTAACAACCGGGTTAATAGCAACATGTGTAGCAAGATCATTTGAAAGCAATTCATTAGCTATCACAAGTGTGCCATGTTCATTTTTAACTTGGTTGTAGTCATCTTTTAGCATGTTGTATCTTGATTGGAGCTCTTGTGTTGACCTCTCAAGCTTATCATGTTTCTCATTTGCTTGCTTGAGTGAGGCTTTGAGCTCCCTAGTGCTAGATGAGAGAGTTTTGTTCTCAAGCTTCAATTCATCATTAGCACTAGTCAAGTCATCAAGCTTAGCATGCAAGTTACTATTAGCTTTCTCTAGTGATTCACTTTTGCCTTTATACTTCCTAATGAGTTTAGTGTATTTATTGCAAATTTCAATTAGCTCATCATAGGAAGGTGCCTCAAACTCATCATCACTATCATCACTAGAGCTAGCCTCATCATCACTATCCTCTTTTTGTACCTTTTTGTCACCTTTAGCCATGAGGCATAGGTGTGTAGAGGATGAACCCATAGATGATGGAGGGGGTGGCGGTGGAGTAGATGAACCAATCACCAAGGCGGCCACCTTCTCTTCTTCACTTTCATCTCCGAATGAGTCACTTGAGTCTTCAATGTCGGTGAGCCAATCACCAACAATGTAGGCTTTGCCATTCTTCTTCTTCTTGTGGAAGTTGAAGTTCTTCTTCTTCTTGAATGGCTTGTCATCCTTCTTCTCCTCATCACTTGACTCAACCTTGTTGCCCTTGTTGTACTTGAACTTGTTGTTAGCTTTCTTGTTCTTGTACTTGTCTTTCTTTTCTTCGGGGCAAGCATGAGCCAAGTGTCCAAGTTTGCCACAATTGTAGCAATCCATCTTGGAGAGGGGCTTTCTTGAAGAGCTTGTGAAGAATTTCTTCTTCTTTGAGTCAAACTTGACTCCATTCTTGCTTAGCTTCTTCAACATCTTGGTTGTTTTCTTCACCATGAGAGCGAGATCATCATCATCGTCATCATCGCTTGTGCTCTCATACATGACTTGCATCTTGTGCTTCTCCGAGGAGGAAGCCTTGAGTGCCAAGTCCTTCTTTTCCTCCTTCTCTTTTTCTTTCTTCTTGGAGGAGGAAGATGAGCCACCATCACCAATCTTCATGTACATCTCATGGGCATTGATCTTGCCCAAAATTTGTGTTGGTGTAGCGGCGGAGAGATCTCCTTGGTGAAGCACCGTGACGATGTGGCCATACTTCTCAATGGGCAAAACACAAAGAATCTTGCGTACCACATCGGCCGGTTCCATTTGGTTGAGACCGAGCCCATTCAATTCCTCTGCAATAATGTTGAGACGTGAGTACATTTCATTTGCATTTTCATTTGCATGCATAGAGAAAGAATTGAGCTTAGCCATAACCAAGTGATAGCGTTCTTCACGCTCACTCTTTGTGCCTTCGTGAAGTGCACAAATAGTGGTCCACAACTCAAATGCGTCTTTGGCATTACGCACTCGGTTGAAGACATCCTTGCTAATGCCACGAAAGAGTATGTTCTTTGCCTTGGCATTGTGCTTCTCAAAGTTGAGGTCCTCCGCGAAGAGAGTACCTCCCTTTGTGGCGGCTTTGAGCACACCCACGTCAACGGCCTCTAAATAGGCCTCCATACGAACTTTCCAATAAGGAAAGTCGTCTCCATCGAACATGGGAGGTGGTCCATCCCCATGGGACATCTTGCTCTAGGCGGTGAAGCCTAATTTAGAGCAACCTTGCTCCGATACCAATTGAAAGGATCAAGATGCCCAAGAGGGGGGGTGAATTGGGCTCTTTTTAATTTCTAAACAAGAATTAAACCTATAAAGAGCCAATTAACCCCCTAGTGCCTACTGCTTGTGTGTCCTAGCTAGAAAGCGGTAACAAGGCAATGGAAAGCGAAAACTTCCTACACAATTCTAGTATGAATTGAAAGACAAGTGCGGAAAGTAATGCGGTAATAAAGAGCTAGGGAAAGAGATGCTTGACACGGCGATGTTTTGCCGAGGTATCGAGGAGTCGACACTCCCCCCTAGTCCTCGTTGGAGCACCTCGCAAGGTATAGCTCCCCCTCAATCCCGCGCAAGGGATGAGTGCTCTCTACGGGCTGATTCTTCGCCACTCCGGCTCGGTGAATCGCCCACAACCGATCACAAACGTCGATGGAGAAGGGCCGCCGACAATCTTCCGGCGATCACCTTCCTCCGAACACCACCGGACCGTCTAGGTGATGTCGATCACCAAGAGAAACAAGCCTTGATCTTCGCTTGACTCACTCAAGCTTCACAACTAGAGGATGCACACTTGAACTCTTGGATGTACTAGAGAGAGGATGGATGGATTCGCGAAACACTCTCTCTCTCTAGGGCTCTTGCTCTCTTCCCATCCTTCTCAACAAACTTAGCAACTCAAATGAGCAAAGTCAAGGTGGGAGAGAAGTGGGAGGGGCTATAAATAGACCCTCTGAAAACTGCCTCGGGCTGGCAATTTAAGTTGGCGACGGACGCTCCGTCGACTAGGCGACGGACGCTCCGTCGCATGCCCAATGGCTAGTTTCTGTTCATAATTGAGGCGACGGACGCTCCGGCGCCTAGGCGACGGACGGTCCGACGCCTCTGTCTAACGGCTAGTTCTAACACCCCCAGCGATGGACGCTACGTCACTGGGCGACGGACGCTCAGCCACAGTGTCCGACGCTGAGTTCTGGCTAGGGTTAAAAAACACCCTCTCTGGAAGGTCGACGGACGCTCTTCCCAGCGTCCGACGCCTGGCCGACGGACAGCGTCCGACGCACCCTGAAAAACTTAGCCAGAAAACAACCTCTCTGGAAGGCCGACGGACGCTGTGGACTCAACCACCCAGCGTCCGGCGCCTTTGTCCGACGCGACGGACAGCGTCCGGCGCCCCTGCCAGGAGCGTCCGACGCCCAGAAAACGATTTTGACAACTCCGTTTTTCGTCGCGATGAATATGGAAGTTGTTCTAGGCTATCTTACGGTCACCATAGTCTTGCTTAGAGCTAAGGAAGTCAAGTGTGCACCACACCTAAACATGAAGCTTTCCTAAGTCAAGCTACTAATCTCAACCCCTCTTAATAGTACGGTCAAAGGTAAAAAGAGAAGCCCTATCTAATTCTAAGTGCCCTTCATCTCCTTATGGCACTTAGCCTATCATTCTAGGGTCTTCATAATGTCTCCTTAACAACCGAAAGGATATCCATCTTGGAGGCTAACTGATGACCATTAGAGCCCATTCTCCTTGATCACTATGGCTAAGCTACGCATAGCCTCTGCAAAACACACGTTAGCCATAATAATCTCTATTTGTCGTTAATCACCGAAACCAACTAGGGCCATGATTCTTCAGCGGCGCGCCATGGACAGAGGGTGAGAGCTCGCCGGAGTTCGTCGGGAGGACGATTGCGGCCGTCTAGGGTTCAACCGATTACACAGGGAGACTCCGCGTGAACTCGCGAGTGCGTGGGCGGGTTCAGGGGAGGCTTTGGCCATCCAGCACGGGGTGTCCGCGGCGGCGCCATTGCCGGCGTGCTCTGCGCGTGCGGGATTCGGCGGTACAGGGTGCTAGAAGTAGAATTGAAGGCACGGGGGGGTGTAACGGACTCGTGCGAGTGCAGTGGTGTGCTCGATTGAGACGGCAACACACCGGTGTGGGACGGCCACGGTGGCGCCATGGCCGGTCCGCTCGGGTGCGACGATAGCGCGGCTACGGTGCCAAATAGAAGAATCCAAGGGTACAGGAAGGGGGAGGGGTATACCGCGAGGACGTTGAAAGGGTTTGCGGGATCTAGGGAAGCTCCACGGGGTCCGTCGATGCTCGGCGGCGATCTGCGAAGGTAGAGAGCGCACGGTGAGCGCGGGTAAGTCGTGGCACTGGGTGAAAACGTTCGGCGAGGAGCGTTACGGACGCACGACGTTGATGCGAAGCTCCGAGGGTCCCTGTTGGCGGTGTTGATGCTCTGGAACGGCGAGAACGCGGCGGTGGCACGATCACAGCGGCTACGGCGGTGGTGGCGCTCTGGTGGTTCTGCGGGGCTCGGGAAGGGCGCACTGGAGGCGGCGGGTGGGGTGCCCGGCTATTTATAGCCCTCGGGGTGGTGCAAGGATGGAAGGGAGGGATAGGGAGGCGGATTCGCGCTCGGCGGAGGAAACCGCCGGTGGCAGAAAAGGAACATCGACGCGGGAAAGGAAAGAGAGGGAGAGGAAGAAAGGGAAGGCGGCCGGTGTAGGTGGCGCTTGGCGTGAAGACTCATGGGGCAGAGTCGGCGTAGGAAGGGGAGGGGTGAATCCTGCTCGGATTTCCTGGCCGGCGGAGGTGGCGTCGTCGACACAGAGGAAGGTAAGGGAGGGAAGAAGAAAGGAAGGTGAGAGGAGGGGCTGACGGGTGGGACCGTGTTGTCAGCGAGTGAGAGAGAGAAACGGTGCGGGGTCGGGCTGTCGGGGAGCCAGAGAGAGAGAGAGCGGGAGGGGCAGAGTGGGCCGAGAGCTGGGCCTTGTGGCCGGCTTGGGCCCCTGCACGCTGGAAAGAGAGAAAAAGGCCAGGGGGGGAAGAGAGGGACTTGGGCCTCTTGGGCCAGAAGCAGAGGGGGAGGGTCTTTTCCATTTTCTATTTTGTTTTTCGTTTCTTTTATTTGAAAGGCATTTGCAAAATCATTTCCAAAATCAAATTTGAAACTTTATTTGGATTTTGAAAGGTGACAAACAAACACAAACTCCAAAATGCAGGGCATGAATGCTCGAACAAGTTGCTAACAACAGGAACTTTGAATTTCATAAAAAGTTTTTATTTCCTAAGATTTCATGAACACCAGAATTCAAAAATAAACCATTTTATTTCTATTTTTCATAAAGTAAATTTTAGGGTGTTACATACTCCTCCATAGCCCGCTCCATAGCCAGCTTTTGATCATCTTTCAGATCGGCCTCGGAGACTTCGATGACGTTCCTCTGGTTAACGTCGGAGTTATCACCCATGATAGATGTATAATGGTCTCACCGGGTGTGCCAAAAGAGGTGTTGACACAAAAAGCGTCAGGATCTGCGAACACCTCGGGCTATTACCCGAATTCGATATCCAAAGGTGTGCCAGTCGATTTGACCAGTTAATCGACAAGGACGATAACTAGAACAAGATTTGAACAAGACAACAACGATACGCCCAGATGTCAAGACTCAGACTTGATCAGGATAACTAGAGCAGAGCTGAACGAGACAACAGCGATGCGCTCGGATGTCAAAGCTCAGATTACTCCCACGCGGAACTTGCAAGAGTTTGATGGAGATCAAGGTGATGCAGCCCGTCGAAGCTTGAAGAACTCGTAGATATAACTAAGACTAATACGATAAAAGGGTAAATTGCAGTAAAGGTAAATAAGAGTAATTGATTTGTTTGATAGATGATTGATTTTTCTCACGACCCCTAGGTACATATTTATACTCCGGCAATGGGAGTTGTAGACAGACACGACTTGTACCTTTCCTAAACAAAACAAACTCCTATTTTAAAGGAAAATAGCTAACTCGCGCAGGAGTCGGACAATAATATTTTCCTAAACAAACACTTCTATCTCTAAGGAAATAAATGACTCATGCAAGAGCCGGACTCAAACTTCTATAACAATACTGGTATGAGATCACCAGTTTCCTTATGTCTTTTCTTCGATGAAACTTTCCATCGGCAGACTCTTCAATCCGCAACTTCTTTCTATTGCCATCGACAATCCTTGCTGACATCAATCGCCACGTCATCCTGTGCTCATCGGCATCATCTCTTTATCGGTAATATCCCCAATCGGCCATTCTTCACACCCATCGGCAACATCCTTATCGGCAATACCCCCAATCGGCCACCACTGCTGTTGTTCAGCTTCTATCGGCAACAAACTTATCTTCATTTGCAGAATTCATTCTTATCGGTAACGTTAACCGATAACCTGCCGATGCCGATAGAAAGCAGCTACCGATCAATGCAAGTCTTAGCTCATTTGACACATGCCGAAAAATAGTGTCAACAATGACCAAGAGTGCCGCAATTGTAGCACTTCATTTGGGAGATTGGCTTCCTTGAAGAGCTTGTGAAGAATTTCTTCTTCTTTGAGTCAAACTTGACTCCATTCTTGTTTAGCCTCTTCAACATCTTGGTGGCCTTCTTCACCATGAGAGCGATGTTGTCTTCATCATCTTCACTTGAGTCCTCAACCACCAATTAGATCTTGCACTTGTCTTTTGTAGCACCCGGTTTTCCAAAGAATACCGAATACGATGTATATGTGTGCCCAGGATGTCCACACAAAACATATATACAAATATGGATATTATCAAAGTCAATGCTTTATTATATATCGAAACATATTTACAACAAAACTTACATCTATAACAAAGCATCGCGGAAGCTATTCTATATCTCTAGTCTTCGGGTCTCCATACTCCACAGGGACAGTTGACTGGGGGTACACTCAACTAGTACTCCTTTGGTAACACATCACTTGCACCACCATCTGGTACCCATCCAGGATTTTCATATAAAGGTGATGACAACAAGCGTCAGCTCACCATGCTCAGCAAGTATAACTATGGGGTTTATGAGGCTCAAAAAGGATAGACACGGGTTTAACTGTGTTTGCTTTTAGTAAGTCATAATTTTAGCATTTGAGTAGCAACAAGTTCTTCATAAGCCCGAATAACCACATGATCAAGTGAACAAGATATAATCCATATATGAACAAATAACAATAATCAATGACAAAATAACAGCTGATGAACTATGACATAAGGACATCGCAATGTTAAGGATCCAGACCGCTCATAACCGCGAGCACGACTATCATGATAGTTTTACACTCTACAGAGGTTGTACATCTTTACCCCCAAGCCGTGATTCCCATTTTCCAGGGTTTGCAAAGCCCACTATACCTCTACCTAGGAGGCATGGCAGGGTTTCACTACATAACCTTTCGCTAGTATACTCTAACAAGTTAGGGCCGCGAGTCTAATGTCAAGGATGCATGGGTATTCTCCTTCAAGTGGCATCACATGTGGTCGCAACACTATGTACGCCTCCATGACAGGAAAAGCGCCATACATCCCTCGACCCTCCCCTCATGCGCCAATAAATGGTAACCTCTAACAAGCTAGAAATATACTAGGTACTGAATTAAAGGCAGAGCCATATAACACTCGGGGTAGCACAGTTTTCCTAGGTGGCCGCTTACAGAGATACCCTTATGAGTGAGAACACAGGTGTGAGTTCCTGATGTTCCACCTATAGTCCACGTTGCTAAAAAGTCGTATTTTATCATCATTTCATATATCATTAATCAAGTTACAAGATCATGGTTATTCTTTATGAGCACTAGCACAAGCTACCCATATGCATCCCAAAAGGTGACAAGGTACAAGATATCAAATATCTAGGAAAAATCCTTAGGCTTAACAAGGTAGACACATGCATATGAATTAAGTATTTAAGGTGAATAGGACAACAAGGAAGATCCCATGCTATACTTGCCTTCCATATGCTTGCTCAAACTTTCCAACTTTCCTTTTAGATCACCTTGCAAAGCTCCACTTCTAACGTCACAAGCATCATAAAAGAACCTAAAAATAGTACACCATACATTACAAAACCATATTATAAAGGTAACTACCATATTCTACACGTTGCTACTAACTTGTGAGCGCAAAAAACACCTAAAACGGAGCTACGGTTTGCAAGATACATCTAACGGTAGATTAACTTTTAAAAATAGGACTTAAGGGCTTTATTATTTTTATCTATGTAAAAGGGTGAATAAGGTGTTTCAGAGAAATACCTAAGTTGAATTAAGTCAAACTTATATTTGAATTTGAAAAGTATAGTAGAACTACTCACATTTTATTTATAAAGAAAATTGCATAGTCTTTAATCAAGTTAGGGATTAACCATGAAATTACAGAGCTATTAACATAGTATTAAAGGATGCTAAACTATAGATCATGTTTTTACGAATCTAACACAATTTGAATGACTCAAAATAGAGTTAAAACAAAGAAGTTATAAGCATTTGAAATTTGATGGCAAATCTGTAAATAAAAGAACTCATTTTGGATTTTAAATAAATAAAACAAAAAAAGAAAAGGGCTCCGGAGCGCGGGTACTATTATCCAAAAGGTCAGGGGCTAGATTAGAAGAAAACAGGACCTAAAAAGAATCATTTTGAACTGGATTGGACTGCGGGTTTATTACTGAAAAAGACAAGGGCTAGATCACAAAAGAGGAGGGTTGTGGCGGTGGCGCTGACATCACTGCTGACACAGGGCTGACGTGGTGTTGACTGGGTGCCGCGTGGCGCTGCGCGAGTGGCGCGGTCCACCGCGTGTGTGGACCCACGTGTGCGTACCGGTTCGGAGGGGGTCTAATCGTGACCGTTGGCCACAGATCGGACGGTGGGAGAGGATTGGGGGCGGGTGGACGTCGGGGCAGCGCTGTGCTCGGCGGTGCCATGGCCAGCAGAGGGCTGAGCTCGCTGATGAATGCGGGCAAGGCGTTCCCGACCACCTCGGAAACAACCGAGCGCACCGGAGTGCTCCTCGATCTCGTGCGAGTGCATGGGTAGGTTCGGGTGAGCCTCTAGGCGGCCGGGATGGTGTGTCCGCGGCGGCACAATTGACGGTGGCCTCGGTGTGACATGGAGACGCGACTAGGGTGCCAAAACAGACAAAGCGAGGGTTCGGGGAGGAAGAGGGGATCACCGCGAGTTCGACGGAGGGGTCCTCATCATCGATGGTGGCCTAGGGGGCCAGGGAGCCGAGCCGAGGCGGTTGGCGTCCCCGGTGAGGTTGGGGAAGGCCGTTGCGGGCGTGAATTCGCATCACGGAGTGGTGCCAAAGACTCGCCATGCCACAGCGAAGTCGACGGAGGAGGAGACGAGATCGGAGATGGTCGGAGCACCGAGAACAGCGAGCTCTAGCCGAGCTCGGCCATGGCAAAGACGGTGGCGAAAACGGGCGCTGGTGAGGGAGATGCGGTGCGAGGAGGGGTGGAGGAGGAGCCGTGCGCGTGTGTGGTGCCGGAGACTCCAATTTATTGGGTCGGGGAGTGAGCAAGGGACTGGGGGAGGTGGAGCTCGGAGGCGGTAGGATTGGGGCCAGTCGGTTAAGGCCATTAGGGCCCTTCATTGCTGCGGTTGAAGAGGGGGAGTGAAGGGAGGGTGTCATGGAGTGCATTAAAGTGGGTGGTTAACTGCTGGAGTGATGGAGGGGCTCGGGTGCTCCATTAATGGAGAGCAGAGAGGGAGGGAGGCTGTGGCGAGAGGTAGGGGAAGGTGCCGACATGTGGGCCCCGCATGGCAGAGAGAGTAGGAGGGGTTGCGGGTGAGGGAGATCCCACGTGGGCCGGTTGGTTGGGCCAACTGCTGGGCCGAGGGGGAGTGCGGGAGAGAGGGGGGAGGCTAGGGCTAGCTTTCAAGCTGGGCTAGAGAGAGAGAGAGACAGCAAAGAGAGATTTCCCCTTTTTCCTTTTCTTTTCTTTTTGTTTTGTAAATTCTTTTGAAGATCAAAATCAAATCCTTTTGAAATCAAACACACTTTGAAATATTTTACAAATCATTTTATTAATTTTGAACTTAAACTATGAACTTGTTTTTAAGAAAAACTTTTAAACTTTATTTATTTTTATAAATAGATCAAAATCGATTTGGACCAAAACCGAGTTTTCATAAATTGTTTTTCACTCAATAAAATTTAATGCAAAGGCATTAATGCAACACCCCATTCAAAATCTATTTCAAAGAATTTTAAAAATACATATTTTGCATATTTTTGGTTACTAAAAACCTAATTAAAACATATATCTTTTAGGAAAATCATAAATCCTTTCATTTTATGTAGGGTTTTCTATGCACAACCCAAAATAGAAATTTTGGGGTCTGACATCTTTGGTGGAAGCCTTGAGGGCCAAGTCCTTCTCCTTCTGCTTCTTCTTGGTGGTGGATGAAGAGCCACCATCGCCAATCTTCATGTACATCTCATGAGCATTGATCTTGCCCAACACTTGTGTTGGTGTAGATGTTGAGAGATCTCCTTGTTGAAGTACGGTGATGATGTGTCCATACTTGTCAATTGGCGAGACAAAGAATCTTGCGCATCACATCCGGCGGAGACATTTGGGTGAGCCCAAGGCCATTCAATTCCTCTACAAGAATGTTAAGACGTGAATACATCTCATTAGCATTTTCATTAGCATGCATGGTAAAGTAATTCAACTTAGCCATGACCAAGTGGTAGCGCTCCTCACGCTCACACTTGGTCCCCTCATGTAGTGCACAAACGTTTGTCCAAACCTCATGCGCGGTTTTGCAATTCCGCACACGGTTGAACACATCCTTGCAAATGCCTCGGAAAAGAATGTTCTTTGCCTTAGCATTGTTCTTCTCAAAGAAGGGATCCTCGGCGAACACCGATCCGCCTATGGTGGCGGCTTTGTGAACGCCGACATCCACAGCCTCAAGGTAGGCCTCCATCCGCACTTTCCAATAAGGAAAGTCATCCCCATCGAACATGGTTGGCGGTCCATCCCCATGGGACATCTTGCTCTATGCGGTGAAGCCTAATTTAAAGCAACAAGGTTCTGATACCAATTGAAAGGATCAAGATGCCCAAGACGGGGGGTGAATTGGGCTTGTTTTAAATTTCTACAGCAGAATTAAAACCTAACAAATGTCAATCACCCCCTAGTGCCTACCGATCGTGTGTCCTAGCTAGAAAGCGGTAGCAATTCATGGAATTGAAAAACAACCTAAGCAATTCTAGTGACAAGCTAAGAACACAACGAAAAGTAAATGCGGAATGTAAAGGAGCTTGGGATAAAAATTCTCGACGTGACGATGTTTTCCCAAGGTATCGAGGTGTCGACACACCCCGTAGTCCGTGTTGGAGCACCTCACAAGGTATCGCTCCCCCTCAATCCCGCGCAGGGGATGAGTGCTCTTTACGGGCTGATTCTTCGCCACTCTGGCTCGTTGAATCGCCCACAACCGATCATAGAAGCTTGGAGAAGGGCCGCCAACAATCTTCCGGCGATCACCTTCCTCCGATCACCACCAAACCATCTAGGTGTTGTCGAACACCAAGAGTAACAAGCACAAGACCTTCACTTGACCAACTCAAGGCTAGGAAGGTGGATGGATGCACACTTGTCACTCCTAATCACTCTAGGAGGGAAGAACAAGAACTTGATCGCTCAAATGTCTCCCTCACTAGGCACTTGGCTCTCCAAGAACTCTCTCAAGGTTCCTCCAGGTGAAACAATGGCTAAGAGAGCTAATTAGAACGAAATGGGCAGCTATAAATAGTCTCCACCTCTCCAACTAGCCGTTTTCTACTTTTTCTCTTTTCTACGAAGGCACCGGACTAGTCCGGAGCCCACACCACCGGACCATGCAACCTGGTCTGGAGCACACTCTCAGTTCAAATGATCACTATGCCAGGCACCACCGGACCACTTGCATTGGTCCAGTGCCTTGGTCCGAAGCCTCTAGTCCGGAGCCCTGGTACTTACTGCATGGAAAAGATCTTCTGCTGAACACCGTCGGACTAGCCGTCGGACTCACCGTCGGACTAGTCTGGAGCCTCTCCTCTGGCTCACTTAGAAATCCAGGGCCACCGGACCAATGGCCATTAGTCCGGTGCCCTCCGGACAGGTGGTCCGGAGCCTCTTCCACAGGACACTGCCTAAGGAAGGACCACCGAACCACTTCCAATGGTCCGGAGCCTCCTAGGCAAACTAGTCCGGAGCCTTTTACACCCCCTTCTTCACTTCTTCTCACCAAGTCTCTTGAAGGGGTTTTGCTCCTACCAACTTAAGGTACACCAAGGGCTGATAGCAGGGTCTCTAGGACTAATTATGACAAATGTGCATACACCAACACTCCCACATCTGTATTATATATATATATATTATTTATTTTTATGCTTTGTATCTAGCAAAATTGTAAGGTAAAACGACATAATAGACTCTAGATTCCCCATTTAATTCGGAGAAAAAGATAAATTCTTGTTCATTGAACATCGATAGAAAAAAAAAAGCCGACTATCGGATTTGAACCGATGACCCTCGCATTACAAATGCGATGCTCTAACCTCTGAGCTAAGTGGGCTTACATAACAGAAATAGTGTAACAGATAAAAATATATATAGGGCATCCGTAAAACGTCAGATCTTAATTATTAATCTTAGTTATTAACAAGTTCTAAATTGGAATTGGCCATAATTTACAAGAACATTCTGTAGTATTAGTAAGAGGAGGAAGAGTTAAGGATTTACCCGGTGTGAGATATCGCATTATTCGAGGAACCCTAGATGTTGTCGCAGTAAAGAATCGTCAACAAGGGCATTCTAGTGCGTTGTAGATTCTTATCCAAGACTTGTATCATTTGATGATGCCATGTGAATCGCTAGAAACATGTGAAGTGTATGGCTAACCCAATAACGAAAGTTTCGTAAGGGGACTGGAGCAGGCTACCATGAGACAAAAGATCTTCTTTCTAAAGAGATTCAATTCGGAACTCTTATATGTCCAAGGTCAATATGGAAATTCTTTCAGAGGTTTCCCTTACTTTGTCCGTGTCAACAAACAATTCGAAATACCTTGACTTTTTCATAACAGGTCCGAGTCAAATAGCAATGATTCGAAGCACTTCTTTTTCCATTACACTATTTCAGAAACCTAAGGACTCGATCATATGGATATGGAAAATACAGGATTTCCGGTCCTAGCGAGAAAAGCAGGGAAACGGATTCTCAATTTAAAGCGAGTAAACAGAATTCCATACTCGATCTCATAGATCCCTATAGAATTCTGTGGAAAGCCATATTCGATGAATGTCGTATGTACGGCTTGGAGGGAGATCTTTCCTATCTTTCGAGATCCACCCTACAATATGGGGCCAAAAAGCCAAAAAAAAATAAGTGATTCATTTTTAGCCCTTATAAAAAGAAAATGGATTCTTGAACCACTTTCACGCTCATGTCACGTCGAGGTACTGCAGAAAAAAGAACCGCAAAATCCGATCCAATTTTTCATAATCGATTAGTTAACATGGTGGTTAACCGTATTATGAAAGACGGGAAAAAATCATTGGCTTATCAAATTCCCTATCGAGCTGTGAAAAAGATTCAACAAAAGACAGAAACAAACCCACTATTGGTTTTACATCGAGCAATGCGTAGAGTAACTCCCAATATAGGAGTAAAAACAAGACGTAATAAAAAAGGATCGACGCGGAAAGTTCCGATTGAAATAGGATCTAAACAAGGAAGAGCACTTGCCATTCGTTGGTTATTAGAAGCATCCCAAAAGCGTCCAGGTCGAAATATGGCTTTCAAATTAAGTTCTGAATTAGTAGATGTTGCCAAAGGGAGTGGGGGTGCCATACGCAAAAAGGAAGCGACTCATAGAATGGCAGAGGCAAATAGAGCTCTTGCACATTTTCATTAATCCATGAACAGAATCTAGGTATGTAGACACATGGATCCATACATCTCGATCGGAAAAGAATCAATAGAAGGAGAATCAGACGATATCTTTTTCGAAACAAATAAAAAGGAAAAAAAGAGAAAACAGAAATCATGATCAACTAAGCCCTCTCGGGGGCTTGCTTAAGAATAAGAAAGAGGAATCTTATGGAAATAGCATGGAATAAGGTTTGATCCTATTCATAGGGATTCCGTAAATATCTCATTCCAAAAATTGAAACAATGCCCCCCTTAATAGTACGGTCAAAGGAAAAACAAATCCCTAGTCTATACTTAGTGCCCTTCTCACCCCTTGTGGCACTAAGACCTAGCCTAGTCCTCACCTTTAAGCTTCATCCTTTGAAACCGAAATCGAATTCCATCTTGGGGGCATGAATACCATTAAGCCCATTCACATTCATCACTTATGACCTAACTTAATCAGGTTTGCCTCTGCAAAACACACGTTAGTCATAGTGACCTAGTATTGTCGTTAATCGCCTAAACCAATGGGGCCTAGATGCTTCAAGAGTTGAATGGACTTGGGCTCACCCAAATGCAACCCACCGATGTGGTGCGCAAGATTCTTTGTGTCTTGCCAATTGACAAGTATGTCCACATCGCCACCGTTCTTCACCAAGGGGATCTCTCAACTTCTACACCAACACAAGTGTTGGGAAAGATCAATGCTCAGGAGATGTACATGAAGATCGGTGATGGCAGTTCTTCATCCTCCTCCAAGAAGAAAGACAAAGAGAAAGAGGAGAACAAAGACTTGGCCCTCCAAGCTTCCACCAAAGAGAAGTGCAAGATCCAATTGCTGGTTGAGGACTCAAGTGATGAAGATAATGAAGACAACATCGCTCTCATGGTGAAGAAGACCACCAAGATGTTAAAGAGACTAAACAAGAATGGAGTCAAGTTTGACTCAAAGAAGAAGAAATTCTTCACAAGCTCTTCAAGGAAGCCCATCTCACAAATGAAGTGCTACAATTGTGGGATTCTTGGTCATCTAGATCATACATGCACCAAAGAGAAGAAAGAGAAGTTCAAGAACAAGAAGTTCAAGAACTACAAGAACAAGAAGGGTGCACAAGATGACTCAAGCGATGATGACAAGAAGCAAGACAAGCCTTACAAGAAGAAGAACTTCGACTTCCACAAGAAGAAGAAGGACGACAAGGCTTACATTGTTGGAGATTGGCTCACCGACATTGAAGATTCAAGTGAGCCCTCTGATAGTGAGAGTGAAGATGAGAAGGTGTCCGCCTTGGTGATTGGTTCTTCTACTCTACCGCCACCTCCTCCATCATCACCGGGCTCATCCTCTACACACCTATGCCTCATGGCTAAAGGTGACAAGAAGGTACAAAAAGAGGATGATGGTGATGACTCCTCTAGTGATGATAGTGATGATGAAACACCTTCCTATGATGACCTCATTAAAATTTGCAACAAATACTCAGACATCATAAGGAAGTACAAAAGTAAAAATGACAACCTTCTTGAGGTCAAGGATAACTTGCATGCTAAGCTTGATGCCTTGTCTAGTGCTAATGATGATTTGAAGCTTGAGAATAATTCTCTCACATCTAGCACTAGGGAGCTCAAAGCCTCACTCAAGCAAGCAATTGAGAAACATGATAAGCTTGAGAGGTCAACACAAGAGCTCCAAACAAGGTATAACTTGCTAAAAGATGACTACAACCAAGTTAAAAATGAACATGTAACACCCTAGTTTTAGGTTTTGCAAATAGAAGTTAAATTTGAGCTTTTATTCAATTATTACTCATGATAATATAGGGGATATTAAAACTTTTTGTAATAAAATAAATTCATCTAGAGCTTAGTAACATGTATGTTGCACTCATGCTGAATTCTTGGTCTTTAGTTGAGTGTAGGATAGGTTGGGTGAAGTCCAAATTCAAATTTGGCCTTGTTTTCAAAAACTAGAAAAAGAAAAGGCTTTTCTTTCACTCCTCTCTCTCACTCTTCTGGCCCAGCAGCAGAGCCAGCCTAGCTTAGCTCCTTCTCCCACCCGCACTCCCTCCTTCCCTCTCGGCCCAAAGCCGAGGCCCGCACGGCCACACTCCCTCCACCCGCAACCCTTTCCCTCTCTCTGCCGCGTGGCCCGGCATGTCGGCACCAAGGCCAGCAGCAGCACACACGCACACATGCGTTGCTCTCCCTCCCTCTCTCTCTGTCACATGGGCCCGAGACGCCAACGCCAACCCCACCTGTCACTCTCCCCCCTTCCTTCTTCCTCGATGCAGCGCAGATGCCGCACCGGCATTACTGCTCGGCTCCCCATCACTCCCGAGCTTCAAAGCTCTTAACGTCGGGCCATGAAGAGCCCTGACACCCCGCCTTGACATCTCGGTAACGGCCCCGCATCTACCGCCCCTGCTTCGCTCTATAAAGCCACCCGCAGTGCCTCTGTTCTCCCCTGCTCTTCCCCAGTTCACGCACAACACCCGCACTGCCGCGCTCGCATTCTCGCCACTCGGAGCTCTCTCGCGCGACGCCGTGAGCTTGCGGAGCATCGCCCCGACGACTCAACTCCGTAACGCCACTGACCGCACACTTTCACCCTTGATTTCGCCGTTTTGGCGCTCACTGTGCTCTTTCCTGTGAACCAGCCGCCGCCATTCGTCGTCGGAACGCTCGGAGCGGAACCAGTCCTCGCCACCGCCTCTGCTTCACCCGCGGTGACTACCTCTCTCTCCCCGCACCATCAATTTGATCAATTTGGCACCATAGCCGTGTTTTCGTGGAGCACAGTGGCTGCCGTCCATGGCGCCACCGCGGTCACCTCGCACCGACCGGTTTCGGACTCAACCGACACCCCCAGTGCACTCGCACGGTCACACCGCACCTCCCTGTGCGTTCAATTTGGTTTCTAGCACCTCGCATCATCGTTTCCCGCATGCACAGAGCAGGCCGGCCAGGGCACCGCCGCGGACGCACCGTCCCAGTGACCGAGAGCCCCACCCGAGCCTACCCACGCACTCGCACGAGCACGTAGAGCACCCCGGTGCTTTTGGTTGGACCCGAGGAGGTCGGTAGCGTCTTTCCGACGTTCACCGGCGAGCTCGGAGCTCGGCCAGCCATGGCGCCGCCGCGCGCCGGCGGGGGAAACCTTCCCCTTTCTATCGCAACCGCCCGATCCACAGCGCACGGCTGAGATTAGATCATACCGGTTCGGTATGACCTCGGCGCACCGTGGACCCGTGCACCGCGGGCCACGCGCACCCGTCAGCGCGTCCACACGCACGCATGGTGCACCGCACCAATCGCACGTCGCCACGTGGCGCCTGCGTCAGCGACGACTCGGTCAATACCGACCAGATCAGCCTGTTTTGCACTTAGATCCCTCTGCTTTCCGCAAATAAACCCGCACTCTGAGCTAGTTCTATTTCTTTTAAATCTAGTCCTATTTTCTTTTGTTTTAGATCCTAACTTTTTGCAAAATAGAACCCGCAGTACGTAGTTCGGTTTAAAATCAATTTTTATTTATTTTAATTCCAACATAGTTCTGTCTAATTACAGAAATGCCATTCAAATCTTAAAACATGCATATCTTGCTCATTTTAAATCTGATTTGAGTGAATTTCGCACTCACGTGATCGTAGCAGCTTGTAGAATATTTTTAAAAGCTTTATACCTTCTGTTTATACTGTTTGGTGTACTGTTCTAATTAAACTCTATTTGTTTGCATGTAATGGATGATTTGGAATGCTTGTATGGTGATTGAATGATGTTTAGAAGAGGGTGAGCAAGTTGTGTTTGAGGAGCAGTTCTTTGACCAGCAGGATCAGCAGGAGAACTTTAAGGAAGGAAAGTGTAACTAAGGCCCCTTGCACCTATATAACCATAATTCACATTTTACTTATGCATGAGTCCATTCAATTTGATAAACCATAGGCTTTCATATACTAGAACTTGATCCTTATACCTTGTTTACCTATGGGAATTAGTTGCATTATGGCTAGATGTGCTATGCTTACAATGACAAATGATTAAACTTGACTAATGAACTTATGGAACAAATGTAAAATGAGGCTTTTTAGCAACATGATAAAGGGGGCTAAAGCAAGGGTTTTGTTGCTTTAGTACCTCTCCATAGGACTCCCCTGAAGTGGCCACCCAGGAAGGTCGTACTACCCGAGTGTTATATGGCTCTGACTTTAATTCAGTACCTAGTATATTTCTAGCTTGTTAGAGGTTACCATTTATTGGCGCATGAGGGGAGGGTCGAGGGATGTATGGCGCTTTTCCTGTCATGGAGGCGTACATAGTGTTGCGACGACATGTGATGCCACTTGAAGGAGAATACCCATGCATACTTGACATTAGTCTCGCAGCCCTAACTTGTTAGAGTATACTAGCGAAAGGTTATGTAGTGAAACCCTGCCATGCCTCCTAGGTAGAGGCAGTGTGGACTTTATAAACCCCGTCAAATGGGAATCACGGCTTGGGGGTAAAGATGTACAACCTCTGCAGAGTGTAAACCTATCATGATAGTCGTGCTCACGGATACGAGCGACCTGGATCCTTCTTGATAGCAGTTAGTTGGGTTATATGGATGGTTTGGGATGATCTAATATTGCTTAATGACTTAATCACTTGGGATGGGTTTTCTCACTAAAAGTAGTATACTTGTTTAATAAAACTTGACCAACTAAAATTGCTTACCGCAGTCAAACAGAGTCAAGCCTTTTGAGCCTTAGTACCCTGGTTAGTCTTGCTAAGCTGTGGTATGCTTACACTTGTTTTATACAATGAAAATCCCGGATGGATACCAGATGGTGGCTTTGAGGACTTTCCAGAGGATGTCCAGAACTTCTAGATGATGTCTCCCAGTCAATGTCCCTGTGGCTAGTTTATTTATGTTTATGATGAACTCTATATATTGATGTAATAATGTGTTGAATATCGATGTAATAAAGTACTTTACTTTGGTATTCTACAATTTGTGAGTATATGTGTGTTTGGACATCCTGGGCACACATGTATGATGTACTTAGTTTTGCTTTGCAAAACTGGGTGCTACAAATTGGTATCAAAGCTATTTTGACTGTAGGACGATCAGCCTAGATAGAAATGGACACCTTTTTCTTAGGATCATATCTAATTTTAACTGTCTTACTTTATTATAAAAACTTTGCTTATACTCATATCTTTTATCTATTATAAACTATCTGTTCTGATCAAAATATATTTAATCTTATAGATGGCATGCACCAAGACCACTGCCCAGAAGAGCACCTGTGGTTACCTTCCACCCCATGTTCTCGTCACCTATGGCAGGACCGTGCCACAGGAGATGGTTCAGCACCTTCGGGACACGGAGGACGACATGGAGGACGAGCCCATCGAGATTGAGGACTCGATGGATCATATCATGGATGAGCCACATCAGGGTGGTCAGGATGGAGCTGGTGACCCTGATGACAGCGAAGATGACTCCGACGACTCCGGAGATGAGAGTCATAACTCTCATAATGGAGAAGACGGAGGCGACGGAGGAGATGGTGGTGATGAAGGAGATGGCAGCGACGACTTGTCTCATCACGCTATCCTTCGGAGGGAAGGATGGACGGTGGTCTTGCACATCGACACCGACGAGGACAACTTCTACCATCCCAAGCTGCTCACTCTGGTGCACCGTTTCTACCCTGGGTACTCTATAGAGTATAGGACGGAGCATTGGACCCACCCCTCCCACATCGGCTTCTACGAGGCGGAGGTCTACATCCGCGAGGGCAGCCGGGTGCATCACATCCACCGCGGCATCGCCAGCAGGCTCACACGTGAGGCTACTATTGAGGAAGCTGCCAGGCAGGCCTTCTTGGTCCATCGCAATCGCCACTTCGACATCATCAAGTGGGATGCAGACCGTTACCTTCCTCGACGACCCAGTGGCCAGTCTTCTTGCAGCATTGCCGCCCCTCCTGATGGGAAGAGCATCAGAGTTCGCCCCATGTTGGAGTGTCTGGCACAAGCTCACACGGGCTTGGATCAGGCTTTGGAGGAGGTCAACACCATGGGGAAAGCTTACTTAGAGCTTGCCTGTGAGAATGCCTTGCTCAAGAGGCGCTTGGGGATAGCTGACGTTGTTCCAATTGCCTTGCCAGCTGAGTCACCACCCAGGCAGAGAGGTGGCTTTGGAGATCCCAACATCAGCACCACTCTAGACTTTTAGATGCCCGCCTCATGTAATAAACACACGTAGTCTACGCGAGTGTGCTTTACTTTTCAAAGATGAACAATAGTCGTTAAGTGTCTACATGTTTGTCATGATGCTTAATGTTTGATTTGGTTTTTCCTATGATTGTGAGAGTTGTAGGCATGTCTACAAACTCTCTAGTATAAGTTAAGGTTATAAGTCTTGCATAAATAAAAGTTGGGGTTCAATCTCTATCATGCTGTCTTTTGCTGAAATCTGGAGCAGTCTGTCTTTCTCGGTTCATATCTCATTCTCCTTTTATCCAAAAGTTGTGAAATTTATATGGCAGAAACTAGACTTCTTTATATATCACCTGCAACTTGAACCACCTCAATAGCTGTTAGGGTTTGAGAGATATAGCTGTTACAAGTTGATGCATCAGCACAGTCAGAAATCAGGAACAGTTTAGCTTGTCACCTGTTTTCACCCCTTTTTCAGTCAAAATCTGAAAATAAAAGTTAAACGAAAGTTGTAGATAACTTCAAGAGATTTCCACAAATGCTTGTTGCACCTTCAAAGGATTAACAGAGAATAAATTATGATTATTTTACTGCACTGCTGTTTACAAAGTCATCAGTAAGGTTCATCAATCATAAGCTTTATAGTTGAACATGTGAAACTTATATAAGTTATATGCTATAGATGGTGAACACCAGGAGGAACGCTACTGGCAACAGGAACCCACCACCACCACCACCCCCGGTTAACCTGGAGCAGCTACTCATGATGCAAACCCAGCTCATGCAGCAGATGACGCATAACATCCAACATGGGAATGGGAATGGCATTGGCAATGCACCCCCTCAAATCAGAGACAAGAGGGGAGAGTTTCTCAAGGGACACCCACCAGTGTTCAAACACTCCACTGACCCTCTCCAAGCTGATGATTGGCTCCGCGTGATTGAGAGGCAGCTTGAGATCGCACAGTGCGACGATCGGGAGAAACTGTTGTACGCTACCGGTCAACTCCAGGGAGCGGCTCTGGATTGGTGGGATTCCTACCGCTTTGGGCGCAATGAGGCTAACCCAATCATGTGGCAAGAGTTCCGTGAGGCGTTCCGCTCTCATCATGTTCCAGCAGGTCTGATGCGCCTGAAGAAGAAAGAGTTCTTGGCTCTCAAGCAAGGGGGCATGTCTGTTGCCGAATACCGTGACAAGTTCACACAATTGTCGCGGTATGCACTTGGAAAAGTGGCTGAAGATGAGAAGAAACAGGAATTGTTCATGTAAGGCTTGAATGATGGCCTTCAGTATCAGCTTCTCTCCCATAGCTTCGCTAGCTTCCAGCATCTAGTGGACAAGGCATTTGTAATTGAGAACAAGCGCCGACAGATGGAGGACAAGAAGAGGAAGTTCCAGGGGCAGTCATCATCGTCCGGGAACAACTCTCGCTACCGTTCTTCTGCTCAGCAGGCTAGCAACTAGCAGCGCTATCAGGGCCAGTCCAGTGCAACCCGCCATGCACCACAACAGCAGCAGCAGCAGTACCGTGCTTAGGGGCAGCATCAGCCTCAAACTAGTTATAATGTTCCTAACAGGAGCTCTGCTTCAAACACTCCGGTCCAAAATGGTGCACCAAGGGCACCAATCACTGTCAATGACAACAAGTGTTACAGTTGTGGCGAGCCGGGACACTATGCCAATAAATGCCCTAAGAAGGTTGTGCAGAACAATGTCCGTGGACGTGTAAACCACGTGACAGCTGAGGCAGCACAAGGAGCGCCGAACGTGATGCTTGGTATGTTTCCAGTTAACTCAAATCCAGCTTCAGTTTTGTTTGATTCTGGTGCATCACATACGTTCATTTCAAATAGTTTTGTCAAGAAGTATGATATACCCATGACCGCTTTGAAAGAGAACTTGGTAGTTAGCTCACCAAGAGCAGAAATGCAAGCAACCCTTAGATGTCCAACAGTGAGTGTCATCTTATGGGGGTAGAGTTCACAACTAGTCCAGTGGTTCATAGGATGTCCATCTACTTTGCCCTTAACGAACAAAGCCCTTAGGTGCTGCCTTTCATCATTGGCAGGCTTCTCAAAGATAGCTGCCATCGGATCCAACACCAGTTGCGCCATTTCAGCAGCTTCTTCCTCGTCACTGATAGGTGCCATGAACTCCATCGGCAATATGACGACCATATTGATTTCTGCCGATGGATCCCTATCCTTGCGCTTTGGCCTCCACTGCTTTTCCCTTGAAGGATTTTGACTGTCATATAAATATCCTTGGCATTCACGCTGGATCCTTCTTTTCTGAGTCTTTGTCAGACCCTTAGGGCACCACTGAGGAAGCTTGGTTTTTCAAACAGGCTGGCGCTGCCTCTCTCTGCTTGCATCGGCACCATTCCTGATGTTTGGATCTCTGGAGAATATTTCTTCATCAGGCACTCTTGCATTGGCCATCTCCTCAAGCTCCTCTTGACCAATACGCCTTCCAAGCCTGTTATGCGCGCTGAGCTTGCCCCCAGTCGATCATGCGCCGACTTCTTTTCTCTGAGCGGTCTAGCATATCTAGATGTCCGATCATCAAAACAAGGCTTCTTTTCTAACCGATCGGCAGGGTAATACCCATTGCACTCAGGACAATTATCGGCAGTAGGTAGCTTGATGCCTTCTTCCCAGTAGTGAACGAAGAAGGGACACTTCCAGTGGTCCCTATGCTGAAGCCACTCTTGGTGCTCTTCTTCCTGCCGATGTCGCTCCTCTTGCGATTGCCGATACTCTCGCCTTGGCTGCTTATGTGTGAGTATAACACTAGGAGCCCTCTTGGCATTGCTACCTTCATCGGCAACTTTCTTGCCCTTTCTGTCATCGGCAAACCTCCTCTCATCACATTCAGCTACTTGATGGTCAGGATCTACCGATGCATTCTTCCTGGCAGCTTCCGATGTCAGTACTTTAGTTTTTCCACTAGTTTCCACCATATTATTTGGAAACGGGTGTTGATCAATCTTCATCGGTTTCTGGGGTTTAGAATTTTCAAATTTAATTTGTCCAGATTCAATTTCTGACTGCAACTGCTGCCTGAATACTTTGCAGGCATTGGTATTGTGTGAAGTCGCATTGTGCCACTTGCAATACCTGATCTTTCTGAGCTCTTCGGCCGATGGAATCACTTGGTTAGGCGCCAACTTGATTCGCCCCTCTTGAATTAATAAGTCAAACATCCTATCGGCCTTGGTGATATCAAAGGTGAACTTTTCAGCTTCCTTCTAGCCAAACGGACAAGACACAGATTTCTTATCCTTCACCCATTCGGTAGCACCGATGCTCAGCTCTTCATCAGAATCCTCTTCTTGCTCAATGAAGGTCACCTTTTTGTTCCAAGTTTTTCTAGGCTTGAAAGCCTTGACATCCTGATCGGCAATTCTCTGCACAAGGTGGCTCAGACTTTCAAATTCTTGAGATGCGTATTTATCTTTGATGTGTGGCAGTAATCCTTGGAAGGCCAAATCTGCCAATTGCCGATCATCAAGCATCAAGCTGTAGCACTTGTTCTTCGTGTCTCGCAGCCTCTGGACAAAGCTTTCCACCAATTCATCATTGCGTTGCCTCAACTTAACTAAATCGGTAATCTTCTTCTCGTGTATGCCAGCGAAGAAGTATTTATGAAATTGTTTTTCTAGATCGGCCCAAGTAATCACCGAGTTTGGAGGCAGTGAGATAAACCATGTGAATGCTGATCCAGACAATGACGATGAGAATAATCTCACCCTCAATTCCTCTCTGTTGGTAGCTTCTCCACACTGGATAATGAAGCGGTTGATGTGCTCCATTGTTGACGTGTCATCTTGGCCAGAGAATTTGGTAAAATCAGGCACCTTGTACCGATTTGGGAGAGGAATTAAGTCATATGCCGGAGGATACGGTGTCCGATAAGAATATGTATTAACCTTGGGTTTAATGCCGAATTGTTCCTTCATTACTTCGGCAATCTTATCGGTCCAATACGCATCCTGCTCTTGCCGACTCGTTGGCTGATTGTTGACTGGTGGAGCCGGCTGATGCGCCTCTTCAGGTCTTAGTAGAAGATGATGCGGAGTAATTGTCACGGGCGCAGCACCAGTCATCTGGACGTTATGCATTGGCTGACTTACCAATGGATAATTTTGCATACTTACTGGGTTATGTTGTGTCATCATATTCATCGGTTGTTGTACCGATGCTCCACTCTAAGTGTTTGCTGGACTTCCATACTGATACATTAGTACGCCAGGCTGTTGGACCGGTTGTTGACTAGTCCATCTAGGATTATAAATTATCGGCATGTGACTTGTCGATGGCTGATAGCTGACTGGTGCCTGCTGTTCCTGCATCTTAGAGTAATAAACACATTGGTTACCTTGATGTGCTAGTACTTGAGCTTGAGGATTTAGCACCATAGGTTGACTTCCAGTTGCTATATTGTGTTGCATCGGCACAGAGTTTGTCGATGGTGGCATCAGAGGTACTTTAGGAATCACCACCTGGAGATCTTCCGACGGCACTTGTATAGTTGGAGAAGACGTAGAGTAATGCATCATAGGGATCATTGGCTGTGATTGCATTGCCGATGCCATGGAGCCCTTCCAAGCTGAACTGTCTCCCTGCACCAGACTGGAACCAGCAGATGGATTTGAAGGCATACCGTAACCCCACTAGTTGGCCGAAGCTGGATGATTCTGGATAGCAGGTCCCGACATTGCCGACACCACTGGATCTGCACTAAGCTTGGTGACGCTTTCAGGACTTGGCCTTGGTGGTGTAGCCACATCGGCAGACGGATCCACGGGAGTGGAAGACGCCATTGGGGCTACCGATGGGTTTATAGATGCAGATCCAGGTTGATGATACGCTGGACCAACATATTGAGGTGCTTGTCCTTCTTTGAAAGATTGCATAACAGCATTGTACACAGTATTGAACAGCACATTGGAGTGGCTAATTAATGCTTGATTTAAGGCAGAATTAACCATCTCTTGCAACTTACCAGGATTGGCATCATACGTGACCTGTCGTGGCAACGGTGGATCTTGCTTCTGGATGGCTTCGCCGCTCCTGCTTAGGCTGAAGGACTTCAGATACAACTGTTTGTACTCCTCCATAGCCCGCTCCATAGCCGGCTTCTAATCATCTTTTAGATCGACCTCGGAGACTTCAATGACGTTCCTCTGATTGACGTCAGTACGATCACCCATGATAGATGTATAATTGGTCCCACCAGGTGTGCCAAAAGAGGTGTTGACACAAAAAGCGTCAGAATTTGCGAACACCTCGGGCTATTACCCGAATTCGATATCCAAAGGTGTGTCAGTCGATTTGACCAGTTAATCGACAGGGACGATAGCTAGAACAAGATCCAAACAAGACAACGGTGATACGCCCAGATGTCAAGATTCAAACTTGATCAAGATAACTAGAGCAGAGCTGAACAAGACAACAGCGATGCGCCCGGATGTCAAGGCTCAGATTACTCCCACGCGGAACTTGCAAGGGTTTGACGGAGATCAAGGAGATGCAGCCCGTCGAAGCTTGAAGAACTCGTAGATAAACTAAGGCTAATGCAATAAAAGGGTAAATTGCAATAAAGTAAATAAGAGTAATTGATTTGTTTGATGTATGATTATTGTATCTACAGCACCCCTAGGTACCTATTTATACTCCGACAGAGGGAGTTGTATATAGATACGACTCGTACCTTTCCTAAACAAAACAAACTCCTATTTTAAAGGAAATAACTGACTCGCGCAGGAGTCAGACCCAAACAATAATATTTTCCTAAACAAACTCTTCTATTTTAAAGGAAATAAACGACTCATGCAAGAGTCGGACTCGAACTTCTATAATAATATTGGTATAAGATCACCAGTTTCCTTATGTCTTTTCTTCAATGAAACTTTCCATCGGCAGACTCTTCAATCCGCAACTTCCTTCTATTGCCATCGGCAATCCTTGCTGACATCAACCGCCACGTCATCCTGTGCTCATCGGCACTATCTCTTTATCAGTAATATTCTTCAGTCGGCAATTCTTCACTCCCATCGGCAACATCCTTATCGGCAATATCCTTATCGGCAACCATTCTGCTGTTGTTCAGCTTCCATCGGCAACAAACTTATCTTCATTTGTAGAATTCATTCTCATGAGTAACGTTAACCGATAACCTGCCGATACCGATAGAAAATAGCTACCGATCAATGCAAGTCTTAGCTCATTTGACACATGCCGAAAAACGGTGTCAACAATAGTGGTTGCACTCAACATATGACCGATGACCCCCGGATGTTCACCACACTTGATAAGGATTGTGCAAATCAAGACAAGATCACATTTGGGGACAATTCAAAGGGCAAAGTTCAAGGGCTTGGCAAAGTGTCTATCTCCAATGATCAACAAAATCCAATGTCTTGTTAGTGCAATCTTTGAGCTTCAACTTGCTATCGGTTGGTCAACTTTGTGATCTCGGGTTCCAATGTCTCTTCACTCCAAATGAGGTGGTTGTGACCAAGATTGAAGATTCATCATTGATATTCAAGGGGTTTCGGCACAACAATCTCTATCTAGTGGACTTCACTTCAAATGAAGCTAGTTTAAAAACATGTCTATTCTCCAAGAGTTCTTTGGGTTGGCTATGGTATAGAAGATTAGCACATGTGGGCATGTCAGCCTTGAAGAAGCTTGTCAAGAAGGAATTGGTTAGAGGTGTTAAGGATGTGGTGTTTGAGAAGGACAAACTTTGTGGTGCATGTCAAGCCAACAAGAAAGTGGCAAACACTCATCCGACCAAAGCTTTCATGTTAACCTCAAGAGTTCTAGAGCTACTCCACATGGATCTATTTGGACCTACCACTTATGCTAGCCTTGGAGGCAATCTCTTTTGCTTAGTGGTAGTTGATGACTTGGGTATTCTTTCTTCAAGACAAGAGTGAGACACAAGGCATATTCAATAAGTTTGCAACTAGAGCCCAAAATGAGTTTGATGTGAAAATCAAGAAGATTAGAAGTGACAATGGGACCGAGTTTGTGAACACCAAGATTGAAGACTATTGTGATGAAGTTGGCATCAAGCATGAAGTGTCCGCCACATATACTCCACAACAAAATAGTGTAGTTGAGAGGAAGAACTGGACTTTGATTACACTTGCTAGATCCATGCTTGATGAGTACAACACCCCCCGAGAAGTTTTGGGCCAAAGCAATCAACACCGCATGCTATGCGGCCAATCGGCTATTTGTCCAAAGGCTTCTCAAGAAGACCCCCTTATGAGCTTGTGAATGGGAAGAAACCGGATATTTCATTCTTTCGGGTGTTTGGAGGCAAAGTCTACATCTACAAGAAGCACCAACACTTGGGGAAGTTTCAAAGGCGTTGTGACAATGGTTTCCTTGTTGGTTATTCGCTTAAATCCAAGGCATACCGTGTATTTAACAAAGCCACTGGCTTAGTTGAAGAAACGTATGACTTGGAGTTTGATGAAACTAATGGCTCTCAAGGAGCGCTTGAGAATCTTGATGATGTAGGTGATGAACCCTTGAGGGAGGCTATAAAGAATATGCCCGTTGGTGCTATCAACCCACAAGAGGTGGAAGATGTTGAAGTTGATGCTAATCAAGATCCATCTCCACCCCGCACGCCTCAAGTTGATCAAGAACAAGAGAGGGAAGCACAAGAAGATACATTTATCCCTCAAGATCAAGCCGAGGCGGAAACTCAAAATGTTGAAGTACCACATCCCCCTCCTCAAGAGACTACAAGAAGATCCACACCCATACTTCAAGCTCATCCACAAGAACTCATCATACGGAGTACATCAAGGGGGTAACAACTCGACTAGACTTGCTTCTTATGTTGAGCATCACTCTTTTGTTTCCTTTGTTGAGCCTACTAGTGTGGAGGAAGCACTTGTGGATCCGGATTGGTTGAATGCCATGCATGAAGAACTCAACAACTTCACCCGGAACAAAGTGTGGACACTAGTGGAGAAGCCCAAAGGAGCAAGAATCATTGGCACCAAGTTGGTGTTTCGGAACAAGCAAGATGATCAAGTCATGGTTGTGAGGAACAAGGCAAGATTGGTGGTAAAGGGGTTCTCCCAAGTTGAAGGCTTGGATTTTGGGGAGACCTTTGCACCGGTTGCAAGACTAGAAGCCATTCGTATCCTTTTGGCGTATGCTTCACATCACAAAATGAAACTCTTTCAAATGGATGTGAAGAGCGCCTTCTTAAATGGTTTCATAAATGAACTTGTCTTTGTCTCAAAACCTCCCGAGTTTGAAGACCCAAATTGTCCTAATCATGTGTATAGGTTGTCCAAGGCACTCTATGGATTGAAGAAAGCTCCAAGAGCTTGGTATGAGAGGCTAAGGGACTTCCTACTCAAGAAGGGCTTCAAGATCGGGAAAGTGGATACCATACTATTCACCAAAGTGCTTCATAGAGAAATCTTTGTTTGTCAAGTATATGTCGATGACATATATTTGGGTCAACAAACCAAGATCATTCGAAGGAGTTTGGTGCATTGATGTCCAAGGAGTTCGAGATGTCAATGATTGGCGAGCTCACTTTCTTTCTTGGCTTCTAAGTGAAGCAAATGAGAGAAGGGACCTTCATATCTCAAGAGAAGTACACTCATGATGTACTCAAGAAATTCAAGATGGAGGATTGCAAGCCAATCAAGAACCCAATGCCTACTAATGGACATCTCGACCTTGATGAGGGAGGTAAACCGATTGCCAAACTCTCTATCGCTCTATGATCGGTAGTTTACTTTACCTCACCGCATCTAGGTCGGATATCATGTTTAGTGTGTGTATGTGTGCTAGATTTCAAGCAAACCCTAAGGAGTCGCATCTAAGTGTGGTTAAAAGAAACCTTAGGTACATAAGGAACACCCCTAGCATGGGCCTTTGGTATTCCAAAGGAGCACCCTTCCAACTAGTTGGCTATTCCGATTCGGATTATACCGGGTGTAAGGTTGATAGGAAGAGTACCTCCGACGGGTGCCACATGCTAGGAAGATCACTTGTCTCTTGGTCCTCCAAGAAGCAAAAATAGTGTGGCATTGTCTACCGCCGAGGCGGATTACATAGCCATGGGAGCAAGTTGTGCATAAATCTTATACATGACCCAAACACTTCTTGATTACGCCGTATTTTTAAAAGATGTTCCACTCTTGTGTGATAATGAAAGCGTCGTAAAGCTTGCTAATAACCTGGTTCAACACTCTCGCACCAAGAACATAGATATTCGCCATCACTTTCTTAGAGATCATGTGGCTAGGAAAGACATAACACTAGTTGGAGTTAAGAGCGAAGAGCAATTGGCGGATATCTTCACAAAACCACTCGATGAAGCAACCTTTTGTAGGTTGAGAAGCGAGTTGAATGTGCTTGATCACTCTAACTTCACTAAAATATGATCTTGTGTGAACCAACCTTGCATCATGTGTAATATAACATGTTTAATTTAGTAATGCACATAGGCTTGGCTAACGCGGTTAAGATAACCGCCCTCAAAGCGTGTGACAAAGCTTAACCGCGGTTTAAACTTGTAAGCAACCTAGATTCAAATTCAAGTAATGCATTGCATTTGCATGTGTTGTTTGCCGTTTCTTTTCGGTTAAGTTTGAGCATCCGCTGGGTTCGTCCACTTAGGGGGAGCATTCCAAGCTCAAGTCACTTCTATACCCCTCTTGTGGCCCTATGATGTCTCCTTGCAAGGTTCCATTCGAATATTTTGAGCTAAAAACTAAGTCTAAGCCTATGGCAAACTACTTGCAAATGAGAGTTTGAGAGATGATTCTCATATCAAGTCCAATCAGGTGTTATTTGGATCTTATTTGGATTGGGACTTGGTTGGGAGAAAGACGCAAAATTAGATTTGAAAAATCTTTTGAAAAGGGGCGTCGAACGCTGCGTCGGACGCTCGGCCACCTTTGCCTCAGCGTCCGTCGCGATCGTCCGCAGAGAAATGCCGCCTGACTCAGGGGCAACGGACGCTCCCCAGCGTCCGTCGCGGAGCGTCCGATGCTGTCAATGTGTCAAGGCGCTTCACAGACCTTCTGTAAGCCCGACGGACGATGCCATCAGACGCTGCCCAGCGTCCGTCGCCCTCCGACGGAGCGTCCGTTGCTCAGTTCCGGAGCATCCGTTGCGGACATAACAGGCGCATATTGGTTTTGAAAACCTTCTTCGTTCTTGGTCGTTTTCAGTTCCACTCCGTACGCCGTCGCCGCCGCTCTAGCCCTAACCGCCGCTAAGCCATTTTCTCCGCTATCGCAACCACCTCCCTCTGTCGTGCCCTAGCGTGTGGCCCTCACTCACCTCTGCCAGCGCCGCATTTCCCTTGTCGTTGTAGTTCTGCTCAGCGCCGCCGCCGCCGCTGTGCCCATCGACTCTCTCCTCTGTGTGTGTGGTTGAGCCCACAGAGGCGTCCCTGCGCCTCCTGGTTGCCGTCTGTGATCCAAGAGGCTGCCCTGCCTCCCTTCCTCCCGCATGATCTCTCTGCTAGTGTGCTTTCTTCAGACCAAGGTGATTTCACCCTGCTTGTTGCCAAGGCCCTTCTCTGTCCTAGGGTTGGATCACCTCTATTGACTCAATTCACTCCATAACCCTTGCAAATCTTCATTCTCTTCTTAGGTTGCGGCTTGTGACTAAATTGATCGAGAGCTCTTTTCCCTTCTCATATTTTGGTCACCAGTGTCAGAGGTATGGTTTGGCAGCTACGACTCTTATCTTATCTCCATTCATGCTTCTAATTAGACCCTCGCACCTCTAGCTATTTGCTTACTTGTTATATACTCTATCTATCTAAACGAGCAGGGTCAGTGGCAGTGTCTCAGTGGATCAGTGGCAGTTAACTCGGGGCAAAGCCCGCGAGTACGGAATGAGGCAAAGCCTCGAGAGGACAGACCAGGGCTGTCGTGCCATTCTCACAGAGTTTTTGTCAGTGGATTGTCGGTGGGCAGTGGATCTCCAGTGATTGATCAGTGACAGTGGATTTCTTGGGATTTGCTTGTCAGTGACAGTTGGCTCTTGACAGTTGTTCTTCTAGTGCCCTGCAATGGCACGGACGAAGAATACATGCCCCATTCCCGATAGTGGTGGTGACCCTCCACCTCCACCGCGTCCACCCACTAATCGGGGAAAGGGCAAGGCGAAGCATGTGTCGAAGAAAAGGAAGAGGCCGCTTATGGACCCAGATTTCGTGGCAGCTCTTGCAGTGGCAGAGGCACCGGAGATAGCAGAGCAGGGTGGACGTCACGTCGTCTTGAGGATAGGTTCCCCTCACCGTGGAGCGCATCGTGAGTCCCCCTCTCAGACAGAGGCAGCGACAGAGCCTGCAGAGGCTATTGAGGCAGAGACTGAGGAGGCTGAGCAGACAGCTGAGACTGAGCAGGCAGAGGCCACGGGTCACTCTTCTGTGCAGGAGTTGATGGTGAGACGTGTCACTCGTTCTCGTGGGTCTGGTCATCCTGACAGTCCACCTGGACCCCGTCTGCCAGACATCACAAGACATCAGGTCAAAGGTCTCTCGGCAAAGCACATTCAGACTCTTCGGTTTGTCGACTTCCAGTCTTGGTTCCCGCCTCAGAGGGACCCTCGTGTCAGCGCTGCTTTCTACACTACAGTGCACGAGGACTTCTACAGAGGGTATGTCGAGACCGATGCTCCACTCCGTGCACACCGAGTTTGCTCCCTCCAGGGGATAGTGAATGACGGAGGTCCAGAGATTGCCCAGCATCTTGAGTATCTTCAGGGCTTACCAGAGTTACTAGGCCGAGTAGGCAACTATCAGGAGGACTGGGTACGACAGTTCTATGCTTCCCTTTGGATTTCGCCTGACCATGAGTTCATTCACTACGGATTCAGAGGCCGAGATTACAGGGTCACAGCTCAGAGGTTCAGAGAAAATTTTCACTTAGAGGCCTCAGAGACCAGGATCCATAGCTTATGCTACGGCAGTCAGGAGGCACCTCGTCGACCTCACGACGGGATAGTGCCTTCCACAGACTACGTGAGGCCCTGCTTCCTGCAGCCTTTTGGAGAGGGTTCAAGCCGTACACCGCGAGATCTTACACCTCTTGCTTGGACTCTCCACGAGACACTGAGGAGGACCATCTTACCCAGAGTAGGAGCATGTGACACTCTTACCCGTCTCCAGTTGTGGCTCCTAGCTCATATCATGAGGAAAGAAAAGTTCAACTTATGGGATTTGATAGTCAGCGAGATGGAGGACATCATAGCTGCAGGGTTCCGTGGGCACTGGCAGTTGCAGTACGCCCATTGGATTTCTTTCCTGATGATCTTTAGGGTCGGGTCACCTTCACTCCTTACGACACTTACCCGGTCCTCTACAGTGTTCCCTGAGTACCAGATGAGCTAGTTGGTCTTCCACGGGAACCTCCCTCGCCCCAGTCGTGCTTACCGTCCAGACACCAGACAGATAGGGGTGCCTCCGCAGTCAGAGGAGCAGACAGATGCCACAGTTGAGTGGATCGCTCAGGCAGAGCTAGAAGACCTCGATGCGTAGATAGATGCAGCGGCTGATGCCACTTACAGAGAGGATCTGGCCTCAGATAGCTCGGATGAGGACTACAGGCCCATTCCTGAGTACGTACCCCGGTCGCATGACCACGAGGCCGGTGGGTCCCGTGCTGCTCCAGCTGCAGCCTCAGGTTCTTCAGAGGCGACTATTCTTACCATCCTTTCGAGAATGCAGGAGGAGCAGACACGACAGAAAGAGGAGCAGAGGAGGCAGGTTGAGGAGGTCAAGAGACTCACCGCAAGCAGCTAGCAGCTCAGGCTCAGGCACAGGCCCGGCAGGACGAGTTCCAGATGTAGTTTCTGGCCTTCCAGAAGCAGCAGGCTGAGGTGCAGCGACAGTAGACAGAGTTACTCAGTCGGCTCCTCGGTTCTAGCTTCGGCTCGTCCTTCACGCCCCAGCTTGCTCTACCAGAGACCTCCCAGCAGCAGCAGTACACTTCATAGGCTCAGACCCCTCCAGTGATAGTCCCGACTCCAGCGTTACAGCCCAGCGAGCTTCAGAGTCAGGCACCAGCCTCGCCCGTGTTTCAGACGCCGATGACCCAAGTGTCATCATGGCTAGCCTCCCCCGGTGACTTTCAGACAGTCTATACACCTACTCGGGGGGCTACGCTTGCAGACGCGACTCGTGACCTCACTGATTCCTATAGAGAGATCACCGGAGAGGATTCACCTGTCATAGCAGCTCCAGAGACACAGCCTGCAGAGGTTACTCCTCCAGCTACGGGCACCCACTTGTCTTCAGTTACCTCGTCGGAGGTTGCATCGGACTGTTCAGCTCAGACAATGACCACACCACCTCTTGCTGCTCTACAGACAGACGCTACTACAGTCACAGCAGAGGGTGTTGAGTCAGAGGTTCCTGCTCAGTCAGAGAGTCAGCTTGCAGCAGATGCCAGAGCAGTCATGGTTGCAGTGTCTACACCGCCTCACTCTCAGGGTCAGCCAGCAGAGCTTGTTGCAACAGTCACCCTTGCACAGAGCCTTCCCCACGCCTTGTGTGTTCACTCGTCGGGCTCCTAGACTCGCTACTTCAGAGGCAGGACCGTCTGAGGCTCCAGTTCAGATAGCTACACCGTCTGAGCCTCGGGGGGAGCTCAGAAAGACAGCGACAGCTTCTGAGTCTGCAGCTCCAGTTCCAGAGGTCACCACAGCTGAGCCTACACCGGTAGAGACAGTGCCAAATGATGAGTCAGATGATTCGGATCTTCAGGACTTCATCATGCTCGATCGCAAGGCTACAGCTTCCTCGGCTCCACCTCCAGATGCTCCAGAGGCTTAGTTTTTGGTGCTAGACGCCAAAGGGGGAGAGGGTCAAGTATCAGAGATAGGGGGAGTGTAGTGAGATAGGGGATTTGCTTCTTTGTGTGATTTACTATTCCCCGTACTCATGCATCATGTCTATCTTTTGCATTGTTTATATGTGTGATGGTTTGATGTTTCTTGTGAGACACGTGTGGTTGTGTGTGACATACTCATGTTTTATCACTAATATATCTTGTGAGTTGTCACATGTTACATGATATGTCTCTATGATCAATGGTATTTGAGCTTCCACGACTTACTCTGATATATACTTGAGAATATCATGAGTTACTCCGATCTTTATTTCATATCTTTGAGTACCATGTTTGTGGCTTGGCTTGGTTGAGCAAGTATTGTTCACTCTTATTCACTAACCCTTGCTCAATCCAACCAAGTCACTTGAAATCCTAACCATTCACCTCTTACATCTTATACTCGAGGATTATTGTCGTCAATCACCAAAAAGGGGGAGATTGAAGAATCATGGCCCTATTGGTTTCGATGATTAACGACAATAGAAGATTATTATGGTTAACGTGTGTTTTGCAAAGGCTATGTGTAGCTTAGCCATAGTGATCAATGAGAATGGGCGTCAACGGTTATCACTAAGCCCCCAAGAGGGATATCGTTTTGGATTTCAAAGACGACATGATGAAGACCCTAGAATGATAGGTCTAGATGCCATAAGAAGATGAAGGGCACTTAGAAGTAGATAGGGCTTTATTTGATCTTTGACCGTACTATCAAGGGGGGTCTAGATGAGTAGCTTGACTTAAGAGAGCTTCATGACTTAGGTGTGGTGCACACTTGACTACCTTAGCTCTAAGCAAGCCTATGGTGACTGTAAGATAGCCTAGGACAACTTTTGTATTCATCGCGACGAAAATTGAAGTTGAGAGGGCTGAGTTCTGGGCGACGGACGCTCTAGACAGTGGCGTCGGACGCTGTCCGTCGCGCCAGACAGAGGCGTCGGACGCTGGGGTGTCAGCCCCCGAGCGTCTGTCGGCCTCCCAGAGAGCTCTGAGTTGGCCTGTGAGATTTTGAGTGTGTCGGACGCAGTGAGAGCATCTGTCGGCCTTCCAGAGAGGCCTGTTTTCAGCCCGAGCCAGCCAGTAGCGCCGAACGCTAGAGCAGAGCGTTCGTCGCCCCTACGACGGAGCGTCCGTCGTTGGGAAAAGATGAACAGAACTAGCCGTTGGGCAGGACGATGGAGCGTCCGTCGCCTAGGCGATGGAGTGTCCGTCGCCAACTTAAACTGTGCAGTTTCTTCAGCCCGAGGCAGTTTTTGAAGGGGGTTATTTATAGCCCACCTCTTGCCTTCCCACCTTGCCTTTTGCTCATCTGAGTTGCTGAAGACCTTGAGAGGGTTGGGAAGAGAGCAAGAGCCCTAGAGAGAGTGATTTGTGAATCCATCCATCCATCCCCTTCTCTAGTTCATCCAAGAGATCAAGTGTGCATCCACTCTAGTTGTGAGGTTTGATTGAGTCAAGTGAAGATCAAGGCTTGTTACTCTTGGTGATCGACATCACCTAGACGGTCCGGTGGTGCTTGGAGGAAGGTGATCGCCGGAAGGATTGTCGGCGGCTCTTCTTCATCGACTTGTGATCGGTTGTGGGCGGTTCACCGAGCCGGAGTGGCGAAGAACCAGCCCGTAGAGAGCACTCATCCCTTGCGCGGGATTGAGGGGGAGCTATACCTTGTGAGGTGCTCCAACGAGGACTAGGGGGAAGTGTCGACTCCTCGATACCTCGGCAAAACATCGTCGTGTCAAGAATCTCTTTCCCTAGCTCTTTCATACCGCATTACTCTCCGCACTTGTTCTTCAATTCATACTAGAATTGTGTTTTCACTTTTCTTGGCTTGTTGTCGCTTTCATAGTCTAAGGCACACGAATCGTTAGGCACGGGGTGATTGGCACTTGATAGGATTTCATATTTGCTTTAGAAATTTGAAATAAGCCCAATTCATCAACCCCTCTTGGGCATCTTGATCCTTTCAGTCGACACCCTCCATTTCAAATTATAAAGCATTCCAAGAATTTCGGAGAGTCAAAGCATCTTAAGTTTGACTAAAATTATAGAGAAAATTATTAAAAAATATGACATCGGATAGATATATTATAAAAAATATAGTTGATGAAAAATCTAATGATACTTATTCCCTCAGTCCATAGAAAGTGACGTTTTTAACTTTTTGTTCGTTTTATTCAAAATATTTTTATAAATTATAAAATAAATAAATTATTATTAAAGTATCTCTAATGATAAAACAAGTCAAGAAAAAATAAATAATATTTATATAAAAAATGAATAAGACGAACGTTTAAAGAAGATAACACAGATTCTAAAGTGACACTTTTAATAGGATGGAAGGAATAGTTGACATCATAAATATTATTATATTATCATATAAATTTTGTTAAAACTTGATATGTTTTGACTTTCTAAAATTCTTGAAATGCATTATAATTTGAGAGGGAGTAGAAAACAGTAAAGTAATTATTTTTTTTTACTTTATCGTCTCTTAGCTTGTCCACGACTATTGTGCCGGAACCGTGTCTAACGGGACCGAAGTCACCACTAATGTGCCGGAACCGTGTCTAACGGGGCCGAAGTCTTCGCTGAAGTGCATACCTTTACAGTGCAATTCAAATTGTCCATTGAAGTGACAGTCTGCTTGACGTGCATACCCATATATTATCATAAAAAGAAGTGCATACCCATATAATTTAAGACAAATTTAACAGTCAATGCACGGGTGTGATAGTTCATCCGTGCAATGGAACTCTCCCGCCTTCTATAAATGCAACGTAAGCGCAACCATGAGACAAATCAAAATTCAAGTCTCATCCGCACATTTTACCATTACATATGATGTATGGCTCCTCCAAGAACCCTAAGTTCATCCGTGCTTCTGGCCACTACCATGTCCATGTCTTACATTTTCAGCTTCCTAGTCGTCTTTGTCCTAACACTTGATGCAGCACCGCCCAATAGTGATCTCCAGACCCTGCTTTGTCTTAGGCAACATCTTTCAGACCCTGCCGGGCTTCTAACCACATGGAAGAACGATTCCCTAAACTTCTGCAGTTGGTCTGGTGTCAGTTGCGGTAAGAGGCACAAATCTCGTGTTGTCGCACTGAACCTCGACTCATTCGAGCTCAGTGGCCAAATACCTCCTTGTATTGCGAACCTCACATTCCTTACACGAATCCACCTCCCAAATAACAACCTTACTGGCCCAATTCCACATGAGCTTGGCCAACTAAATAGGCTGCGGTACCTCAACCTCAGCTCGAACTACCTCAGTGGCCTGATTCCCGACACGCTGTCTTCTTGTTCGCGTCTTCAGATTGTGGATCTTGGGAGAAATTTCCTCCAAGGTGAGATTTCTACACCAGACCTGAGCCCCTGATGCTTAAATAAATCATGAGAAGCTCATCATCAGCACATATAACGGCCTTAATGCAGGTATCCCAGAAGAGCTGGGGATGCTCCACAGTATTTCAGTTCTGCATATCGCTGGAAACAGTCTGATGGGAAGCATTCCTCTTTCACTCGGATGCAAATCATCTTCTCTGATATATCTTGTTCTTACAAATAATACCCTCAGCGGACCAATCCCGCCGTGCCTGGCTAATAGCACATCGCTTCAGGTGCTAGACTTGACACACAATCATTTTGGTGGAGAGATCCCATCTGCGCTGTTAAATAGCAGATCACTGAAAAGAATAGCACTTGGGCTGAACAAGTTTGTGGGGTCAATACCTGCTGTCTCGCACGCTGACTCTCCCTTGGAGAAGCTCATTTTGGCATCAAATTATCTCTCAGGTGTCATACCTTCTTCGTTAGGGAATCTTTCTTCCCTCACCAGCCTCTTGCTTGCATACAACAATCTTGAAGGTAGCATCCCTACGAGCATAACTAAAATTCCAAACCTGCAGGCACTGGACCTGACTTACAACTTCTTGTCAGGGTCTGTCCCAGCCACCCTTTACAATATGTCAGCTCTCACTTACCTTGGCATAGCCACAAATAGCTTTGTGGGGGAAATTCCACGTAGCATCGGGTACACCCTTCCAAGCATCGAAAAAATGATTTTCCAAGGGAACCAATTCGATGGCCAAATACCTGCTTCGCTAGCAAATGCAACCAACCTCAAGGTGATCGATCTACAGTGTAACTCGTTGCATGGAACTATTCCTCTTTTGGGTTCGCTTTCCAGATTGCTGGAACTAAGTCTAGAGATGAATCAGCTTGAAGCTGGAGATTGGTCTTTTCTTTCCTCACTAGCCAATTGCACACAGCTGGTCAAACTGTCTCTCTCATATAACAAAATCCAAGGAACACTGCCAAATTCCATCGGTAGTCTTCCGAAAAGTATGGAGTTTTTGCTGTTGGAAGCAAATAATATATCTGGTACAATACCACCGGAGATAGGGTACCTCACAAATCTTGTGGTTCTTTACATGGGGAAAAATCAGCTCACAGGAAGCCTCCCAGACACCCTCGGAAATCTTACAAACCTATTTATACTGAGCTTATCGCAGAACAAACTTTCCGGGCCAATTCCACTATCAATCAGTAATCTGAGTCAACTGAACGAGCTCTATTTACAGGACAATGATTTCAGTGGCCCCATACCAGGAGCTTTAGGATACTGCAAGAATCTAGCATTGTTGAACCTCTGTTGCAACAGCCTTGATAGTAGCATACCAGAGCAGCTCTTTACTGTTTCCTCCCTGTCTAGAGGCTTGGATCTGTCCCACAATCAGCTCTCTGGACAAATACCACTTGATATCGGCAACTTGATCAATCTTGGCCTGCTCAACATTTCCAATAACAACTTGTCAGGACAAATCCCCTCCACTCTAGGCCAGTGTGTCCACTTGGAGTCCCTCCACATGGAATGGAACCGTCTCGAAGGAAAAATCCCAGGTTCTTTCGCTGAATTGAGAGCGGTAATCGAACTAGATCTGTCTCAAAATAATCTGTCAGGAGAAATACCTACATTGTTTGAGTCCTTCAGCTCCTTGAACCTCCTCAATCTGTCCTTCAACAACCTCCAAGGTCCAGTACCCACTGGTGGGATATTTGAGAATACAAGTGCAGTGTACATTCAGGGGAACAAGAACTTATGTGGGAGCACCCCATTGCTAGAATTGCCACCCTGTGCAGCAAAGGCCTCCAGAAGAAACCATAGTTCCAACATTCTGAAGGTTCTAGGATTCAGTGCTCTTTCTTTGCTCCTTGTGTCATGCTTCGTAGTCATCCTTTTGAAGCAGAGGAAGAAAGTCAAACAAGCAGCTCATCCATCCTGCAAGGAATTGAAGAAGTACTCATATGTTGATGTTTTCAAAGCAACAAATGGTTTCTCCTCGTCCAACTTGGTTGGTTCAGGAAGATCTGGATCAGTTTACAAAGCTAAATTTGGGTTTGAAGAATACACAGTTGCTGTCAAGGTTTTCACAATAGATCAACTTGGCACACCAAAGAGTTTTCTTGTTGAGTGTGAGGCATTGAGGAACACACGTCATCGGAATCTTGTAAGGGTGATTACAGCATGCTCAACATTTGATCCATCAGGACATCAGTTCAAAGCTCTTATTCTTGAATATATGCCTAATGGTAGCCTAGAGAACTGGCTCTATCCTAAGCAAAACAAGTATGGATCGAAAAGACTATTGAGTTTGGGCTCCAGAATAACAATAGCGATGGACATAGCTTCTGCTTTGGATTATCTACACAACCACTGCATGCCTCCTGTGGTCCATTGTGATTTGAAGCCAAGCAATGTCCTTCTTGATGATCAGATGGGAGCACATCTTGCTGACTTTGGTTTAGCAAAGTTTCTTTACAGTCCCAGTCATTCATGCCATTATAGTTCTACAAGCTTACTGGGACCAAGAGGATCAATTGGATATATTGCACCAGGTGAAATTTTTTCCTTAAACGACCAGAAATTTTCCATGTCACAACAATATTTGTTTATATTTTTGTTTTGCTGTTCTACTATCTAACAAGATTCTTTTAAGTTTTCCAATATTGTGAGATAAAATTGTTTGATCAATTACACACAATTTACAGAGTATGGTTTCGGGAGCAAACTCTCAACTGAAGGCGATGTCTACAGCTATGGAGTTATCATCTTAGAAATGCTTACAGGAAAGCATCCAACAGATGAGATGTTTACTAATGGTTTGAACCTTCACAAATTTGTGGAAAAAGCATTTCCGCAGAAGATTGGTGAAGTTCTGGATACGTGTATCCTTCCAGGTTCTGTAGACGATGTTGATGTGGACAACAATCTGGACCATGGAAATAATGCAAGAGCAGGCTTCAAAATCTGCATCATGCATCTTGTTAAGCTCGGTCTCTCATGCTCTAACGAGACACCAAAAGATCGACCAACGATGCAGGATGTTTATGCTGAAGTCATCACAATCAAAGAAGCATTCTCAGCGCTAGATATGGTTGAGTAAAGGGACCGTTGGTTCTGTTGTTCACATGCTAGACAAGCATGATGGCCTTTGCTTAGTTTTCTTTTGAATGTCTATTTACTTTAAGAATCATATATTTTATTGTATACCTTCCTTCAAAAAAGTTCTCAAATGGCCAGGAGGCTTTTGTATTTACTTTAAGAAGGGCTTGTCTCTCCATTTAGGTACTGCTTTGTATTTTTTTATCTATCAGAACTAATAAACACGTCCTGAAATAAAGTTGTTGACACAGCACTTATATCTGGGGGGGGGGGGGGGGGGGGGGGGGGGGGGCTAGGAGTACATAAATCTTAAGAGGTACACTAGATATAATAGATATAACGAAGAGCACAAACGATGATAACAAATTTAAATGCCCAAGCATTATGTACAACATTGTAGATAGAAAATGAGTAATAAAGAGCATCCATGACCAAAAAGCATATATGTAACTAGCAATATAGCATTGTACATAGAATTGTATCGTATCCAATATTTTCTCCAAGAACTTCGAATTATATTGTATTCAATACAGCATTATCAATAATTCAATATCCTTCAACTAGTAAGCTCAGGTTATTTTTAGCTACTCCTGGATAGGATGCAAATCATCCAAGTAGGCCGATATGTTCAATAATGGTGCGATGTCACGAGCTCTTGGCAAAACGAGCAACAAACCTGCATCATCTTGAGGCGGGTATGGCTTGATTTGATCGGCTCTTCGTGATGGTAACACAGCATTGGGCCAGACGCAGAACATCAATCAATTTTCAGTTAGACTGTGTTCCAGGCTTCCAGCGATCCTGGCCATGAATTCAAACAAGAGCAAGAACATGAGCATCAGTAGGCTACGAACAATCGAATGGCTTAGAATACGGATAAACAAAACAATTACACCATGCTGCTCATGGTGATGGTGTCTCGGCGGCAGCGGTCTCGTAGAAACTTTTGAGCAACCTGGACGCCCAGCCAGCTGTGCTGCGCACCTGGGCAGTAGGCACCGCCGCACGCCGGGCGTGCATCTGGGAAGCACCTAGCCGCCCAGTAGCAGTAGGAAGAAGGCAGCAAAGCAGGCTGCAGCAGGAGCGCGCGGCCGGCCACGGGCGGATCTGGCGACGCTCCCGCATTCTAGTCACGGAGGAGAATTCAACGGAGGAGCCTGCCACAGAGGAGCAGAAGTAGAGAACAGAGGGCGGAGGCGGAGCAGAGTGGCGCGAAGAAGGCGGAGCGGAGGGGCGTGGTCGCCGGGCGCGGGCGGGGCTTCGGCTATGGTGACTGTGCTTGGGAGATGAGCTGCTAAAGAAATTTTCGGGCTGCAGCCCCCACGCTCGGGGCCCAGATCCGTCGCTGCCGGGTCATGCAAGTTCCATGTTACTAATAATTCTAATACTTTTATCAAAAGAATTATAATTTCATTTCGCATAATATATATATATAACTTAAAAAACTTTAGTGTTATCATACAACAAGCAGTAGGATACATGGTACTACCCGTAGTGGCGGATCTAGATTTCCTCACAGGGGCCAAATAAAATTTTCATGCAATTCGGTAAAAGCATTTGCAATTCAGCAAAACCACATCCATTAAATAATACTATAAGCCTTGAATTAAAAATTTTACATTAGAAATGATGATAAACTATGACATAAATAGTTCAAATGGAATACAGATAGTTTGAAATGTAGCCATAAATTAAAAGAGACTTACAATATTACTTGTCTGTGAGGGGAATTGGTGATGGTTTCCGCACCCAATTAACATTGATTATGAAAGGTTCTTGATCCCACCTTGCAGAGTGTGAATATATATCCTAGTAAATTGCTCGTGACTAGTTGGAGTGCTTGTGGGATTGATTCTTGAGACATCCAAGTTGTGGGTCTAGCTTGTTATGCTAGCGAGTTGCGTGAATCATTCACCATTAGACTTGCCGCAACGAGGATCGGCAAACAAACGAACCTCAGGAGAATTTGTCGGGTTTGGTAAAACACTACTACAAAAAAGATTAACCGCGACCTTTCAGAAGCCCCCTCCAAGGTGATTAGGCATATCAACCGCCTCAGTTAATGTCAGGTGGTCACTTTTTATTAACTGAAGCGATTACAAGAAATAGCCTCACAAAATCCATTAAATGAGGCGAGCATTTATAGCATAACAATTGAGATGGTCATTCTAATTGTTGACATCATTTTTCAGCATGTGTCAAATGAGCTAAAACTTGCATTGATCGACAGCAGTTTTCTATCGGCATCGGAAGGTTATCGGTCAATGTTACCGATGAAAATGAATGCTGCAAGAAAGACAAGTTTGTTGCCGATGGAAGCTGAATGACAGAGCAAAATTGTTGCCGACAAGGGTTGATTGGTAAAAACAAGTTACCGATGGAAGTGAAGAATTGCCGATCGGAGGACATTACCGATGAAGAGATAGTGCCGATGAACACAGGGTGACGTGGCGGTTGATGTCAGTAGAGGATTGCGATGACGAAAGAAGAAAGTCGCGGAATGAAGGAGTCTGCCGATGGAAAGTTTTCGTCGAAGAAAAGACATAAGGAAACTGGTGATCTTATACCAGTATTGTTATAGTAGTTTGAGTCCGACTCTTGCACGAGTCCTTTATTTCCTTAAAAATAGAGTTGTTTGTTTAGGGAAGTATTATTGTCCGACTCTTGCGTGAGTCAGTTATTTCCTTTAAAATAGGAGTTTGTTTTGTTTAGGAAAGGTACAAATCGTGTCTGTTTACAACTCCTATTGCTGGAGTATAAATATGTACCTAGGGGTCGTGAGAAAAACGAATCATACATCAAACAAATCAATTACTCTTATTTACTTTTACAACAATTTACCCTTTTATCATATTAGTCTTAGTTTATCTACGAGTTCTTCAAGCTTCGACGGGCTGCATCTCTTCGATCTCTGTCAATCCTTGCAAGTTCCGCGGGAGAGTAATCTGAGCTTTGACATCCGGGCATATCGCTGTTGTCTCGTTCAACTCTACTCTAGTTATCTTGATTAAGTCCAAAGTCTTGACATCTGGGCGTATCGCCGTTGTCTTGTTTGGATCTTGATCTAGTTATTGTCCTTGTCGATTAATTGGTCAAATCGACTGGCACAACCTTGGAAATCGAATTCGGGTATTAGCCCGAGGTGTTCGCAGATCCTGACGCTTTTTGCACCAACACCTCTTCTGGCACACCCGGTGGGACCAATTATACATCTGCTATGGGTGATCATACTGAAGTCAATCAGAGGAACGTCATTGAAGTCTTCGAGGCCGATCTGAAAGACGATCAGAGGCTGGCTATGGAGCGGGCTATGGAGGAGTACAAGCAATTGTATCTGAAGTCCTTCAGCCTAAGCAGGAGCGGCGAAGCCATCTAGAAGCAAGATCCGCCGTTGTCGCGGCAGGTCACGTTTGATGCCAATCCTGGTAAGTTGCAAGAGATGGTCAATTCTGCATTAAATCAAGCATTAATTAGCCACTCCAATGTGTTGTCCAATACTGTGTACAATGCTGTCATGCAATCTTTCAAAGAAGGACAAGCACATCAATATGTTGGTCCAGCATATCATCAACCTGGATCGGCATCTATGAACCCATCGACAGCTCCAATGGCGTCTTCCACTCCTGTGGATCCGTCTGCCGATGCGGCTACACCGCCAAGGCCAAATCCTGAAAGCGTCACCAAGCTTAGTGCAGATCCAGTGGCGTCGGTAATGTCGGGACCTGCTATCCAGAATCATCTAACTCCTGCCAACTGGTGGGGATACGCTATGCCTTCAAATCCATCTGCTGGTTCCAATTTGGTGCAGGGAGATAGTTCAGCTTAAAAGGGCTCCATGGCATCGGCAATGCAATCACAGCCGACGGTCTCTATGATGCATTACTCCACGTCTTCTCCAACTGTGCAAATGTCATCAGAAAATCTCTAGATGGTGATTCCTAAAGTACCTCTGATGCCACCATTGGCAAAATCTGTGCCGATGCAACACAATATAGCAGCTGGAAGTCAACCTATGGTGGTGAATCCTCAGGCCGGAGTACTAGCACATCAAGGTAACCAATTCGTTGATTACTCCAAGGTGCAGGAGTAGCAGGCGCCAGTTAGCTATCAGCCATCGGTAAGTCACATGCCGATGATTTATAATCCTGGATGGACCAACCAGCCGCTGGTTCAACAGCCTGGCGTACTAATGTATCATTACGGAAGTCCAGCAAACGCTCAGAGTGGAGCCTCGGTACAGCAACCGATGAATATGATGCCACAGCATAACCCAGTGAGTGTGCAAAGTTATCCATTGGTGAGTCAGTCTATGCATAACATCCAAATGACTAGTGTTGCGCCCATGCCAACTACTCCGAATCATCTTCTACCAAGACCTGAAGGGGCGCATCAGCCGGCTCCACCAGTCGACAATCAGCCAATGAGTCAGCAAGATCAGGATGCATATTGGACCGATAAGATTGCCGAAGTAATGAAAGAGCAATTCGACATTAAATCCAAGGTTAATACATACTCTTATCGGACGCCATATCCTCCGGCGTATGATTTAATCCCTCTTCCAAATTGGTACAAGGTGCCTGATTTTACCAAGTTCTCTGGCCAAGATGACACGTCAACGATGGAGCACATCAACCGCTTCATTATCCAGTGTGGAGAAGCTGCCAGCAGGGAAGAGCTGAGGGTGAGATTGTTCTCATCATCATTGTCTGGATCAGCATTCACATGGTTTATATCATTGCCTCCAAACTCTGTAATCACATGGGCCGATCTGGAGAGGCAGTTTCATAAATACTTCTTCGCTGGCATACATGAGAAGAAGATTACCGATTTGGTTAAGCTGAGGCAACGTAATGATGAATCGGTGGAAAGCTTTGTCCAGAGGTTGCAAGACACGAAGAACAAGTGCTACAGCTTGATGCTTGATGATCGGCAATTGGCAGATTTGGCCTTCCAAGGATTACTGCCGCACATCAAAGATAAGTATGCGTCTCAAGAGTTTGAAAGTCTGAGCCACCTTGTGCAGAGAATTGCCGATCAGGATGTCAAGGCTTTTGAGCCTAGAAAAACTTAGAATAAAAAGGTGACGTTCATTGAGCAAGTGGAGGATTCCGATGAGGAGCTAAGCATCGGTGCCGCCGAGTGGGTAAAGGATAAGAAATATGTGTCTTGTCCGTTTGGCCGGAAGGAAGCTGAGAGGTTCACCTTTGATATCACCAAGGCCGATAGGATGTTTGACTTATTACTTCAGGAGGGGCGGATTAAGTTGGCGCCTAACCAAGTAATTCCATCAGCCGAGGAGCTCAGAAAGATCAGGTATTGCAAGTGGCACAATGCGACTTCGCACAGCACCAACGACTGCAAAGTATTTAGGTAGCAGCTGCAGTCAGAAATTGAGTCTGGACGAATTAAATTTGAAAATTCTAAGACCTAGAAACCGATGAAGATTGATCAGCACTCATTTCCAAACAATATGGTGGAAACTAGTGGGAAAACTAGAGTGCTGACATCGGAAACTGCGAGGAAGAATGCATCGGTAGATCCTGACCATCAAGTAGCTAAGCGTGATGTGAAGAAGTTTGCCGACGATAGAAAGGGCAAGAGAGTTGCCGATGATAGCGGTGGCACCGGGAGGTCTCATGGCGTCGTGATCACGCATAGGCGGCCACAACAAGATTATCGGCAATCGTAGGAGGAGCGATATCGGTAGGAAGAAGAAAAGCACCAAGAGTGGCTTCGGCATAAGGACCACTGGAAATGTCCCTTCTTCGTTCACTGCTAGGAAGAAGGCATCAAGCTACCTATTGCCGATAATTGTCCTGAATGCAATGGGTACTACCCTGCCGATCGGTCAGAAAAGAAGCCTTGTTTTGACGATCGGACATCCAGGTATGCTAGACCGCTCAGGGAAAAGAAGTCGGCGCATGATCGACTAGGGGGAAAGCTCAGCGCACATAACAGGCTTGGCAGGCGTGTTGGTCAAGAGGAACTTGAGGAGATGGCCAATGCAAGAGTGCCCGATGAAGAAATATTCTCCAGAGATCCAAACATAAGGAGTGGGGCCGATACAAGCGGTGAAAGGCAGCACCAGCCTGTTTGGAAAACCAAGCTTCCTCAATGGTGCCCTAAGGGTCTGACTAAGACTCAGAAAAGAAGGATCCAGCGCGAGCGCCGAGGAGACTTATATGACAGTGAAAATCCTTCAGGAGAAAAGCAGTGGAAGCCAAAGCGCAAGGATAGGGATCCATCGGCAGAGATCAATATGGTCGTCATATTGCCGATGGAGTTCATGGCACCTGTCAGCGACGAAGAAGAAGCTGCTGAAATGGCACAGTTGGTGTTAGATCCAATGACAGTTGTCTTTGAGAAGCCTGTCGATAATGAAAGGCAGCACCTAAGGGCTCTGTTTGTTAAGGGCAAAGTAAATGGACAGCCTGTGACGAAGATGCTGGTGGATGGTGGGGCGTCAATCAACATAATGTCGTACGTCATGTTTAGGAAGCTTGGGAAAGGCGACCAAGACTTAGTCAAGACGGACATGAAGCTTAAAGATTTTGAAGGCAATGTGTCGCCAGCTTTGGGAGCCGTATGTGTTGAATTAACCATCGGCAGTAAAACTTTGCCCACAACATTTTTCGTGATCAGTGGCAAAGGTACCTACAACTTGCTCCTGGGAAGGGATTGGATCCATGCCAATTGTTGTATTCCTTCCACTATGCATCAGAGCCTTGTGCAGTGGGTCGGAGACAAAATTGAAGTCGTCCTGAGTGAGACCCCGTCCATTGTTGCATCGGCAGAATCGGAAACTTATGAGCAGACCAGGTGCATATCAGGCGAAGCTTGGGACACAAAGTTCCTCAAAGTTGTCGATTACCGCATTACACCGATCCAAGCAGTCGGTCCTGAAAAAGAGTTTTAATGGATCGATTCGCCGATGATGGAAAACTAGGGCAGGGGTTCACATCCGCCGATGATTTACTAGAAATAGACATCGGCGATGGCAGTAAGCCCAGGCCAACTTTTATTAGTGCTAAGTTAGATTCCCAATGTAAACAACAGTTGACTGATTTATTAAAGGAATACAAAGATTGTTTTGTTTGGAATTATACAGAGATGTCTGGTTTAGACCGATCGATAATTGAACATCGGTTACCTATTAAAAACAATTTCTGACCTTATCAGCAGCCAGCACGCCGATGCAACCCTACTATTTTACCCGACATTAAAGCTGAAATTACAAAGTTAATTGAAGCTGGATTTATTCGGCAATGCCGATATGCCGAATGGATTTCTAATGTGGTTCCTGTATATAAGAAAAATGGAAAACTACATGTTTGCATTGATTTCAGGAATCTCAATAAAACTACGCCAATGGATGATTATCCAATGCCCGTTGCCGATCTGCTGGTTGATGCTGCTGCTGGACATCAAATCATTAGCTTCATGGATGGTAATGTTGGATATAATCAAATATTCATGGCTAAAGAAGACATATCTAAGACTGTTTTTAGATGTCCAGGTCATGTCGGTTTATTTGAGTGGGTTGTCATGACTTTTGGCTTGAAGAATGTCGGTGCTACTTATCAGAGAGCAATGAATTTTATTTTTCATAAATACATCGGCACCATAGTTGAAATCTATATTGATGATGTGGTGGTTAAGTCTAGAAATTTTGAGAAGCATCTTGCCGATTTACGAAAGATCCTAGAATGCACAAGGAAACATGGGCTAAAGATGAATCCTAATAAATGTGTGTTTGGGGTATCGGCAGGTCAATTTCTAGGCTTCATGGTGCATCAAAGAGGGGTTGAGATTGGCAGAAAATCTATTGATGCAATTAATAAGGTGGTTGCCCCTACAAACAAGACTGAGCTGCAATCCTTGATCGACAAGATTAATTTCATTAGGAGATTTATATCCAATTTATCTGGTAAGATTAAATCTTTCAGCCCATTGTTAAAGCTGAAAGCCGATCAAGAGTTTACATGGAAAGAGGAACATCAGTTAGCTTTGGAAGATATCAAGAAATATTTGGTCAACCCTCCAGTCTTGGTTCCACCTCAACACGGTAAGCCTTTTAGGTTGTATTTGTCTGCCGATGACAGCGTTATCGGATCAGCTTTAATTCAAGAATTTGAAGGGAAAGAACGTGTAATATATTATTTGAGCAGAAGGCTGGTAGATGCTGAAGCCAGGTATTCGGCTATAGAGAAATTATGTTTATGCTTATATTTCTCTTGCATAAAATTAAGGCATTATTTATTGTCGGCTGAATGCACTATTATCAGCAAAAATGATGTGGTTAAGTATATGCTGTCGATGCCGATATTAAGTGGGAGAATCGGCAAATGGATTCTAGCACTTTCAGAGTTTGATCTAAGGTATGAATCTGCTAAGGCGGTCAAGGGTCAGGTGATGGCCGATTTTGTTACTCAGTATTGCAATGTGGTAAGCTCTGTAGAGATTGCTCCTTGGACTTTGTTCTTTGATGGGTCTACATGCAAAGAGGGGGCAGGTATCGGCATTGTCTTAATTTCGCCCCGCGGACGGAAATATGAGATTTCACTGCCGATTGTTGCTACCTCAACAAACAATCAGGCTGAATACCAGACTTTACTAAAGGGGTTGGAATTGCTCAGGGAGGTACATGCCGATGCTATTGAAGTCTTCGATGATTCCATGTTAGTAATTAATCAATTGATTGGAACATATGAATGCCGAAGTGAAGCTTTAATCACAACCCATAAAAAGTGTTTGCAGTTATTGAAAGAATTCAAAGAATACCGCCTTGAACATATTCCCAGGTTGCATAATGAAGAGGCCAATCGGTTAGCACAGAATGCTTCAGGATATCACCCAATTCAGGAAGTCATGACATCGGTGATGGTTGCTGATGACTGGAAAAAAGAGGTTGCCGATTACTTGAGAGATCCGTCTAAGAAGGTTGAAAGGCGTCTAAGGTTTCAAGCTACTAAGTATGTGCTCCTTGACTATGAATTGTATTATCGGACGATTGATGGAGTTTTGCTCAGGTGCCTTAATAAGAGGAATCAAAAGAATTAATGGGCGAGATCCATGAGGGTGTGTGTGGAGCGCATCAATCGGCATTCAAGATGAAATGGATGATTAGGCGGAATGGATATTATTGGCCAACAATTCTTGAAAATTGCTTCAACTATTTTAAAGGGTGCCAGGATTGTCAGAAGTTTGGTAATGTGCAAAGGGCACCTGCATCGGCAATGAATCCTATAATCAAGTCTTGGCCATTTAGAGGATGGGCTATTGATCTCATCGGCCAAATTTATCCGCCGTCAAGCAAGGGGCATAAGTTTATACTTGTTGCTACCGATTACTTCACGAAATGGGTTGAGGCGATTCCCTTAAAGAAAGTGACATCGGCAAACATGATAGATTTTGTGAAAGAACATATTGTTTACCGATTCGGTATTCCTCAAACTATTACCACCGATCAAGGAACTATGTTCACATCGGGAGAGTTTGATGAGTTTGCTGCTGGTATGGGGTTCAAGATTTTGAATTCTTCTCCTTATTATGCCCAAGCTAACGGTCAGGCTGAAGTAACTAATAAAGGAGTTATTAAGCTTATTAAACGCAAGATTGAAGAAAACCCCAGAAGGTGGCATATAGTGTTGAATGAGGCACTATGGTCGTATCGGATGGCGTGTCATGGTGCAACCAAAGTTTTGCCGTATCAGTTGGTCTATGGACACGATGCTGTTTTGCCTTGGGAAGTTAAAACTGGTTCTAGGCGGTTGTTTTCTCAAGATCAATTGACAGCCGATGAGTATGATGCTCTTATGAAGGATGAGTTAGAAGACTTAGTAAGTCATCGGTTGAGGGCTTTGATCAGCATTGAAGAAAATAAGAAAAGGGTTGCCAGGTGGTATGACAAGAAAGTTAAGGCAAAAGAATTTACCGATGGTGATTTAGTGTGGAAATTGATTTTGCCGACTGGGACTAAGAGTTCTAAGTTTGGAAAATGGTCTCCTAATTGGGAGGGTCCGTTTCGGATAAATCGGTCAGTTCCTGGTAATGCCTATCTTTTGGAGACCCTCGAAGGGGTTGCGTTTCCCAGAGCAATCAACGGTAAATATTTAAAGAAGTATTATCCTAGTATCTGGGTAGATGCATGAAGCAACACAAAGTAGAAGTGCCGATAAAATAACAATCATACAGAATATCGACGGAAGGCGTGTTAACGTCATATTACATGCAAAATCAGAAGTCAAGGTTTGCAAATTGCTGACATGACGGATTACAATAGATTACAACAAGGATTGGATGGATGATATCGCACGCAGGCGAATCTGGTCTACTTCCTCTAGCTCCTTGGCGTCGTCATCGGCAGTACCTTCTACTGGTTTGACTTTCTTCCTCAACGTCAAAGCCTTGCGAGCAGCAGCATCTCTCTCTTGCTGCAAGATCTTGGTGGCGTCGGGAAGTTGAGTTTTCTTATGGTTAGCTGAACTTAAAGATTCATCAACTTGTTTCAGCTCTGTCAATAGATTCTCCTTCTTTATCGATAGACGGGAAATTTCTTGTTCAAGGTCAATGCTGGAAGCTTCTAGACGGCCGATGTCCTTGTGCTTTTCATCGGCGATTTGTTTAAACTTGAGTATTTCTTCTTCAAATCTCGCCTGAGCAGCTCTTTCGGCAATGCGATGTGAAGCCCTTCGGTATTGGAGCTGCCGACTCTTGAGGAATGCCGCTTGGAAGAGTGTCTCTTCAATATCGGCAGGCAGTTGATCTTGAATTTCCTTGAAGGCTGCTTTTGTTGCGCTGGAATCTTGGACTAATTGCGAAGTATCTTGTTCCAGTAGAAGGAGCAATGCTTCAAGTTTAGCCTTCAATCCTGCTGATACCATGATTGAGGCTTGAGTAGAAGTCTCTTCTTCACCGTCTTCTGGGATATCAACGGCGAAGGAGAATAGACTGTTCGGAGAGTCTTGGGCCTGAAAAGGAAGAAGGTTAGGGCTTGCCAATCAATAGTTTATATTGCAAGTTTTATGATAGTCGGCTTACCATCTTGAAGCAGATTTCTTGCCTGGAACTTGGGAAGGCAGCTGGTATGGCGTCATCTTGAAGATCGGCAACGGTTGCCGATGAATTTGCTTCTGTAGGAGGAACGGCTGGTGCTGGTGGTGCTGTTGTTGGTGTTGCCTCTGCTGTGGTGGCTGGCCCCTATGACGATGATGTCGTTCTCTGATCAGGAATTTCGTCTGGTGAGGGTACTGGTACCAATGCCAATGTCGCCTCCATTGTTGCAGCTGACGGTGGTATTGTTTCCTGGTCGGAGATGTCGTCCAGTGGATGCTCAGGAATAGACGCCGATGTTGGTCCTGTTATTGGTGCATCGGCGGGAGTTGGTGATGCAGCTGGAGTAGCTCGCCTCAAGCGTTTCTTCTTTGGAGCAGCAGTTGGTGAACCAGCCCGTTTCGGTTGCGAAGCTTGGGGGGCATCGGCAGCATGGATCGGAGAAGTTTGTACATTTGGAGCAGCTGCCGATGACCTCGTTGCCTGTAAAAAAATATTTGGTGCAAGTTAAGTGAAGTAAATGTTGCCGATGAAAGTTTATAATCGGTATAAGTGAAATAAAACTTACTGCAAAAGCTCGCGCCAGGATAGCAGCAGCAGCCGATGGAGAAGTTGTGGTCTTTGCGGGTGTCGGCTTAGGCTTGAGGGTAACCTTAGGTACCCTTTGAGGTGTGAAGGCAGCTAATGTAGGAGCCTTGTTGCGATGATTGATACGGGGCTCATTATTCGAAGGTTGAAGTGTTTGCCGCTCTTGCTCATTCGGGGGATTGGATCATCAACCTGTTAAGTAAAAGAGGGTCAGATGCCGATAGTAGAAGTAAATGATGAGAAATGCATTAGAGTGAAGGACTTACTGCATCATTGGGGATGATGTGATCGGCGTTGATCAAATGCCGATAGTAGTGCGATGATTTGGCGAACAGTTGGCTTCTCCATTCTTGCCACCAAGATTTGTATGACTCTGTGATGAACGATGTTGGTGCCCAGGAGGATAAGTCAATGTTTGATGTATCGGCATGGGGAGAAAGATTAATGATTCTGTTCCAATCCATAGCACCGGAGATAACTTCTCTTGGCTTTATCACGTTGGCATAGCTGAGTTTGATCGGCAATTGACCAAATGTCAGCTGTCTTGGTGGATAATAGAAGAACTCATAAGATGGAGGAGCATTCTTCCTGGTTCCAAAGATATTGACTGGAATAGCTCGGGGAACAATGCTGGCCTTCATGATTGTTTCATTCTGTGGTACGTTCCAATCGGTAAGGTTGAATAACAATGGGAATCGGTTGTTCTCATCAATGTAAGGCCACCAAAGCCGTTCTGCAGCAGGGACTCCATTGTAAAGCTTTTGGAAGAACCTGCCAAATTGATCTGCATTGGCATCGGTTCCTGGTAGTACTATGATAGCCTCCCCAAAATTGAGTGGGGGACGAGTTGCCGATTCATCATCATCAAATACATAGTCCTCTGATATATCCCTTGGAAATTGCTGAGTGAATAGGTCGAATTGGAGGACCTTGTACATGTGTGCGTTCAACCACATATTTACAAACCACCAAGGACCTCCAAGGTTGCCGATGGACTCGTCTAACAATAGCTTCTTGGATACTTGGTGCAGGAGGTGGTATACCGATCCAAGGAGGTATCGGCCGAGAGGAAGTTTTGCTCCATCGGCCAAAAGCTCTGCTGCAGGAAGGTACATAGTGGTCGGTCCAACTGTTCTGCCACAGAAGATATATTTTTCCAACCACATATTCAAGAAGGTAGCGTGCTCCCTCTGACCTACCGATCCAGTCTTCTGGTTCTCTCGGATGCATCCAGTCCAACTGCCGATATTGCGTGTGTTCACTTTATATTCGGCTTTCCTACCAAAAAGGTTGGAGGGATCGGCAGAGAAGAGACATCGAGGTCGATAAGCATGTGCACATCGGCAAGGGTGGGAGTAGCCGGTCCATGTCTGAATAAAAAGGCATTCTTGGTATCGGACCAGAGATAACAAGCGGCTATCATCATATTTTCATTCTTTTCCATATCGGCAATGGAAAGTCTTATGCACTAATCTAGGTTGCGCTCTGACTAGTAGACTTGTTGTGTTCTGATTATCCTGAGATACCAGTTTTTCCATCCCTTGGTGGATTTGGGCCATGAACGGAATGCGTCTTTCCATAACCCTAGGCTGAAGCACTCAGATCTGAAGGGAATGCGGTTGGTTTCCGCATTAATCAGATTGGTAGGATCGGGATTTCCCATTGGGCTCAGGCGGTTAAAGTTGGATTGCTCAATGGGGATTACTACCTTGTTGTACATTTCCTAGGTTTCGGAAAAAAAATCAAAAGAAAGAAAAGGGAAAAAAGATTACGAAATTGATGCGGAAGAGAAACTTGCAGGGGATGAAGTGAGTAGGGAACAGATTTACCTTGGGGACATCAAAGTGGATCGCCATTGAAGCCGAGGAGGTCGCGATTCATGCTCTGCTTGAGCAAGGTCGCTGTCACTTGAGTTCACAGAACTGTTCTTCAGAGCCGCCGCCGAGGTTGAAGATGAAGGCAAGTGAAAGTGGATGCTGGCTCAGGGTGAAAAACAGATTGGATGGTGGTGACTTTTATAAGCCTGGTCAGGGGTATTTTGAAATTTTCTTTGCACTGAGCAGGAATGTAGAGAGGCATGCAATAGGTATGCGTAGCAATCAAGGAGATATGATTGGGCTTACAACTGTTCGCGCTGCAATCAAGGAATTTTGTTAATAAATTACGATTTTTACGTGCGGTAATCGAGGAGGTCGTGCAAGTGTCTTGGAGGGAAAGGATACAGTAGAGGAAATTTCGGCGCGTAAAATATTCTACACTCTGAAATTGGGGGGCATGTGTTGACACCTTTTTCAGCATGTGTCAAATGAGCTAAAACTTGCATTGATCGGTAGCAGTTTTCTATCGGCATCGGAAGGTTATCGCTCAATGTTACCGATGAAAATGAATGCTGCAAGAAAGATAAGTTTGTTGCCGATGGAATCTGAATGACAGAGCAAAATTGTTGCCGACAAGGGTTGATTGGTAAAAACAAGTTACCGATGGGAGTGAAGAATTGCCGATTGGGGGACATTACCGATGAAGAGATAGTGCCGATGAACACAGGGTGACGTGGCGGTTGATGTCAGTAGAGGATTGCCGATGGCGAAAGAAGGAAGTCGTGGATTGAAGGAGTCTGCTGATGGAAAGTTTTCGTCGAAGAAAAGACATAAGGAAACTGGTGATCTTATACCAGTATTGTTATAGTAGTTTGAGTCCGACTCTTGCACGAGTCGTTTATTTCCTTAAAAATAGAGTTGTTTGTTTAGGGAAGTATTATTGTCCGACTCCTGTGTGAGTCAGTTATTTCCTTTAAAATAGGAGTTTGTTTTGTTTAGGAAAGGTACAAATCGTGTTTGTTTACAACTCCTATTGCTGGAGTATAAATATGTACCTAGGGGTCGTGAGAAAAACGAATCATACATCAAACAAATCAATTACTCTTATTTACTTTTACAATAATTTACCCTTTTATCGTATTAGTCTTAGTTTATCTACGAGTTCTTCAAGCTTCGACAGGCTGCATCTCTTCGATCTCCGTCAATCCTTGCAAGTTCCGCGGGGGAGTAATCTGAGCTTTGACATCCGGGCGTATCGCTGTTGTCTCGTTCAGCTCTGCTCTAGTTATCTTGATTAAGTCCGAAGTCTTGACATCTGGGCGTATCGCCATTGTCTTGTTTGGATCTTGATCTAGTTATCGTCCTTGTCGATTAATTGGTCAAATCGACTGGCACACCCTTGGAAATCGAATTCGGGTATTAGCCCGAGGTGTTCGCAGATCCTGACGCTTTTTGCGCCAACACTAATAACCAAGGTTGTGAGGCAATGTCATCCACCTTTTATATCAAGGGTTAAAGGGTATTAGGCCTAAATCGTAAGGTTTATTGGGATTGCTTGTGAATTTCGGTTAACCGAGCACAGGAACCGAAAATTGATGGGTTAGTTCAGTTCCTGAGAACTGAGAACCGAATACCTAACTGAAATTTCTGGTTTCAGTTATTTCGGTTTCGGTTTCGGTTCCGATTAGTTCGGTTTGGTTCTTGGATTTCGATTTTTCGTGCCCAGACCTATTAACCAGAGCGATCATTATAACACAAACGCCTTGGTTAACTGAGGTGGTTTCCTTAGGTGGCCCGCCTCGGTTAATCATTAAACGAGACATTTGATACAATGCATCCGTCTCGGTTAACATGCGATGAACCGAGGCGGTTAGTGCAACCGTCTCAGTTAATCCTTTTTGAACAACCTCCGTAAAGATTATTGTATTAGTGAAAGCTCATCACTTGTCTTTACATTCATATCATTGCTATTGTTGTGCTTTGTGTAGTAGTGGTAGCTCTCTTGTTAGTAGTAGCACTAGAGTAGTTAGTTGTTTTGCTTAGTAGTAGCTAGTCGTTAGTTGCACTCTAGTGTAGTTGTGTAGCTAATAGCTTTTGAGTGGTGAAGCGTTTTAACTAGAAACCAATTTCTATGACACTTGTGTAGGGGGCTTGCTTGATTGAACTAGAGCTACTAGTGCTTGTAGTGGCTATTAGGGTAACATTTCATACTAACCACTTGCTCTACTAGTGTACTATACTTTGTAGAAGAAACTTTTTTTTAGGATATATTCACCCCTCGAGCCATATAGATCCTTACACCTAGCCTCTCTCCAATAAGCACTTGGCTAAACCTAGAGCAAAATGAAATTAGGGTTCCAAGGGATACCCCTACACCAAATGTAATTGGAGTAAAGTGAAATGTTTATGTTTCGCCTCGAAATGATTCTTCCTTTCTCCAGTAGAACTCGAAACGACCATATTCTGGTTTCATGATGATTCTCTTCTTTTTGTTCTATTAATTGTATTTCTTTCTATAATAATACTTTTTTGTACAACAAGTTAAAATGGGTTGTATATAAGTTGTTTTTCATCCACAAAAAGTCTAGAAGTTTTTTGAAGCATATTTTTATTTATATGATTTTTTTAAATGAATTCCTATGAATCAGGTTCACTCTACTAGTCAAACGATTTTATAAAGTGATTCTGGTTCACAATCTTAAACATTTTTTGAAAACGAATTGAATCTGAAACGTTTTTATGAGAATCTAGATATCAACCAAATGCACCTTAAGTCTTAGTCTTGTTATGGCTACTGGGACTTGAGTTGATTTGTCAGAGGATAGGAGTTTTAGCAAAGTTTAGGATATAGACCCAATTCTTAGATATGAATTTTAATTAGCTTCAACTCGCCTCCCTGTGATCGCATTTTCGGTGTTTCAGTGCTAAAACTAGAGGATCGATCAGGTCACTACGCTCACGCAAAGGGCTAGCTAGCTTGTAAACAGCACACATGCACATGGACGATTATTTTCCAAGTAAAGAAACAATGTTTTTTTTTTCCAAGGAGAAATTAAAAACAGAAGGAAAACGATGAGTTTTGGTTCAGTGGGGCTGGGTGCTAGGTAATCTATGGATTATCATGTTGTTGTAACAAACTCTTCTTCTTCTTAATGTAGTACATGCCTGGCATGTTCTCGAAAAAAAAAGGAAAACGACGAGATTATTAGCTGTCGGTCACTTTGATTCGATTTGCATCCTCATGGCCGGCTAATAACTGTGTTCTTTGATTAGCAGGTGATTAACAAGCAACCAAACTATAAAGCAACACCATACTATATTATATATCTATCGTTTCACAAGCACCTGAGCAGAGTTAGCTCTTTGGTCGCCGACGGTGAGGACTCAATAAACTCGACGCCGGCGCCGACGACTCCGACTCCGACGCCGCACTGCTCCATCTGCTGCCACCCCTGCCGGCCCAGGCTCATCTCCAGGCTAGGCGGCGGCGTCGCAGGCGGTAGTCCCAGTCCCAGTCCCAGCACCCTGATGCTGATGCCGCCGCCGTCGCTGCAGCAGTACTGCTGGTGGAGCCACTCCGAGCTGGAGACCGTGTCGCCGCTGCTGCCGCTCGTGTTGTTCGGCGACGGCCGCCGTCGTTGGACGCCGGCGGCGCCGCTTCCTGCTGCGTGGTCATGAGCCTCGTTGACGAGATGATGAACAGCGACGGCGTCGTCGTCTTCCCCGTGATGACGGCCGTCGACGTGTTCATCTCCTACGACCTTCAGTCCCTGCATGTACGTAGATACTGATCATCCAAATACGTAGTTTAGGTCTTTAGGCCGGGCATTTCGACACAGTCTAGCTACACGATGGAACTTTGAGTAGATTTTTAGGAGCAAAAGAATATGTTAATTAAATAAAAAATTATTTGGTATAGATAAACAGTAAAGCAGCTGTAGTACTATACTACTACGTTGTATAGTAACATTCAAGACATCTCCTCTCTTTGCATGCCTCCAAAGAACGACGGACGAAAGAACATGATAAAATGCAGTGGTGGATGCTGGCATCACCATTGATTGATTGATTATTAGCTGCACTTGCAGGCTTGCAGCTAGCTAGCACCTGATGATCTGAATCAAACCATGCATGTGCATACCGCGCCCCAGACGGATCGATCGATCAGAAAATTGAATATACTGTGCGGTCGTGATCCGCGTTATAAATTCCATATGCATTGAAGATTTCTTTTTTTTGAGCTCATGTGTGTTTAAGATGTGCGGCATGGAGCTTCCAATAATGCATATATAGTATACTGATACACTACATGAATGCAAGTGGAATCAGGGTTCTCCTTACCGACCCGGTGGCCGGGAACCGCCCGCCGGCGGTTTGCCGGTTACCGCGGTAACCGCTCCAAACCGGTCCCAAACCGAACAGTTCGTATTTTGAATTCAAACGGCGTAGTTCAAACGGTTTGGGGTCGGTAACCGGTCGGTTTGGGCCGGTTACCGTCCGGTTTGGGCCGGTTACCGACGGTATCGCCCCAAACCGCCCCAAACCAAATTTCAAATTTGAAAAAAAATCGAAAATACTGAAAAAATTCCTAAAAATAATTCATGATTTATAGAGTCGAATGGTGCAAATTTTTTTAAAATTGGAGTTCGTTTGCTATTTATTTTGATGCGTACAAGTTTGAAAAAAAATAAAAAAGATCATTTTTCTTTTTTTTTCAAACTTGTACACGTCAAAATAAATAGCAAACGAACTCCAATTTGAAAAATTTGTACACCATTCGACTCTATAAATCATGAACTATTTTTACGAATTTTTTCAGCATTTTCGATTTTTTTTTCAAATTTGAAATTTGAATTCAAACCGGAACCGAAACCGAACCGCCCGGGGGCGGTTTGTCAGTAACCGGTCGGTAACCACGGTTACCGACTGGTTTGAAAAACCCTGAGTGGAATACAGTATTATATACTGTACCTGCTGTAGTCTTTGCTCCGTGGTGGTCGTCATCAAGAGGCCATTACTACCATCAGCTGGCTCGTCGGCAGCAGGCTCGATGAGGCCACCATTGCTGTAAGCTGCAGCTGCAGGCATGCTGCGGCATGGCGATGCCTGCAGCATGATCACTTCGTTGCTGCAGCTGTGCTGATGGCGCTGGACCTGGAGCTGCTCCTGCTGCTGCCCTTGGACTTGGATCCAAGCACAAGCGGCTGCTGCGGCGTCTTGATGATCCTGCTCTCCTGGAGACCGTGACCTCCTGCATATATATATATATATATATATATATATATATATATATATATATATATATATATATATATATATATAGTATGCACGGTTAATTGCAACTGCATGCAGGCCTCTCGCTCGCTCATGAGTATATTGGTAAAGACCAGTATTATTCCTTGTACCGTACTCCTTTCTACTCTACGGTATTATTAATTAATACATACAAAGATACTCATGTTTTCCTTTGTACGTATTTGAGAGAAAAAAACAATTTGTAAAACCAGAAGAGAACAAGCATGGAGGGAGTCGATCTGCATGCTTTTTCACTGAATGCAGTCTCATCTCTCATGTACGTAGTCATGTTATGTTATGACCAGGTTAATCCCGGTAGTCGGTAGAGTAAAAAACATGTATGCAATTAAGCAGCTCATATATATATAAGATAGATTGGTTGTATAACTTACGTACAAGAAAGAAAGAAAGAAAGATGGATGGATATGGATGGATCAGTCCTACTCCTACAGTAGTGTAGTTCTACAGCTACAGGTAACAAGCCTGCAGTATAGCAAGCTGCAGCGCTAGCTAGTGCTGCCAAGTGGCTTGTCCATGCTCGCCACTACAACAACACTACAAGCAACAGCTAGTAGCTATTCGATCGTAGGAGACGTACGGCCGGACGGACTAGCTAGCGATCGAGGCAGGCATGCACGCGCCACGGCCGGCCGGCCACGCCGCAGTGCACGCAGCACCAGCACGTACGATCGACAGGCTAAGCTAGCTTTCCCCCCGGTCAAGGGGGCTAATGGACGGAGTCGCCCTCCTTGTCCTCTTCCGCCCGTCGCATGCGAGATTCCACCGCGCGCCACCGGTGCAACACGCCGGCCGGTAGCGGTAGGCCCGGGCGGCCACCGCCTGCCTGGCCGGCCGGCATCACGACCCAGCACACACAGCTGCAGAGGGACAATTGATCGCTATGCATGCATGCGTGGATGCGCTGCTGGTGGATCTGATCTGAACATGCATCATATCGTTCGTCGTCGATTGGTATATCTATTTTCTAGCCAGCCACCTCTCCACCACCTGATCATGCATATCGATCGGCCGGCCCCCAGCCACAACAAAAACAGTAGGGGCCGGCCCCGGCGGCCGGCTGCTAGATCGACGATGCATGCGGCATGCCTAGCCGTACGTACCATATATACCAGTGACAGTTAGGGCCCTGCTACTGCTAGCTGCTGCGCATGCATGCGTGCTGGCCTCTCCTCTCTCTCTCTCTCTCTCTCTCTCAGAGAGTGATGAAGCTATATAGGCTGAAACGAAGCATCGGGCATGGACGCGTGCAGGTGCAGTGCTGGGGTTTCAAAACTGCTTGCAGAGTTTAGGTTAGGACCAGGAGGAGGTAGGACCGATCGAGCGAGGAGCTGAGGCCCCGGAAAAGAGTCTCCCTCTGCATCATGACCCTTCCTCCTTCTTCCTCAACTGCATGCATGCAGCAGTACACTGTTTTGCATGCATGCATGCTGCTGCTAGTCTAGCTAGTAGTATTCCTTTTATTTTTCCTTTGGTACTCTCTCCGGCCGTTCCATAATAAAGATTAAAGAAAGACCTTATAAGTTATAACATCACTGTATTGACATAGTCGTTTGTCCATGGTTTTTTTCCCACATAAACCGAACAGATTAGACATGAAGAAACAAAAACCAATGTCCGGCCGGGCCCTCAGTTCGAAATTATATATTTCTTTAAAACATATAGTTTTTACAATACATCTTAATTGGGTCATGGGGGATCCAACACTGGGGTGGCCGAGGCCTGAGTCCCTCCTATATATACCGCCACTGGAAGTATATGGGGAGCCCCCCGTAAGCCGTCCATACAATTTTTGCACATTGAAACTTACTCCCTCTGTCTCAAACAAAGAGTCGTTCTAGCTTTCCCAAAAGTCAACAAATGTAAACTTTGACCAACTATGTTTAACAAAATAATAATATTTATGGTACGTAATTAGTATCATTAGATAGATCTTTGAATATATTTTAATAATAAACTTATTTAGAGATATAAATGTTGCACACATTTTCTACAAACTTAGTCAAAGTTAAGAAAGTTTGACCAGCACGTTTCCCATAGAGACTCTTTTTCTGGGACGGAGGGAGTAGAAGAAGAGGCTAAATAATGCCCCTTCTACTATATGTGTGTGTCTAGATCGAACATGTAATAAATATCTAAATACGAACTATGTACCTAGAAAAATCGAAATGACTGGTAATTTGGAATAATGGAATTTCTTTTGCCAGATTTCCTTTATTTAGTAGCATGAAATAGCTTTAACTGCCAACATAGGCCTTTTGGAGAGAGAGAGAGAGAAAGAGAGAGAGAGAGAGAGTCTCTGCAAGTCTGCATCACCATATTGGTGCGTGGATGGGAGCTTGAAATGACGAGCATGTTGAAAATGTTTGCAAGATCGAGGGGGAGGTCGTACTACCAGACGACGGCAGGCGTGGAGAAAACGTCACATGCACGTAGAACGACGTGGCTAGGCACGCATGCATGCATGCATGCTCTTTCTGACCAGAGTTTCAGAGATCGAGATGTTAGTGGTAGGGGCACTGGCGAACTAGGAACTACTACTACAAAAGAAAAGAAAGAGAGAAAATGCATGCGCTGATGCATGAGTGTGATCATCGATATGACAAAAATGTGATGGAGAATTTCATTTCAAGCTGAAAAGGAGCTCATGATGATGGATGGAATGAATACAATGCTGGCAGGAGAAAAAGGCTGCACAAACAGCTTGCGCATTGGGATCCCAAGAAGCCAGAGATAACACCAGCATATTATGGCATTCTATCATGGTTTCGCCAGAGATGGATCGTCAAAGACTCTGCTCTACTAGCAGCCACAGCGCTCGAACTGTATCGGCTTGTTCGTTTGGCAGGATTATACACTGTTCTGGTAGAATTATACACTGCTGGCTGATTTCTTATGAAAGAAAATGACTTCTGGCTGAATTTAAGCCGGCTGAAAAGCCAAACGAACAGGCTGTGTGTCACTGCTAGTACACGGCTAATTTTTACAGTTGGCTTTGGCTTTAGAGACAGTCGGTGGAGGTAAGAAACTGCCTCTAACTGGTACAGGAAATACTGTAGATATGACTTGCGAGAATTGGTATATAGGTGCTGCCACGATTAGCTAGCTTTTTGGCTGGATGCAACTGGATCTGGGTCCAATTGGTTAGAACTTGGTCTGGATGCTGAATTAACCAGATCCTGGGCGTTACTTTCAACTGGTTGGAAATATATAGCTAGGGTCTAGATGCTGTTGGGGCTTTCCAACTGATTGGGAATTGGGGATCTAGATGGCCAGGACTTGGTGGTTCTCACTGTTTTGAGTGGTCATGCTCTGGTTTGGTCACAGCTAGTTGGTTTTTTTCAAATGCGCTCACACAACACGTCCATATGAACCCTCCAAATGCAGCAAAGTAGCTGGATGCAGACATGCAGACACAAAGACCAAGAGAGATGGAACAAAACAATGAAACATGCGTCCATATAAATATACTCAGATTTACACCTATATATAAGTACGTATTTAATTACTCATCGGTAGTAGTACATGCTAGAATAAATTAATCTGAGAAGAAATGCAGCACTGCAAACCTATCAGTATTGTTGTTGTTGTTGAAGGTAGGGATGGTGTTGACTGAGTTGTTGCTGTTGAAAACATCAAAGCCACCCCCTTCAGCAACACCCGTTCTGAGAAGGACCATGTCTCTGGCATGGCCATGGCCTGAAACACACATCATACACGCATATGTCTCATCACATTGCAAAACTACAAAAACACATATATAGATCACATATAGCGCCTGCGTGGCACAAACTTACTCCCTCCATTCCAAAAACAGATATAAATTAAAGTTCTAGAACAGTAACAAGTTGATTAGAAGTTTGACTAAATTTATGTATAAAAACGCAACATTTATCATACTAAATAAGCGTTGTTATATTTTGTTATAAAAAATATATTTTACAGTATATATCTTTGGAGTTATCATACATATGTTGATACTATTTTCTATAAATTCTAAGTGTAGTAAAGTTTAAGGTAGTTTAACTTTGATTGTTGGATCCATATATAACTGCATTATTTTTAGGACAGATGCAGTACAATATATATCTACTACTGTGCATGCCAATAATTCAGCACTGTTTGTGACAAGACCTTGAATTGATGGACGACTCAGACCATTGGCAGTGTACCAGAACATTATGATCTAGGCAATATGTGTTAATCCTTTACCTGCTACACATGATCTGTCTGTGCCCTTAACTGTTCTGTACATCTGCAGGAAAGAAGAAAGAAAGAAACATATATTATTAAGAATGACATGTTTATTCCTTGTGTGCCATATGGTTTAGTCTCGAAGCATGTGTAATAATGAAGTTGAATAGCTAGCCGTGTGATGCATATAGTTTAAAACATATGGAGGATAAAAGAGGACAATAGCTACGTGATATCAGCTAGTAGCAACAAGAAGGTATCAAAACAATTAAGCCGTACATGTCACATTTCTTTTTCAGTATGTACTAGTCAACTGGTGATCAAGATGACTATCACAGTGAAAGTATTTTGAGTGGATAGACATGCTGGTAAAAGAGGAGAGAAGCTAGCTAGACTTGCCTGCAGGTGGCTCTTGACATGTGCTAGTGTAAGATCCTTCACGTTCATCAGTTCCAATACTGACTTTGGTGTTGCTCCTAGAAGATGCAGGAAAAAACAAATCAAAGGAAGTTTCAGAACCAAGAATATGCACATGCCGCATGCATGGAGGCAAAAATCAAACAGAGAATAAACTCAGCTTGCACAAAACCATGTGATAAATTGCAAAGTATTATATTTTGTTTGGCTTCAGTGGATGATAACAAAAAAATTAAGGATGAAACCTTGTTGAGAGTTAGACAGGGAAAGAAGAAAAGTTTTTAGAAGATCTGAGTTATGAGCTATAAAATTTCCCTTGAAATCCTTAAACATATATAGGTGCAGCTAGCTAGGAAAAAATAAAATAAAATGCATGATACTTAAATTATCTTTAGTATGTTTATTGATCCTTTATTTAATTATATATATAGTCCTTCGCAAGGTGCCAAGAGGGAGTACCGTATCGTACCGTACCAAAAAAAACTGTATGTAACTTAGATTTTGGCACTTAGGTAAAAAAAAGAGGACATCTTGAAGGACCGTAAAAAAAACTCATTTTTTCCTATTCAATCGTCACTCTATGATTCACAATAGTAAAATATAGTTAATTACAAAAATAAAACATTACTGGAAATTTGAAATTCCCTCACGGTGGACTACCGTCAGGGAAAATAAATGAAAATGTACGTACCATCATAAAAAATAAAAATATCGCTATGAAATTTTTTATGGTACACTTACCGTCGGGGAAAATAAAAATACCGTCAGGGTTAGCTCGACAGGGTAATTCTAGTTTTGTCTAACGTTGGTCAGAGAATTTCAAGTTTCCAGTAGTGAAAGTATGTTATTAATTAAACAATTTTTCTAGAATCAGGGAAACTTCAAGGAAAGCGCCACGATCGATAAGAAGAAGAATTAACAGAAAAAGCAAGACCAACGACGACGACAATCCCATGAAAGAATTATTCATGGTGGCGCTAATTAAATTGGTGCTCTCATCAGTTTAACATACTCTCGTGGCCACCAAGGAGCTCGACGGCGTGCACGAAGTGTGCGTGCAGCGCGGTGGTCCACCGCATCCGCGGCGCCCTGGAACTTCTCCTCCCGCCGCCAGCGGTGCCCGACGAGCTCTTCTTGAACCCGTGGGTCGTCTGGCTCGGCTGCTGGTGCAGCCGGAGCCGCTGCACCTGGAGGTTGTGCTCCTGCACCGCCGCGCCATCGTACACCTTCTTCGCAGCTGCCGCCACCGTGTCGTCGTCGAGCTCCAGCCCCAGCAGCAGCCTCGGCTCCGGCGGCATCTCGACACCGCTGCTGGCCGGTGGCGACGGAGTGCTTATGTGGAGGGAGAGATCAGGAACAACTGTCGTCGTCGTCGTCGTCGTCACACCCACGCTGCCTGCAGTCGTGCTCATGGTAGCTAGCAAAGGGGGTGCAGTGGGATCTGCTTGTTGCAACGATGGTGTCACGGTGAGCTGAGCTGAGCTTCTTGTTGTTCCAAGTTAAGGAGGAAGAAAAGCTTGCAGAAGAGGCAGTAGTGTAGTATAGTGGGCTGGGGTAGAGTGATTAGGTCATGAGTGGCATATCATTCTTGTATGAGTGTTTGCGTTTGAGCGTGTGATGAATGACGAGGAAGGGAGAAAGAGAGGAGGGGATGGAGAGGGTGTTTGTAGTAGTGGAGAGCTAGAGAGAGAGAGAAAGATAGCTGATGCTATCCTAGCTACGAGCGAGTACGTACTGTAAAAAGACAGGGATGGGATTGGCAGTGTCCCAGCTCCCAGGTAGCTAGGGTGATGAAAGAGAGAGAAAAAAATTATAGGATTAATAATGCCGAGAGAGAGAGAGAGAGAGAGTAGGATATGGCTCAGCAGGTTGCAGGTTGCATGAAATGGGAAAGGGGAGAAGACAGAGAGCGGTTGGGAGTGTGACATGCTCTAACGGATCTGACTGTGAGCGCCATGCATCTCACTGTGCGCTATTTATTTCCCGTTTTCCATTGAATTGACCAAACTAGGGGCCTCTCATCTGATCCTCACACACAGTTTATTTTTTTAAGGTCACCTGGGGGAGAGGACCTCCACCTGAATTTTTATTGCCCAAGACCCTGCCCTTAGGCAGTTATAAAGTGTAAAGTACAATGTACATTTTTTTATTATAAGTTCATTTTTCAGCGAAATAATATTACAAGATTATTCCGGCCTATTGCAAGTTTGTCCCCCCCCCCCCCTACTAGATTCTAGCATCTTATTAGTATATCATATATAGTTGTCTTCATTTTGATGAATGATATGAGTCAGTTTGATATATACCTCCAGCTAGCTGCTTCATAATTCTTGAACAGTGATTTTGGTGGTGATTGAATAGAGAACGGTGGAGAATGATCTTTTTAGCTCAGTGTAAATGCAGAAGTGCTTCTTGTCCACTACTCTAAAATTCAGTTGCATTTTAGTCATTTAAGCTCCACTAAATCCGCTCAAAGAAAGCTGGGAGCAGTTATATCAAATATATTATGTCAAGAAAGATATGCATGAATAGTTACACGTGCTTGTGAAGAATCATTGCCCTAGTTGGTTTCGGTGATTAACGACAATTAGAGTTTATTACGGCTAACGTGTGTTTTACAGAGGCTACATAGTGATCAACAAGAATGGGCATTAATGGTCATCACTTAGCCCCCAAGATGGATATCGTTTTGGTTAAAGGAGACATGATGAAGACCCTAGAATGATAGGCTAAGTGTCATAAGGTGATGAAGGACACTTAGAAATAGATAGGGCTTCTCTTTTTATCTTTGACATACTATTAAGAGGGGTTGAGACTAGTAGCTTGACTTAGGAAAGCTTCATGAACTAGGTGTGGTGCACACTTGTCTTCCATAGCTCTAAGCAAGCCTACGTTGACCGTAAGATAGCCTAGAACAACTTCCATATTCATCGCGACGAAAAACGAAGTTGATAGAACTGTTTTCTGGGCGACGGACGCTCCTGACAGAGGCGTCGGACGCTGGGTGGTTGAGTCCACAGCGTCCGTCGACCTTCCAGTGGAGATGTTTTTCTGGCTAAGTCTTTCAGGATCTGACGGACGCTGTCCGTCGGTCAGGCGTCGGACGCTTGGAGAGCGTCCGTCGACCTTCCAGAGAGGGTGTTTTTTAGCCCGAGCCAGAGTGTAGCGTCGGACGATGGGATGAGCGTCCGTCGCCCCTGTGACGGAGCGTCCGTCGCTGGGAAAAGTGTGTCAGAACTAGCCGTTGGGCAGGGCGTCGGAGCGTCCGTCGCCCAAACTATGAACAGAACTAGCCGTTGGGGCATGCGACGGACCGTCCGTCGCCTAGTCGACAGAGCGTCCGTCACCAACTTAAGTTGCCAGCCCGAGGTATTTTTCTGAGGGGCTATTTATAGCTTCTCACACTTCTCTCCCACCTTGCCTTTGCTCATTTGAGTTGCTGAGTTTGTTGAGAAGGTTGGAAAGAGAGCAAGAGCCCTAGAGTGAGAGAGTGATTCGCGATTTCATCCATCCTCTCCTCTAGTTCATCCAAGAGTTCAAGTGTGCATCCTCTAGTTGTGAAACTTGAGTGAGTCAAGCGAAGATCGAAGCTTGTTACTCTTGGTGATCGACATCACCTAGACGGTCCGGTGATGCTTGGAGGAAGGTGATCGCCGGAGGATTGTCGGCGGCCCTTCTCCATCGACGATTGTGATCGGTTGTGGGCGATTCACCGAGCCGGAGTGGCGAAGAATCAGCCCGTAGAGAGCACTCATCCCTTGCGCGGGATTGAGGGGGAGCTATACCTTGCGAGGTGCTCCAACGAGGACTAGGGGGGAGTGTCGACTCCTCGATACCTCGGCAAAACATCGCCGTGTCAAGCATCTCTTTCCCTAGCTCTTTCATACCGCATTACTTTCCGCACTTGTCTTTCAATTCATACTAGAATTGTGTAGGAAGTTTTCGCTTTCTATTGACTTGCTACCGCTTTCTAGCTAGGACACACAAGCGGTAGGCACTAGGGGGTTAATTGGCTCTTTATAGGTTTAATTCTTGTTTAGAAATTAAAAAGAGCCCAATTCACCCCCTCTCTTGGGCATCTTGATCCTTTCAATTGGTATTAGAGCAAGGTTTGCTGTAAATTAGGCTTCACCGCCTAGAGCAAGATGTCCCATGGGGATGGACCACCTCCCATGTTCGATGGAGACGACTTTCCTTATTGGAAAGTTCGTATGGAGGCCTATCTAGAGGCCGTTGACGTGGGCGTGCTCAAAGCCGCCACAAAGGGAGGCACTCTCTTCGCGGAGGACCTCAACTTTGATAAGCACAATGCCAAGGCGAAGAACATTCTCTTTCGTGGAATTAGCAAGGATGTCTTCAACCGAGTGCGTAATGCCAAAGACGCATTTGAGTTGTGGACCACTATTTGTGCTCTTCACGAAGGCACAAAGAGTGAGCGTGAGGAACGCTATCACTTGGTCATGGCTAAGCTCAATTCTTTTTCCATGCATGCAAATGAAAATGCAAATGAAATGTACTCACGACTTAACATTATTGTAGAGGAATTGAATGGGCTTGGTCTCAACCAAATGGCACCGGCCGATGTGGTGCGCAAGATCCTTTGTGTCTTGCCCATTGAGAAGTATGGCCACATCGTCACGGTTCTTCACCAAGGAGATCTCTCCGCCGCTACACCAACACAAATCTTGGGCAAGATCAATGCCCATGAGATGTACATGAAGATTGGTGATGGTGGCTCTTCTTCCTCCTCCAAGAAGAAAAAAAAGAGGAGGAGAAGAAGGACTTGGCACTCAAGGCATCCTCCTCGGAGAAGTACAAGATGCAAGTCATGTATGAGAGTGCAATCGATGATGAGGATGAGGATGACCTCACTCTCATGGTGAAGAAAACAACCAAGATGTTGAAGAAGCTAAACAAGAATGGAGTCAAGTTTGACTCAAAGAAGAAGAAATTCTTCACAAGCTCCTCAAGAAAGCCTCTCTCCAAGATGGACTGCTACAATTGTGGTAAACTTGGACACTTGGCTCATGCTTGCCCCGAAGAGAAGAAAGACAAGTACAAGAACAAGAAAGTAAACAACAAGTTCAAGTACAACAAGGGCAACAAAGATGAGTCAAGTGATGAGGAGAAGAAGGATGACAAGCCATTCAAGAAGAAGAATAACTTCAACTTTCACAAGAAGAAGAAGAATGACAAAGCCTACATTGTTGGTGATTGGCTCACCGACATTGAAGACACAAGTGACTCATCCGGAGATGAAAGTGAAGAAGAGAAGGTGGCCGCCTTGGTGATTGGGTCATCTACTCCACCGCCACCCCCTCTATCATCTCCGGGCTCATCCTCTACACACCTATGCCTCATGGCTAAAGGTGACAAAAAGGTACAAAAAGAGGATAGTGATGATGAGGCTAACTCTAGTGATGATAGTGATGATGAGTTTGAGGCACCTTCCTATGATGAGCTAATTGTATTTTGCAACAAATATACTAAGCTCATTAGGAAGTATAAAGCTAAAAGTGAATCACTAGAGAAAGCAAACGATAACTTGCATGCTAAACTTGATGACTTGTCTAGTGTTAATGATGATTTGAAGCTTGAGAACAAAACTCTCTCATCTAGCACTAGGGAGCTCAAAGCCTCACTCAAGCAAGCCAATGAGAAACATGATAAGCTTGAGAGGTCAACACAAGAGCTCCATACAAGATACAACTTGCTAAAAGATGACTACAACCAAGTTAAGAATGAACATGGTACACTTGTGATAGCTAATGAATTGCTTTCAAATGATCTTGCTACACATGTTGCTATTAACCCGGTTGTTAAGTGTCATATAGCTACTTCTTGTGAGGACTTGCTTGATGAAGTTGCTAGTGAGCAAAATGCTAAGTGCAAGGGCAAGAAGGTAGTTGAGGCCGAAAAGCATGATGACTATGTTAAGATGAGGCAAGAAAACTCCAAGCTCAAGGAAGAGCTAATCAGCCTCAAGGCAAGCAAGCCATTCACTATCAAGTCGGCCAAGCAAGATGACAATGATGCAATGACCTTGATTAACTCTCTCAAAGAGGAAAATGCGAAGCTCAAGGTTGAGAAGATCAAGCTTGCAAGTGGATTGGAGAAGTTCACCAAGGGCCACAACCTCCAAAGTGAGCTCTTGATGAACACTATCATGAAGACCGACAAGTCCGGCATTGGGTTCAAGGAGAACCAAATCATGAAGGCCAAGGTCAAGATAGAAGCTAAGAACTACTACAAGAACAAGGCCATGAGAAACAACTATGACACACCAAAGCCCAAGCCCAAGAAGTGCTTTGGATGTGGTCAAGAGGGTCACTTTGAATCCCAATGCAAGACTCCACCTCCCAAGACATTGCCCAAGCACATAAGGCCTTTCGCTCATGATGCACACTTCATCATCAACAAGGACTCCAAGGGTAGACCCCAAGTTGTGTTTCTCGGTCCTAAGATGAAGAACAAGCCCAAAGTGCTATGGGTTGCTAAGGAGTTGGTGGACAAGGCTATGGGACCTCGCCAAGTGTGCGTTCCCAAACAACAAGCTTAACTTCAAGTTGCTTGTGTGTAGGTGAACTACAAGACCGGTGCAAGTCATTGGGTGATTGATAGTGGATGCACTCAACATATGATCGGTGACTCCCGGATGTTCACCACACTTGAGGAAGATTGTGAAGGGCAAGACAAGATTACCTTTGGGGACAATTCAAAAGGCAAAGTGCAAGGACTAGGCAAAGTGGAAATCTCAAATGATCAATCAATATCAAATGTCTTGCTAGTACAATCTTTGAGCTTCAACTTGCTATCGGTGGGACAATTATGTGATCTTGGTTTCCAATGTCTCTTCACTCCAAATGAGGTAGTTGTGTCCAAGATTGAAGATTCATCATTGATATTCAAAGGGTTTCGGCACAACAATCTCTACCTAGTGGACTTCACCTCAAATTAAGCTAGTTTGCAAACATGTCTATTCTCTAAGAGTTCTTTGGGTTGGCTATGGCATAGAAGATTAGCACATGTGGGAATGTCAACTTTGAAGAAGCTTGTCAAGAAGGAGTTGGTTAGAGGTGTGAAGGATGTTGTGTTTGAGAAGGACAAACTTTGTAGTACATGTCAAGCCGGCAAGCAAGTGGCAAACACTCATCCAACCAAAGCTTTCATGTCAACCTCAAGAGTCCTAGAGCTACTTCACATGGATCTATTTGTACCTACCACCTATGCTAGCCTTGGTGGCAATCTCTTTTGCTTGGTGGTAGTTGATGACTACTCTAGGTACACTTGGGTGTTCTTTCTTCAAGACAAGGGAGAGACTCAATCAATATTCAAGAAGTTTGCAACTAGAACCCAAAATGAGTTTGATGTGAAGATCAAGAAGATAAGAAGTGACAATGGGACCGAGTTTGTAAACACCAAAATTGAAGATTATTGTGATGAAGTTGGGATCAAGCATGAAGTGTCTGTCACCTATACTCCTCAACAAAATGGTGTAGTAGAGAGGAAGAACCGGACACTTATTACTCTTGCAAGATCAATGCTTGATGAATACAACACCCCCGAGAAGTTTTGGGCCGAAGTAATCAACACCGCATGCTATGCGGCCAACCGACTATTTGTCCAAAGGCTTCTCAAGAAGACCCCCTATGAGCTTGTGAATGGGAAGAAACCGGATATATCCTTTTTCCGAGTGTTTGGATGCAAAGTGTATATCCACAAGAAGCGTCAACACTTGGGCAAGTTTCAAAGGAGATGTGACATTGGTTTCTTACTTGGTTATTCTCTTAAATCCAAGGCATATCGAGTATTTAACAAAGCCTCCGGCCTAGTTGAAGAAACATATGACTTGGAGTTTGATGAAACTAATGGCTCTCAAGAAGAGCATGAAAATCTTGATGATGTAGGTGATGAACCCTTGAGGGAGGCTATGAAGAATATGCCCGTTGGTGCAATAACCCACAAGAGGTGGAAGAAGTTGAAGATGATGCAAATCAAGTACCCTCTCCACCTCACACGCCTCAAGTTAATGAAGAACAAGTGAGGGAAGCACAAGAAGATACCTTCATCCCTCAAGATCAAGCCGAGGCTCAAGCTAGTGATGTCGATGCACCACAACCTCCTCCCCAAGTGATTAATAGAAGATCTACACCTATGCTTCAAGCTCATCCACAAGACCTCATTATAGAGAGTCCATCAAGGGGGGTAACAACTCGATCTAAACTTGCTTCTTATGTTGAACATCACTCCTTTGTTTCCTTTGTTGAACCATCTAGTGTGGAAGATGCACTTGCGGATCCGGATTGGGTGAATGCCATGCACGAAGAGTTGAACAACTTCACCCAGAACGAAGTATGGACACTAGTAGAAAAGCCCAAAGGAGCAAGAATCATTGGCACCAAGTGGGTGTTTAGGAACAAGCAAGATGATCAAGGCGTAGTTGTGAGAAACAAGGCAAGATTGGTGGCAAAGGGGTTCTCCCAAGTTGAAGGCTTGGATTTTGGGGAGACCTTTGCACCGGTTGCAAGACTATAAGCCATTCGTATCCTTTTGGCCTATGCTTCACATCATAAAATGAAACTTTTTCAAATGGATGTGAAGAGTGCCTTTCTAAATGGTTTCATCAATGAACTTGTTTTTGTCTCACAACCTCCCGAGTTTGAAGACCCAAATTGTCCTAATCATGTGTATAGGTTGTCCAAGGCACTCTATGGATTGAAGCAAGCTCCAAGAGCTTGGTATGAGAGGCTAAGGGACTTCCTACTCAAGAAGAGCTTCAAGATCGGGAAAGTGGATACCACACTCTTCACCAAGGTGCTAGATGGAGAAATCTTTGTTTGACAAGTGTATGTCGATGACATTATATTTGGGTCAACAAACCAAGATCATAGCAAGGAATTTGGTGCATTGATGTCCAAGGAGTTCGAGATGTCGATGATTGGCGAGCTAACCTTCTTCCTTGGTTTCCAAGTGAAGCAATTGAGGGAGGGCACCTTCATATCTCAAGAGAAGTACACTTATGATGTGCTCAAGAAATTCAAGATGGAGGATTGCAAACCAATCAAGACCCCAATGCCTACTAATGGGCATCTCGATCTCGATGAGGGAGGTAAACCGATTGACCAAACTCTCTATCGTTCTATGATCGGTAGTTTACTTTACCTCACCGCATCTAGGCCGGATATCATGTTTAGTGTGTGTATGTGTGCTAGGTTTCAAGCAAACCCTAAGGAGTCGCATCTTTGTGCGGTTAAAAGAATCCTTAGATACTTAAGGCACACCCCTAGCATGGGTCTTTGGTATCCCAAAGGAGCTCCCTTCCAACTAGTTGGCTATTCCGATTCGGATTATGCCGGGTGTAAGGTTGAGAGGAAGAGTACCTCCGGCGGGTGCCACATGCTAGGAAGATCACTTGTTTCTTGGTCCTCAAAGAAGCAAAATAGTGTGGCATTGTCAACCGCCGAGGCGGAATACATTGCCATGGGAGCAAGTTGTGCACAAATCTTATACATGACCCAAACACTCTTTGATTATGGCGTGTTTTTAAAAGAAGTTCCACTTTTGTGTGATAATGAAAGCGTTGTAAAGCTTGCAAACAACCCGGTTCAACACTCTCGCCATCACTTTCTTAGAGATCATGTGGCTAGGAAAGACATAACACTAGTTGGAGTTAAGAGCGAAGATCAATTGGCGGATATCTTCACTAAACCACTCGATGAAACAACCTTTTGTAGGTTGAGAAGCGAGTTGAATGTGCTTGATCACTCTAACTTCACTAAAAGATGAATTTGTGTGAACCATGCATTCATATGTAATATAACATGTTTAATTTGGTAATGCACATAGGCTTGGCTAACGCGGTTAAGATAACCGCCCTCAAAGCGTGTGACAAAGCTTAACCGCGGTTTAAACTTGCAAGCAACCTAGATTCAAATTTCGTATTGCATAGCATAGGCATGTGTGTTGTTTGTCATTCCTTTTCGGTTAAGCTTGAGCATCCTCTGTGTTCGTCCACTTAGGGGAAGCATTCCAAGCTCAAGACACTTCTATACCCCTCTTGTGGCCATATGATGACTCCTTGGTGCTTCCATTCGAATATTTTGAGCTAAAACTAAAATTAAGCCTATGGCAAACTATTTGAAAATGAGAGTTTGAGAGATGGTTTTCATATCAAGTCCAATCAGGTGTTATTTGGATCTTATTTGGATTGGAACTTGGTTGGGAGAAAGACGCAAAAACAAAATTTGAAAAATTCTATTTAAAAGGCGTCGGACACTGTCGACGGATGCTCGGTATCAATTGCCTCAGCGTCTGTCGCGATCGTCCAAAGATTGAAAGTTGCCCTCTTACAGGGCGACGGACGCTCCCCCAGCGTCCGTCGCGGAGCGTCCGACGCGGTCAATGCGCTCGGGCGTTTCAAACTTGTTCTGGAAGCCCGACGGACGATGTCGTCGGATGCTCTCCGAGCGTTCGTCGCAGTCCGACGGAGCATCCATCGCTCCGCGTCAGAGCGTCCGTCACGAACTTATGGCGCAATTTTTTTTAAATCCCCGCTCTTCCTCTGTTCTCTTGGTCGACCGTACGCCGCCGTTCGAACCCTAACCGTCGCCGCCATTTCTCCCTGCGCTGCCGCGGCACTCCTCCTGCACCGCCACTCCTCCCTACCACACCACTCCTCCCTGCACCGCCACCTGTCCCTATGCCGCCACCTACCCTGCGCCGCCGTCTCCCCCCCTGCGCCGCTGCTCCACCCTGCACCGCTAGCCACCCAGGCCGCCGCGCCAGAGCTCTCGCCAAACATCGCCGCCGGTGACCCTGCCTGCGGATCCTCTCCTCTGTTGAGGATTACTTCTGTCCTCCTTGTGGGTGTCTGATTACGGATTGCGGATAATCGACCAGGGAATCTTACCTTTTCTCTTATCTTGGTCAGTGTCTAAGGTATGAAATGGCAGAATCGATCTCTAATTCTTATCTACTTCATTTCATTCTCTAGTCACTCTCATCTCTAGCTTATATGCTTATGGTGTTATACCCCTATCTATCTAACAAGCAGGGTCAGTTGACCAGAGGGTCAGCGTGTCATTTGAGCAGTGACAGTGAACTCGGGGCAAAGCCCGTGAGTACCGAACGAGGCAAAGCCTCGAAAGGACAGTCCAGGGCCGGCGTGCCACTCTTGCAGTTGGTTGTTCTGCGGATTGTCAGTGGTTGATTGGCAGTTGGGGCAGAGAGTTTGAGGGTGTGACTTTTGAGGACTTGTTTGTCAGAGATTGGTTAGCAAAATCCAGTATATGGCAAGAACAAAGAATGCCGGTCCTGTTCCCGGTAGTGGTGGTGACCCTCCACCTCCACCGCGTCCACCCACTAACCGGGGAAAGGGCAAGCAAAAGGTCATATCATGGAAGCGCAAGAGGACATTGATGGATCCTGATTCAGCAGCAGCGCTTGCAGTGGCAGAGGCCGCAGAGATTGCGGAGCAAGGCGGACGTCGCGCTAGTTTGAGGCTCTCGCCTCGCCGTGGAGCGCATCGTGAGTCCCCTACGCGTCCAGAGACAGAGCCCGTCAAGGCTACTGAGGCAGAGGAGACAGAACCAGTCCCAGAGACTGAGCAGACAGAGGCCGCGGGTCACTCCTCGATTGGTGAGTTGATGAGCCGCCGAGTTACCCAATCCAGAGGCTCTGGTGCACCACCTAGTCCTACAGGACCTCAGCTCCCAGATCCAGTGAGGCACCAGGTACGAGCTCTTACAGCGAAGCAAGTCCAGTTACTCCGCTTCATGGACTTCCAGTCCTGGTTCCCACCTCAGAGGGATCCTTGTGCCGGACGAGACTTCTATACCATGATACATGAGGATTTTTACAGAGCTTACGTCGACACTGACGCTCCTCTTAGGGCTCACAGAGTGTGCCCATCTGCTTATATAGAGGGGGTCGGTGGTCCAGAGATCCTACAACACCTACAGTACATTCAGGGGCTATCAGATCTGATGGGACGATCAGGAGCATATCAGAAGGACTGGGTGTATCAGTTCTATGCCTCTCTATGGATCTCCCCTGATCACGAGTTCCTACACTTCGGATTCCAGGGACGTGACTTCAGGGTTTCAGCAGCTCGGTTCAGAGAGCTATTCCACCTAGAGTCTTCTCCTACGAGGATTCACAGCTTGTGCTATGGGGATCAGGAGGCCCCTCCCCGACCTCACGATGGGATAGTGCCATCTACAGACTTCGTGAGGCCATGCTTTCAGTTGCCATTCACAGATGGCTCTAGCCGTACACCGCGAGACCTCACTCCACTTGCTCGGATTCTCCACGAGGTACTCAGGCGTACCATCCTCCCTCGGATTGGAGCCCGGGACACGATTACATGACTCCAGTTATGGCTCCTTGCTCATATCATCCGGAAGGAGAAGTTCGACCACTGGGATCTTATAGTCAGCGAGCTTGAGGATATAATAGCTGCAGGGTTCAGGGGTCACTAGCAGCTGCAGTTTGCTCATTGGATTTCTTATCTGATAGTTGCCAAGACCAGGTCAGGAGCTATGAGAGTCACTCTCACAAGGTCAGCGACAGAGTTTCCAGTATACTCGATGAGTCCGCTAGTGATGCATGGAAACCTGCCTCGCCCCAGCAGAGCTTACAGACCAGGCACCAGGCAGGCCGGTGTGCCACCTCAGTCAGCAGAGGTCACAGACGCTACAATTGAGCAGATTGCTCAGGCAGAGCTGGCAGATCTAGATGCTGAGATTGACACAGCTGCCGATACAGTCTATAGAGAGGACCTAGACTCTGACAGTTCTGATGAGGACTACCAGCCAGTGCGCGAGTACACGCCGATGCCTCATGACCATGAGGCAGGAGGGTCAGGCACAACCGCAGCAACTCCAGCTCCAGGTTCCAACACCTCAGAGGCTACACTGCTTTCTATTCTTTCGAGGATGCAGGAGGAGCAGTCACGCCAGGCAGAGGAGCAGAGACGACAGGCTGCCGACTTACGGAGGCTCACAGAGCAGCAGTTGGCTGCTCAGGCTCAGACACAGGCTCGGCAGGATGAGTTTCAGCGCTAGTTCTTAGCCTATCAGCTGCAGCAGGCAGAGATTCAGAAGACCCAGACGTTGTTACTTGAGCGTCTTCTAGCCTCTAGCTCCGGGCAGACTTCCACTCCTCAGTTTTAGTTGCCCGGAGTCTCGCAGCAGCAGCAGTTCACCTCACCCCCACAGCAGCCTCCAGTAGTGGTGGTTCCGACTCCAGCGTTACTGTCCAGAGGACAGCAGAGTCAGGCACCAGCTACTCCTCCGTTCTAGGCACCAGCCTCTCCCGAGTACCAGTCTCCGAGGACCCAGGTGTCCTCTTGGTTAGCTTCGCCCGGTGAGTTTCAGACAGGATTTACTCCTATCCGGGGAACTACCATAGCAGAGGCTTCGCGAGACCTCTCAGCCTCATACTTAGAGATCACGGGAGAAGTTTCCCCAGGAGCAGCTCAACTAGTCTCACCAGCTCCAGGGGTTGAGGTGGATCCTCCGGCGACAGGCACTCACCTCTCTTCAGTTGCCTCGTCGGAGATCGCACCCGAGCAGTCCACACAGACAGTTACCACTCCTTCGGCTGCAGTTCAGACAGATGCCATCTCACTAGCCGTTGAGACAGCCGTTACAGAGGCTCAGGATGAGGCAGTTACAGTGGCAGTCTCCTTTTCAGCTCAGACTCAGCCAGCAGAGGTTGCAGCAGCAGTGTCACTAGTTGCACTAGCAGTGACACCTTCCCCCTCGCCTCGAGTCTTCACTCGTCGGGTTCCCAGGTCCTCTACTACAGAGGCAGGACCGTCAGAGGCACCAGCTGAGCCTCAGGGGGAGTCCGTTGAGACAGCAGCTCCAGAGCTTTCAGTGTCAGCTCCAGAGGTCGCCCCAGCTGCGCCTACACTTGCAGAGGCCGAGGTCGATGATGAGTCAGACGAGTCAGATCTTCAGGACTTCATCATGCTCGATCGCAAGGCTGCAGCTCCTCCACCTTCTTCTCCAGCCCCAGATGCTTAGTTGTTGGTGCTAGACGCCAAAGGGGGAGAGAGGGTCGAGTATAGAGATAGGGGGAGGGATTTGATTCTTTGTGTGCTTAATTTCCCCGTACTCTTTCATCATGTCTACTTTTATGCATTTGTTTCTATGTGTGATGTGATGAATACTTTGGTTGATGTTTATGTGAAATATGGTTGGACGTGACAAACTCTTGATTATCACTAATATATCTTGTGAGTTGTCTCATGTTTCATGATATATCTCTATGCTTAAATGATAATTGAGCTTCCGCACTATACTCTGATACATCTTTTGAGAATATCATGAGGTACTCCCTTTTACATTTATATCTATGAGTACCATGATTTGTGATTTGGCTTGGGTGAGCAAGTATGCTTCATTACAAATCCACTAACCCTTGCTTAACCATTCCAAGTCACCTTAAAGTCTAAACTATAACTCTCATCCATACTCGAGGATTTATTGTCGTCAATCATCAAAAAAGGGGAGATTGAAGAATCATTGCCCTAGTTGGTTTCGGTAATTAACGACAATTAGAGTTTATTATGGCTAACGTGTGTTTTGCAGAGGCTATGCGTAGCCTAGCCATAGTGATCAACAAGAATGGGCATTAATGGTCATCACTTAGCCCCCAAGATGGATATCATTTCGGATTTCAAGGAGACATGATGAAGACCCTAGAATGATAGGCTAAGTGTCATAAGGTGATGAAGGGCACTTAGAAATAGATAGGGCTTCTCTTTTTATCTTTGACATACTATTAAGAGGGGTTGAGACTAGTAGCTTGACTTAGGAAAGCTTCATGAACTAGGTGTGGTGCACACTTGTCTTCCATAGCTCTAAGCAAGCCTACGTTGACCGTAAGATAGCCTAGAACAACTTCCATATTCATCGCGACGAAAAACGAAGTTGATAGAACTGTTTTCTGGGCGACGGACGCTCCTGACAGAGGCGTCGGACGCTGGGTGGTTGAGTCCACAGCGTCCGTCGACTTTCCAGTGGAGATGTTTTTCTGGCTAAGTCTTTCAGGATCTGACGGACGCTGTCCGTCGGTCAGGCGTCGGACGCTTGGAGAGCGTCCGTCGACCTTCCAGAGAGGGTGTTTTTTAGCCCGAGCCAAAGTGCAGCGTCGGACGATGGGATGAGCGTCCGTCGCTGGGAAAAGTGTGTCAGAACTAGCCGTTGGGCAGGGCGTCGGAGCGTCCGTCGCCCAAACTATGAATAGAACTAGCCGTTGGGGCATGCGACGGACCGTCCGTCGCCTAGTCGACAGAGCGTCCATCGCCAACTTAAGTTGCCAGCCCGAGGTATTTTTTGAGGGGCTATTTATAGCTTCTCACACTTCTCTCTCACCTTGCCTTTGCTCATTTGAGTTGCTGAGTTTGTTGAGAAGGTTGGGAAGAGAGCAAGAGCCCTAGAGTGAGAGAGTGATTCGCGATTTCATCCATCCTCTCCTCTAGTTCATCCAAGAGTTCAAGTGTGCATCCTCTAGTTGTGAAACTTGAGTGAGTCAAGCGAAGATCGAAGCTTGTTACTCTTGGTGATCGACATCACCTAGACGGTCCGGTGATGCTTGGAGGAAGGTGATCGCCGGAGGATTGTCGGCGGCCCTTCTCCATCGACGATTGTGATCGGTTGTGGGCGATTCACCGAGCCGGAGTGGCGAAGAATCAGCCCGTAGAGAGCACTCATCCCTTGCGCGGGATTGAGGGGGAGCTATACCTTGCGAGGTGCTCCAACGAGGACTAGGGGGAAGTGTCGACTCCTCGATACCTCGGCAAAACATCGCCGTGTCAAGCATCTCTTTCCCTAGCTCTTTCATACCGCATTACTTTCCGCACTTGTCTTTCAATTCATACTAGAATTGTGTAGGAAGTTTTCGCTTGTATTGACTTGCTACCGCTTTCTAGCTAGGACACACAAGCGGTAGGCACTAGGGGGTTAATTGGCTCTTTATAGGTTTAATTCTTGTTTAGAAATTAAAAAGAGCCCAATTCACCCCCCCCCCCTCTTGGGCATCTTGATCCTTTCAACTTGAGATTAGTTTCGTAAACATTCAAGGTGTATAAGTGGATCGCTAATTTTAGTTAGTAGATGTTATCCTTCATAATATTATCAAGTATTCTCTCAAAGAAAGTTATACATGTAGTATTGGGTCTTGTTTAGTGGAGATTTCGAGAGGTGATGATGTGAAACCCTAAAACATAGTTTTTGCTATATCTTTGATCATCCTCCTCATTTGTTGATTTTAGGCTACAGAGAGGAAATCTTCTTCATGCTATAGTGTCAATCAGTGTCAGTAAGTGTCTTTTTATATGTAGTTGAATCCAACCAAAGCCGTACCGAACAATCCCTTATTAGAACCGTCTTTGTCGAGATTATCTTTCTTGTGCAGTAAAACCTTTAGGCTTGTTGTCAAGATGTGGATTTGATTCAGCTATCTTGCCAGCAGGTAGCAGATGATGAGCTAGCCTATAAAGGCACGAAAGCTAGAAAGGTTTGCATTATTATATAAGTAAGAGCACCTCCAACAGCTCTCCTATACCCAATCCAACCATCATATTGGGGAAGTTAGCTCAAAAAACTTACTCCAACAGTCTCCCATCCCATCCCCATGGTGATCACCAAAAGAAAACCCTAACTCCCCAAATAGAGGGGAGATGCAACTCCCCCAAAACTCACCCGCATCCCAAATGTTAGGATTCCCTTTTCGTGCCCTCGACGAATCTTACATATCTGGCGAGATGTTGTTGCTCCCGGCGGCCTCTAGCTCGCACCATAGATAGTGGGGGTGCTCCCGATGGACAACGCGGTGGTGGAGGAGGTGCTTGAGATCGTGCGCGGTGGCTGGTTCTGTCGCTTGCAGTGGAGGTGCCTGAGCTCGTGTGCGCTGGACAACGTGCTTCCATCGTCGCCCGGACGGAATCCGCATGGGGGCAAGGCTGCAGCTAGTGGTGGATCTAGGGGGCTCCCTTGAGCCTCATTTCTTCATTGATATAACAATTTTTAGCATTACTAAAACAGTTTTTAGCATTGCTAAATCATGGGAGTTTGATTGGTGAAGCTGGTTTAGGTATAGTTTTGGTAGCATTAGCCTGAAATCATCATTAAATTTTTATTGTTAATCATCATCTCTATTAATTAGCCCCCCCCCCCCCCCCTTGATCTCATCCTGGATCCGCCAATGGCTACAGCGAAGCTAACATGATCATCATGGAGCCGCTTTCCCTAGAAGAAGCCAACCAAGGTCCAATCTGGGGCAGGCGCTATCCTCAATCATTGTCGCGGCGGAGATGGGGATTGACCGGTGTTGGGAAAGATGCGACGACCGCTGAGAGAGCAAGGAGGCAACAGGGTGGGAGGAGGGAGTGGTGGCAAGAAGAACCCATGGAAGAGAAAAAAATAATTTTTTTGCTGACAAGTGGGACCATTTGTATTGGGGTGGTTTTTTTTGGTTATAATCTGCGGCAGCACCTCCTCCGATAATAAGTACTAGTATTGGGCTATCGTCATTATTAACTTATTGAGGGAGTTGGATTGGGGACCTGCTAGCTGGAGATGATCTGGGACTGGGAGACATGAGTGTTAGAATCAGGTGATTGTGGTCGACCAAAAGGTTGGCATAGTACGTAAGAGCAAAAAACGAGAAAATTAAAGGGAAATAAAGCCAATGCATGCAAATGAAGTGATGAAATGCTACCAGAATTTATATCTCCATTGTATCCATCTGCAAGCATGCATGCATATATCTGCAGCATTAATTTGTGCCCTAATCAAGCTGTGTAGCACAGCAGCTAAATGTGCATGCATTCAATTTGACGCTGATCAAGCTGAGCCAGCTGACTGCAGGTTGCAGCAATGGAGAGATCGAGTATCTGTAGCAGTGCGCTGCTCCGATCGATAGACAGACAGTACTAGCATATGTACAGTGGAATTGATGAGCTGCATGCAGCACGCGAGGGTTAGCTATAGCTCGATCAGAGATGGGACTTGCATTGGGACAGCAGTAGTACTGCACTAGTACTATGCTAGGGAAGTGGGGTTTGACGTGAGAGGTAAATTATTGAGCTGCAAAAGGGGTGCAGGAACCGAGAGAACGAAGATCCAATCCAACCAACAACGAACATGTCATGACGACGAGCACAACAACAACGAGAAGGAACATCGATAGATCGATCTATCATGCATGGAGATTGGAGAAACGCCTGAATGCAGGTCTGTGTCTGTCCATGCCTCCATGGCCTGGATAACTACCTGACAATGCATATGCCTTTGGAATCGTATGCAACTGCTTGTGTGCTGATCCATCGGTGATGACCTTATTAATTAACTTTACTAATAAGTAATTAATTCATCGCACTGAAGCGCATTTGACAAACTGCATATTTCCCAACTGCATGAATGTATTCCAAGAAGAAATTAAATGCTGAAATGACAGGCAGATTAATGCAATATTTCCCATTGCTAATAATCTATAGCTAGTATATATGATACCATCTAATTCCTACCTAGAAAAAAAGCTTATCGAGATGGATAAAATAAACTTGACGATGCTCCTAAACGATATCATAGAATATATGTGTGTGTGTAGCCGGCAAACGATCTTGGGATTTAACTTTTTTAGGACACACAGTACTAATTAATATATAATCTTCCTGCATGCCATGATGGCAAAATGGTTTGCTACTTTCTTACTCATTCATTCAGAGACGTCTCTATCTACATCTCCTCTATGAAACAGCACAACTTTCTCTCTCTCACTCATTCTTCTCTGGCTAGCTACCACCCTTCAGCAGCATCAGCTCAGCTGAATGTTTCGGCATCTTTCGACTAAGACCGTAAGTGAAAGTCACTCCTGCTCCAGTTCTCACATTTTTCCATTTCAGGTGTAGAAGGAGAACATCGACCACTGCACGATAAGGTGATGAGCAGCAAAATGTTTTTGTGTTTTTTCTTCAGGGTTAGTTCTTCGTTCTTAGCTTGCTTTATTAGGTGCCGTTTTGGATCCCATTGAATTATGATAATTTGGTAAAAAGAATTCTAACAGTTTAATTGGATTTCAAGATACTAAAAATATGTGAGTTAAAATCCCTGTAAAATCTAGGCCGTTTGGATGAGATATTAGAATTGTGAGTTTTTTGTATCCGGATTCTCAAATCCGAAAGATTTAAAGGGGGGCGCCTTAACGAATTATATATAAGCTATAAGGTGACTATGTGAGACATGCAATCCATGGCTAAGTGTTTAGAAGGAAGTAGACGTGCACGGATAGCAACCTTTCAAAAGAATCATTATGTATCCATAATAAATTTCTAGATTTCTCTCATTCCTTCAAGGACGACAGTGATGCCATTTGGACTATATTTTAGCTCGCTAACTGGGATTGCATTTTGTGTGGGACAGGACCATGCGGTGATGTAGAGAGGAATATTCCACATGATTGAAATGGAGGGACTTATATTTTTCTTATCATATAGACCCTTGCATATGCCAACATCAATTGCTAGGTATCTAAGTTGTTGAGCTCTATGACATGTGGAATTGTCTCCCGCATAGGCCATTGACACGTTCTCTTGGGAAAAATAAAATGTTCCCACTTGCAAGTTGTTTATTTGTAGTTATCTTTTCTACACATAAATTTACTTAATGTCATTGATATGTAGCATATCATTTATAATCTCTAAATACTGTAAGGCACAGTATAGTGGCTACAATTTTAAAGATGGGCCGTGATATTAATTGGAGAGATGTTTTTTGTTTTACCATTCCAAATATTAATTGCTGGTTGTTTTTGGCTATGTAACTCTAAACCAAGAGTCTTTAACCACTAAACTATCAGATGGTCAAATTCGGCTATCTAGAAATGTTATATGAAAGATGGAAAAAATCATTGGCTTGTCAAACTCTCTATCAAGCCATGAAAAATGATCAACAAAAAACATAAATAAATCTACTATTGGTTTTGACGTAGAGTAACTCCCAATATAGGAGTAAAAACAAGACATAATAAAAGAATAAAACATTAGTTATTTTGGGACAGATGTAGTATATATATACTACATTGAGTGCAAATTGAGCTTACTTAGCTAGTTAAATTCCTTGTGATGAAACCTTAAAGACCTAGGTTCGAGTCCGACTTAACTTGTGTACTCGTATTTTTTTGGATTCACTATTCTTTCTTCACTGGTAGGCAATGGGCCTATCGCGACAATAAGGCTAGTGGTGACTTTTTCAATCTCGAGATTCGTCAGGTGCTCATAGGAGTAGAATATGTGTGTGCTTATATGCAAGGGTCTTCATTTATACTACAAATTCGTAGAAAAAGAGTACATTGCATTAATTGATTAAAGTAAATTTATATGAGGGCAGACTAGCATGGAAAACTAAATAAAAGGGTGCATTGAAGTTGTAAATGGACCTATTAATTTAGTGTGTTTGGGGGAAAGCGATTAATTCATATGTAGGATCAGAGGGAGGAAGAAGAATTTACTAGTATTAAACAAGCTAAGTGGATTGCAATGCCTTATTACTTCGTTGTTGCTTCTGTAACATTTGGGAGGAACAAACAAATCTAACAATTAGGAGTTGAACATGCATGGACGGAGTAGCTAGCTAGGAGACAAGTTTTGAGATGCACTATGCATTTGGTGAATAAATAATGCTTGTTTGATTGAAAAGGGGCACTCTATCTTAGCTAGCTAGCTGGGGCTTTTGGTCTCTTGCATATATACAAGGAATAAAAGAAGAAACGGATGTGCCAACCCCAGGTGGGACATGCTGCAACAAGTTGAAATCAGAGAGAGAGAGAGAGAGAGAGAGAGAGAGAGAGAGAGAGAATATAATGGAGGGCTTCACCGTAGTGTTGCAAATGGAGCAAGACTAGTAGTGAATGACTGAATGAAGTTGCTAGCCATGAGCAATAAGCTAAATCCTTGGGAGCATGCAACAATGTCACCAGACAAGATGCTCCATCTTGATTGGAAGCATACTCTTGGAGCCTTGTTGGTGGTGATGAATTGTCACTTTTTTGATGTTGTGGATGGATGTGGATTGCATCACGGCTGCACAATTGGAGCCTTCTCTCTCCTCTCTCTCTCTCTCTCTATATATATATATCTACAGCACTACTTCGGATTATTATGTTCGTGCAATTACAATAATGAGACATGTATATATAGGGACGGATGTTTAGCTGGTGCGTTAGTAGTCAAAGCATTTTACTTGATAACTATATATATACATTCGTTGAACTACTCCAACCATAACCTGCAAGACCTATAGAAAATTCAAGGATTCTAGTAGAAACCAGAATAAAATTTCTCTTATTTGAATTTTTGAACCACAGTAAAATTTTGAGGAGATTTGCCAACAAAAAGGATAATTAGTCAGCAGTGGCAGAGTCAGGATTCCAAACTTCGATATTCCTACTTCCACATAAATTAAAAATCAGCTTTTTTTTTCAACTGCAATGAGTAAAAATACTGCAAAATATGATATTATGTATATATATACATATATATCTTTAAATTTATGATGTATATGGAACGATGAATTATATGTAAAATATATGATCATACTAGACTATTTAGGATAGTATATATATGAAGTATGTAAGTATACATGCATAGTTGGGTACATATTCTCAGAAATATAGGGAATACCATTTGTATCCGTCCATGTAGGCCAGACTATGAGCCTTTAACAATGCTATTCTTTTAGTGGTAGGCAGTGTGTCTGATGACAACGAGACGTCTATAGTGATTCAAGATTTGTTGGTCTATCTTAATGCCTCTGTCCACTCAAAGTTAAATGTGTGCTTGTGTATACGAGCGTGCCTCTGTCCACTCAAAGTTAAATGTGTGCTTGTGTATACGAGCGTGCCTCTGTCCACTCAAAGTTAAATGTGTGCTTGTGTATATGAGCGTTCGTTACTGTTTGTTTGTTGTTGTACTTATAGCAAAATAAAAATAAGAAACATGACAATTGGAGAATAGGGTAATCCGAACCTATTATTTCCCCCTTTGGCGCAAACAACCCTACAAATTAGGATTATCCGAGTAGTAACTAGTACTAGATTGTAGCATGCACTTTTTATGATAAATTTGAGTGCCCTTGTTCAAGACATTTCTTAAATATTTATAAGAATTGTAGTATTAAACTCTTTTTAGTACTAGTATTAACCGATTCATGAATAGAGTTATAGAACGTTCCAAAAGTACTCTTCATAATAACGTCAATGCCAATCTATATACTCCGTCCATTTTAAATTATAAGTCGTTTTAATTTTTCTGATATATTCATTTTACATAGCAAGGGCTGAAGTTAAAAAAGGGTTTGATGACGTACCTATACGTGAATTTGTATAAATTTATATTTGTGATTGTGATGATAATCAATCAAGGGGGATTCGTGTCTATCTTGATTATTGTTTTCCTGAAGTGCAGGAACCGATATCGTTGAGCTGCAGAGAAAACGGCGCCCGTCTCTTTAGCAAAGCCCATTTCTAACCACTGGCGGGCCCAAGTGGCGCAGAATCCGGCCCACGACTCATCCCTCTCTTCCTCTTCAACAAGGCAGGCTGCTAATAAAAACCCTATACCCCGCCCGCCGCCGCCACCGCCACCGTCTCCTCCTCCCCATTTCACCGCCGACGAAACCCTAGCCATCCATGGCGTGGCGAGGCCACGCCACCCGGGCCGTCCTCGCCGCCGTCCGCCGCCCGGCCGCGGCGCCCGCGGCCGCGCGCCTCCACGCCCCGCCACCGTTCGCGGCCCCGCGCCGCCGCGTTCCGTCCGCCTTCGCCACCTCCTCCCCGCTCCCGTCCGCGCGGTAAGTCCAAACCAACGCCCCTTACCTCGTGGAGCCGTTCGGCGGGTGGTGATCTGACCCGGTAGATGGGATCGGTCGGTGTGTCGTTTTCGCAGGCCTCTGGCGGCGATGATGGGGTCCCCGGTGACGGTGGCCGTGGTGATGGCGCGTCTCACGGCTCACCCCGGTGCCAGCGCGCGGGCGTGCTGCGAGCTCTCCCAGGGTACGTTACTTCCACGCACTTCGGCACTTAAGTCGTGCTGCTGCATCTGATGTCATTCAATGTTCGTGTTAATACATAATGCTGATTTGCTCGTTGATGCCAATGTGTGTCGCCTGCGAAGTTCACACGGGACACTGAATGGATGTATGTTGTAAATGCATTTAGCCATTGACTTGTTTCATTGTTTTGTAGTTTTGAGTGAACATAGTTCTATTGTTCATTGCATTGCATTTTTTTATTATTAATAAAGTATTAGGATCGTGAAACCAGTATCTCATACAAACTCAAGGTATACTGTCAAAAAGTGCAATTTCAAGCAATGCAGGTGCACAATAAAGTCTATAATGTAATGTGCCCTTTATTTTCTACTCTTAACAAAGTTGAGTGGAGCTCATTTAAGGAGATTAAATCGAGATTTTATAGGGAGTGGGAAAGATGGTTGATGCTGGAGGCTTGCACAACTTGATGGGGACCTTCCGTCCTAGAATGATGTAGGTCCCCTTTTCCCATTCTTTTCCCCAATTTTCCTTGAATATTGAATTACACAAGTATATTTCACTAGTGAGTTTGCAATTGTCGGAAAAAGAAAGTAAAATAGTAAATATGCAGTGTGTGGCTTTGGCTATTAGCACACTAATGCTTGGGTGCATTGCTGGGTTCTTACCATCATTTCTGAAGCATGGAAAGTGTATAATGATGCACATTTATCTATAGTAAAATTTTGATGCTATATTCGCTTTAACTAAATTGGCTACATTGTACAACTGTTCAAATACACTACCTTGTGAGACATTTTTACACAATACTGAAACTTTAGTTGATTGTGGGTACGGTTGGGATTTGTTAGGAAACGGAAAAGATGGGTGATGCAAGAGAGGCCATTGTAGAGCCTGCCAAAGGTGCTGGTTTGAAGCATCTACTCCTTTGGTAATACTGAATTTTTTTTCTCATTCATCCTAAACCAAATTCAGCAGAACTGGTCCTATTAGTAATTCTCTGAAACATTTAGCAGGTTTTAATGTTGGAAAATAATCCAGCAGTATCAACCCCACATAATAAACATAACCTATGTTTCTTATTCTTTGTTTGATATCTCTTTTCGTTTGCAACCATTTCCAGCTAGAAAGTGGTCTTTCCCTCCCCCCTTTATTTTCTTCATATCATTATAGTACAAGAAAAGGAATACAAAGCACCAGCCCACAGGAATCAGTTCAAACATTACATGTTACGAAGCACCAGCCCATAGGAATCAGTTGAAACATTACATATTAAGAAAAAAAAGAGATGAACCGCACCATGCATCAAATAGCCACTACCAAGTCAGGGCCTAAGTTTTTGTATCCAGGTAGCAGCTTCCAGTGCCTGCAGCTTGCCACAGGGTCACCTCCTACACTGATCTCACCCCACTGAACTACACTAGCGACAGCTCCATAAAATTACTGTATTTTCATAGTTAGCAATCAGTTGGAATAATGAGTGTATTCAGTCCTTTATTCAGTTCTTGTTTTTACACTTTTGATCACTTGACAGTTGGCACCACCAATCCAAATGTTTTCTATGACTGTCGCATAACACTTACTACTTACAGAGTTTTAGTTCTCATAGTTTCTTCTATTCTTGGATTAATTTTCTAACTAACTGTCCATTTGGGGTTAGCAACTTAGCATTGATTTTGCCATTGTTGTACTTCTTCATGATTGGTCAAATGTGGGGCTAACAAGTTCATTTTCTAACTTGCTGTCTATTTGGGGTTAGTATTGATTTTGACAGCGCTGTACTTTTCTGTGATTTGTCAAATGTGGGGCCGCCAAGCATGTTATCTCCATCATTTCTTATCTTTGCTGTTTGGCCTGATAAATGCTCTTTTTTGCCCCTTAATTCTTTTTTTTAATATTTGCGGGAGGAAGTTTTTATTTTCAGATTTGTCTGATCATTGTTCTTGATATCTCATTGCAGTGAGCTTTAAATTTCCTAAGCCATTGCTTACCATATGTTGCTGCTATTTTGCAGGTACTTGAAGTTGTTGTGTAGATCCCATCCTTTCGAAAGGAAAAAGATGTGTCTTTTGGAAAAAGCTATCATGGCATTTCTTCCACTGCAAAGTTAGAAGAATTTACCCAGCAATAGCCAGTTTCCTCGTTAGGATCTTAGAATAGACTGAAATAATCTTAATGTTACATGGCATGGTGTGTGCACATGGATTTATCTTCCCCTTTTAGCACGTGATATTATACTACGATCTGCCGAGATTCTTTGGTGTCAAATTTCAGTTGACCTGAGTTAAATTACACAAATCCTTAATCTGTGTTGTACCTCTCCTGAATGTTAGAGATGCACAATGGTCTCTTTTATGCCAAGTTTATTCCTGCATGAGTTACGGATGATGGCACGATTTGCTTAAAAACATTTAACACATCTTACTTCTAGTAACACATACTCCATAGTCCATAGCAGGGTAGCAGTGCTCACTTGGAGTTCAGTTTTTTCAGTCAGTGGCACATACGTGTACATACATGATACATCATACATATAGCACAACACTTGCATCATGGTACATAGCTACTGCACAACACTTGTGCATCACTTGATACAATTCAAACTAGAGCACATGAACTTAGGCCACCAGCACAAGCCTTCCATCAACCTTCCTGAGGACATGGACAACCATCGTTGCCCTCTTGGTGCCTTTCATCAGCTCAAAGACGCAGATGTGGTCCTTGTGCAGCCTGTTGTCGTGGACGAACTTGACCCAGCGGCGGCAGTTGAAGCCTCTGGTGTGGCTGGCGTGGTAGTACTTGACGTACCACTTCTCTTTCCTGTTTGGCCTGAGGAGCAGGATCTCATGGGATCTCCCTTCAAGGTGCTCTGCTGCAAATTCATGGTGGATGATCTGCATTGCAAGCATAACTGGGTCAGCGCTTACTGCATGGTGCATAGTTAACACTAAAACAAATGTTTGAAACACAACCATTGCACACAGTTCATGCTACTAACTATTACAGTAACTACTACTGATTATGTCAATGGAAGTAAAAAATTAGGGTGGGCAACAAAAACTAGTTTATCGCTTATTATGTATAATAAGGTTTGTGTAGTGAACTAATGGGTGTGCAGTCATAAGATGCATGACCAAAAGAAACTGTTCTATTTCCTATTAAATCAAATGGCCAATGCATGTTCGGCTGATGGTTTTGTTTTTGCGGCTGATAAGCTGGCTGGTGTTGTTTTGTTGTGATAGAAAAACATTGTACATAAGTTCAAGCGAACATGTGGGTGTTTTAGGTGAGACTCTAATAGCTGAATATGTGAACTGACCAGGATGTTGTTCTTGTGCCCAACATGGGACTTCAGCAGGACAGCCACAAATGCTGGGTTGCCTGGTTGAATCGACACCAAACTGAATATTTGATCCCGTTCACCCAGAGTTAGGTTCCTGGCAGATTTTGAGTAGTAGTAGCTGTAATCGGCAAGCCACTCTTCATCGCTCTGCTCTTCAGTGCTCATCGCCTCTTGCTTGATATGGCAATTGCTATTGCTTGGAGATTCAGTCTCTTTCCCTGTCAAAAGTGTGTGATATTTATACAAACTTGATAAACTCGCAAGACAAATTACTGAATGTAATTTGTAGATGATGTCTGTGTATAAATTTAAGAACTGAATACACAGCTTTAACCACAGAAAATGTCTACTCTACTTACTTGGTTCAGTTTTGCCACCCTTCTTCTTTGAAGTAGAGGCCCTGTGTGGGGACGCATCGAGGCGCAACGTCATTCCCAAGTCTTCAGAATCACTGAACATGTGGTGTTCAGCTTGTTGATGTGCTCTGCCATTGAAATGCTTGTGCATGCAAGGACCCTTCTTAGTGGTGAAGAAACAGGACACCTTCTCGCAGCCACTTGAGTCCAAGATCAGGACATCAAAGGAGCAGTCACCACTGCATGTGAAGATCACAAGGTCATTCTCTTGTAGCTCATGTGCTCTGGCAAAATCATCCCATCCTGACTTGAAGAGCAGCTCATCAGCATTCTTTGTGACATTGACGAGCCAAGTTTCGCCACTGGGTGATTTCAGGTTGAGCCGCCCATTTAGATTGCTCACAAACTTGTTCGGTATGCTCTAAGATAAAAACAAGACAGATGTCACACGATTAGATTACATTTAGAGGATAATGGTGCAAATGACCTCTATGTCTAATTAGTAGCTTAAATGGGCTAAGTAAACAAATCGGTGACAAATGCAAATTATTGATATTGTCAGATAAAATAGATCTCCCCCTTTTTCCTATAAGGAGGCTCATATATCCTTGAGGGTAATACTTCGTATGCTTGACCAAAAATATTATATAATACCAAATTTGTACCATGAGATTTATCATAGAATATAATTTCACATTGTATCTATTTGGTGCCACAAGTGTTGATATTTTTCTCTACAAATTTAATCAAATAGTCAAACTTATGATAGTTTGACTTCGGGCAATCCTAGAACACCAAGTTTTTTTGGATAGAGGTAGTATGCCCTTTCTATTGCCTATTTTCCTCTCTGTAACACTTATCAGTAACAAACCAGCACAAGCTCTCAACACAACCACAAGTTTTCATAGCGAAATGATGAAACCTTGAAGAATTTGGCAGCATAGTGGATACTTACAATGCCCTTCACAAAATCTCCTGTCATGAGCTTGAAGAAATTCACCCTCTCCCTCACCATGTGCTCCTGGTAGCAGTGCTCTTGCCACTTCTTGCAGCTCTCACACCTCAGATGGGGGGCCATCTGCCATGCAAACACACAACATTGCCACAGCATACATCTTCCAAAGTTTGTCTGGCTAAATATCGGTTTGAAATCATAGAAGGAGGTATGGAGAGAGTTCTTACCTTGTTCATCCTGCATTCTCTGGTCAGCTGCATAGTTGCTCCGTTCACCTTGATGTTAACGAGGGAGTGCTTTTATGCAGGTGAGAGGGAGCTGTTACTAGTTTTTGAGCGGTGGAGTTGTTACTAGCTATTACTGTGAGATTGGACATGACAATATGCTTGGTTAGAGGCTGGTAGACCAATTGTTCATGGACCTTGGTCACTGCCAACTGGGGTCAGGGAGGGTAGCTGATGCACTAGGATCCTTTCTTTTTTACTGTTTGGGCGGTAGACACTAGAATGTTGTTTGCCTCATCTTGGGGAAAGGTAAAGTTGGCACTTGGGAGTGAGGCGAGCAGTGAACAAAACTTTATTTTCTTTTGCTAATTCTTATAGGTGGGAAATGACATCTGTTTTAGCTGTCAGCACACAATTATTCTAAGAACTCGGTCGTCACAATATGATTGTCTCGAACAAGAATCAAACATATTCAGTATGATTTCAGATAATTGCCTGATCAGAGTCTTATATTTAGTTTTTCCACACAACATTACTGAAAAAGGTCAGGCTCCAACTTCCAAAATCTGAGCTGAGACCTGCTACCTTAGCAGCAACTTTAAAGTGCCAGCACATACCATGTCACTATTTCAGAACTTGAACAGCTGTATACGTCATATCACAATTCATCATATGAAAGAAACAGAGGCCACAACAATGCATGGGAAGCATATCACTGCAACTCTGCAAGTGCTACTATACAAGCTTTCACTGAACATAGAAACTGCCCCCCTGAAATAAACACGCTTGTGAAGATCTATAAAGCACTGCACCAGATGGGAGATCTGAACCAGGCACAAAAGCATAAGCCAAGGGTAACGTTTGCTTCGAGACTAACAAGCATTTACACTACATAGTCCACACCTTGTTCTAGTAGCCATACTGCTGATCAGGAAGTTACCTTACATGATACAAAATTACACTTGCATTCCTTGCAAGCATCACTAGGCACTTCCAGTTTCAGTTCACATTTCTACCTCTACACAGTACATATGCAGAAACTACAACACTAAAAGTGTACTGTACAAGCCCACTCTTAGGGGGATACGGTAGAACTTAGCCTATCAGAATAAACCGGTTGTTGGCCTTTCTGATGACATGGACAGTCATCGTCACTCTCCTTTTGCCTTTCATCAGCTCAAAGATGCAGATGTCACCCTCACGAAGATTGTTTTCGCGCATAAACTCAAATAAGGCTATGGTCTGAAAACACCGTTTGTTGCATGAATAATAGTAGCTGACAAGCCATTTCTCTTTCCTATTTGGCCTACGAAGTATGATGTCGTGTGCTCTTTCCCCAAGGTGATCAGCAGCAAATTTACTTGGGATTATCTGCACAATAAAATCAGTTAACATTGTATCGACAGAGTATAATATGAATATATTCACAGAATTCTAGTTTAAGGATAAAGATATCACCATCCACAAAGTAATATAAACACATATTTACTGTGAGATTTAATTTTCATTACAAGCAGTATGTTAGGTTTGATTATATTTAATCCTTGGTATCTACAGTTAATTGCTGGTTTTAGGCAGCTGAGTCTTTTCAGTATTGGACATTGTCAGATTGGCAGGACAGAAACTACAAAAGTAGTGTGAGACATAAAAACAGAGCACAGTTTTGAGTGGTTGCCAACAAATTCCCACCATAATAGCACCATTTAACCCAAGGAAGAGCGAAGGCGTTTTAACGGAATGACGATTTACACTTTCTGGAACATATGGAAAGAACAGAACAAACGGATCTTCAATAATATGTCGGAAACAGCGTTACAAACTGCTTCAAGTGTGAGGGATGACAAACGTTTTTTGTACTCCCTCCGTTCCAAATTATTAGACGTTTTGGCCTTTCTAGATTCATAACTTGTGATTTGGACCTAGATATATATTATGTCTAGATACATAGTAAAAGCTATGAATCTAAAAATGCCAAAACGTCTAATAATTTGGGACTGAGGAAGTAGTTCATATTAACAAATCGAAACCTTATTTACAAATATCACAAATGCCTAAATTAAATATCCAAACATTTCATTTACTTTAGCTATACGAATAAACTCACCAGACAGTTGTTTTTGCGCTGAACATGGTATTTCCTCAGAAGAGTCACAAATGCAGGATTGTTCAGTCGGATGGAAGCCAAACCTATTATTTCCTCCTTTTCCTCATCTGTTAGTCGATTGGCAAACCTCGAGTAGTAGTAGTCAGAGTTAGCATACCCATCATCACTATCCTCTTCGCCAGTTGTCACATGTTTGACAATAAAGTTGCTGGCGTTTGGTGATTTATATTCACCTGACAACAAAGATCTACATTATGTATATTGTCTTATATATATAGTCAGAATGTTAGGGTGGGTCAATAGTTTTTTTTTAAAAAAATGAATTTTAATTTTTTTAATGAAAATTTTAAATTCATAGGGGCCCTGGGCCCCTGCCCGCCCCCCTCCCCTGTTTCCGTCCCTGTATATACTGAAAATGATCGACTCCAACAGTATTGATGATGCATAGTTTCAGGTGTATTATTTATATACTTCCTTGAAAGATAAACATATTTAAGACATGCAGAACAAACAAACTATGCTTAGTGTTGTACTGCAAACTTATAGTACTTTTACTCACTTGGTTTATCCTTCCCACTGGGTTCCTTCGAAGGAGAGGCATTGTGAGGGGATCCAACCAGCTGCGACGGCACAATGATATCCTCAGAATCATTCACAGTAATAGAGTGATGCTCACCATGTTGACCCACTATATCATTGAATTGTTTGCACATATCAGGACCAATTCTATTGCCAAACAGGGAAGACACTTTCTCACAGCCACTTGCTTCGAAGACTAGGACCTCAAAGGAAGAGTTTCCGCAGCAAGTGAAGACCAGGAGATCATTCTCCTGCAGTTCATGAGCCTTGGCAAAATCCTCCCATCCTGACATGAAGAACAGCTCATCACCATACTTCTCTACACTGATGTGCCATGTTTCAGCACTATTAGGTGATTTCAGTTGAACCTCTTCGGTGATCTGCCCCTTGAAATTCTTTGCAAACCTCTCCGGTATGCTCTGCGATGAAAGCGCAAAAGTGGCAACTCTTTGCTTATATAGTTAATTTTCAGATGATGGTAATGTATTAATAGGCAAATGTTGCGTCATAATCAACTAACGATAGTAATCTTGATCCCTAAAGAAGAACAAAATATCTTGAACAATAGCTGAAAGCAAAATTTCTTGTACTATAATAATGTAGTAGTAGAAGAGAATGTGCTTTCAGTTATTATGCAATGTAGTATTTATTTATAAAGAAACTGAAACTTGGCAAGTGGACATAAGCTTAAGATCACATTTATTTATATTATTTACAGTATATCTGACACATAATAGGTGCTCTTAGGTACGATTAATATTTTAGATTCATATACATGAGACTTAAAGCTTGTGTCCTTTGAACTGTACTCCTTTAATTGTTCATAGGCTCCCTTCAGTAAGTAAAATATCTCCATTTACAGGGTTACCTCAGAGTGCTCAGCACAACCAAAACTTTTGAAAAAGTTTAACTGCATGTTTTCTGGACCAACATCTATTGAAGAAAACGAAAGGCAATGTTGACTTCACATGGCAGTGGGATATTCGCCGGAACAAAGAACAGAGCTTTGCTTAAAAAAAAAAGAAAAAAACGAGTTGCCTCAGCTTTTTAGAAAGCATACGTATTACGAGCTTTGCGCACTTAGAAACTTACAATGCCCTTGGTGAAATCGCCGGTCATGAGTTTGGAGAAGCGGATCTTGCTCACATCCATGTGCTCCCAGTAGAAGTGCTCCTGCCACTCCCTGCATCTCTCACACCCCTTCTCAACCATCTGCCAAAATCCAATCGCACAACACTGTCAGTGTCAGTGTCACAGCACAGATATTTGGCAGGATCATACGCAGAGGGAGTGGGGGTGGGAGAGGGAGAGGGAGAGGGAGAGTGTGTGTTACTGAAGCTTGGGCATGTTCTTGTTGCATCCTGTGAGTCTGAGCTTCCGAGGTGAAGCTGCCCCAGTCTTCTCGATATCGACGGAAGGGAGTGGCTACATATACTCATTCCATCCGGATAAATCAATTTCCATAATCTATTCCAATAAAAAATTATATTTAATTAAAAAATATTCAGATGCACGGACTAAAGTTTAGAAAATAGTTTAGGAAATATCACATTGGCTATTCAAATAGTAAGAAGAACTAAATATAACAATAATTACAGAAATCATGACTAATTCACAAGACTATCTATTAAACTTAATCAATATATCATTAGTAAACATTAACTTTAGCACTATATTAGTAAATCATAGATTAATTAGGCTTAATAAATTTGTCTTGTAAATTAGTCACGATATATGTAATTAGTTTATACTCTCTTCGTCCCAAAAAAAATGACGTTATATGATACGTGTAGGTCAAATTTTATCAACTTTGACTAAGTTTGTAGAAAATACGTGCAACGTTTAAATCTCCAAATAAATTTGTTAAAAAACTAGACTTAAAGATCTTTCCGATGATACTAATTATTTAGCATAATTATTTATATATTTTAATACATAATTGTTGGTATTTTGAAAAACATTGACTTCTCGAAAAGTGAGAATGACATCTATTTAGAGACGGAGGGAATATTTAACGCTTTAAAATTAGTATCAGACATATGATGTCATAGTGACTAAATTTTTCGAAGGATGCAACCAAACATCTCTAACTTCATGGAAAAGAATAACATCTATAACATAAAATAAAAAAGTTTTAAATATATATTTTAGATAAATCTAATAATACTAATTTTACTATAAATGGTAATTTTTTTAAAAAAAATTGGTTAAAATTTAAAAATTTTAACTTATAAAAACTCTAAAAATCATACTCCTTCAAATTATAAGTCGCTTTGATTTTTTTCATATATTCTATATATCTAAATATATTATTATATCTATATGCATTGGAAAATGAATGGGGACTAAAGGTATATTTTTGTCCCAGTTGTGTCCTCCTAGTTAAAAAAAACCCCTACCTTACCACCTCACCTATACAACACATCTAACAATGAATAGGATGTTTTCCTTTTGAACTAACCCATTAAAGAATCACCTATACAACACATCTAACAATGAATAGGATGTTTTCCTTTTGAACTAACCCATTAAAGAATCATTGGTCTCAATTTGTAACACCAACCGGGACTAAAGGGACCAGGACTAAACGAGACTTTTAGTCCGGATTGGTGTTACCAACCGGGACTAAAGATCTATTAATACTGGACACAAAATCTTTCGAAATTATTGCATATTTTAGACATCAACCAAAAACCTGCTCTCTAGTAGTGTTATATTTAGTTTTTCCACACAACATTACTGAAAAGGTCAGGCTCCAACTTCCAAAATCTGAGCTGAGACCTGCTACCTTAGCAGCAACTTTAAAGTGCCAGCACATACCATGTCACTATTTCAGAACTTGAACAGCTGTATACGTCACATCACAATTCATCATATGAAAGAAACAGAGGCCACAACAATGCATGGGAAGCATATCACTGCAACTCTGCAAGTGCTACTATACAAGCTTCCACTGAACATAGAAACTGCCCCCTGAAACAACCCTTGTGAAGATCTATAAAGCACTGCACCAGATGGGAGATGTGAACCAGGCACAAAAGCATAAGCCAAGGGTAACGTTTGCTCGGAGACTAACAAACATTTACACTACATAGGCCACACCTTGTTCTAGTTTCCATACTGCTAATCAAGAAGTTACCTTACATGATACAAAATAGCACTTGCATTCCTTGCAAGCATCACTAGGCACTTCAGTTTCAGTTCACAAGGCTACACCCACACAGTACATACTGCAGAAACTACAATAGTAAAAGTGCACTGTACATGCCAACTCTTAGGGGGATACGGTAGAACTTAGCCTATCAGAATAAACCGGTCATTGGCCTTTCTGATGACATGGACAGTCATCGTCACTCTCCTTTTGCCTTTCATCAGCTCAAAGATGCAGATGTCACCCTCACGAAGATTGTTTTCGCGCATAAACTTAAACAACGCTAAGTTCTGGAAACACCGGGTGTAGCATGAGTAATGGTAGCTGACAAGCCCTTTCTCTTTCCTATTTGGCCTACGAAGAATTATGTCATTTGCTCTTTCCACAAGATGATCAGCAGCAAATTTACTTGGGATGATCTGCACAATAAAATCAGCTAGTTTAAATTGTATTGGATAGAGTACAATATGAAGATAATCACTGAATTCGTGTAGAGATGAAGATATCGCCATCCATGAAGTAATATAAATACAGTATTTACTATGAATTTAATTTTCCTAACAAGCAGTATTTTAGGGTTTAATTATATTTAATCCTTGCTGTATGCAGTTAGCTGCTTTTAGGTAGCTGACTGTTTTCGGTATTGGACATTGTCAGATTGGCAGGACACAGCCTACAAAACTAGCAACCATTTGGTAGCTTCAGATGTAAAAATAGAGCACCATTTGAGTGGCCGCCAGCCAATTTCCATCATAATAGCAACATTTGAAAGAGGAAAGCTTTTTGCAGTATCTATTAACAAATCAAAACCTAACTTACAAAGACCTCACATGCCTAAATTAAATATTCAATCATTTTCATTTACTTTAGCTATATGAATAAACTCACCAAACAGTTGCTTCTGCGCTGAACATGGTTTTTCCTCAGAACAGCCACAAAAGCAGGATTGTTCGGTTGGATGGAAGCCAAACCTATGATTTCCTCCTTTTCCTCATCTCTTAGTCGATTGGCAAACATCGAGTAGTAGTAGTTAGAGTTAGCATATTCATCATCACTATCCTCTTCGCCAGTTGTCACATGCTTGACAATAAAGTTGCTGGCATTTCGTGATTTATATTCACCTGACAAGAAAGATCTACATTATGTATATTGTCTTATATATATAGTCAGAATGTTAGGGGGGTCAATAGTGTTAATTTTTTAAAATTTCTTTGAATTTTAAAAATTTTAATGGAAATTTTAAATTCATAAGGGGCCCTGGGCCCCTGCCCCCCTGTCTCCGTCCCTGTATATACTGAAAATGATCGACTCTAAGTCTCTAACAGTATTGATGATGCATAGTTTCAGGTATATTATTTATATACTTCCTTGAAAGATAAACATATTTAAGACATGCAGAACAAACAAACTATGCTTAGTGTTGCACTGCAAACTTATAGTACTTTTACTCACTTGGTTTAGCCTTCCCACTGGGTTCCTTCGAAGGAGAGGCATAATGAGGGGATACAACCAGCTGTGACGGCACAATGGTATCCTCAGAATCATTCACAGTAACAGAGTGATGCTCACCATGTTGACCCACTATATCATTGAATTGTTTGCACATATCAGGACCAATTCCATTGACAAACAGGGAAGACACTTTCTCACAGCCACTCGCTTCGAAGACTAGGACCTCAAAGGAAGAGTTTCCACAGCAAGTGAAGAGCAGGAGATCATTCTCCTGCAGTTCAAGAGCCTTGGCAAAATCCTCCCATCCGGACATGAAAAACAGCTCATCACCATGCTTCTCTACACTGATGTGCCATGATTCAACACTACTAGGTGATTTCAGTTGAAACTCTTCGGTGATCTGCCCCTTGAAATTCTTTGCAAACTTCTCCGGTATGCTCTAAGATGAAAGCAGAAAAGTGACAACTCTTTGATTATACTGTTAATTTCCAGATGATTATAATGTAGTAACAAGGAAAATATGGCTTCATAATGAACTAACTATAGTAATCTTGCGTTCCCTAAAAAATTGGAAAAAAAAACAACTGAAAGCAAATTTTCTTGTACTGTAATAATGAAGTAGCACAAGAGAGTTTAATTTCTTTTATTATCCAATGTAGAGTTCCTGCCGTAATTTTTGGATAAAGAAACTGAAATTTGGCAAGTGGACTTAAGATTAAGATCACATTTATATCACTTACAGCATATCTGCCGCATAACAAGTGCTCCTAGGTAAGATTAATATTTAGATCCATACATGAGAGTATGAGACTTAAGACAGCAAGAACAGAGTAGTGGGTTTTTAGTAAGTAGCATATCTCCATTTACAGGGTTCGTTCAGTAGTGCTCAGCACAACCAAAACTTTTGTAAAATTTTGACTGCATGTTTCTTGTTTTGTAGACCAACATCTATTCTAGAAAACGAAAGGTAATAATGACTTCACACATAGCAGATATTCGCCGGAACAAAGAACAGGTGGACAGTTAGAAACTTACAATGCGATGAGCGAAATCTCCTGTCATGAGCTTGAAGAAGCGGATCTTGCTCACATCCATGTGCTCCCAGTAGTAGTGCTCCTGCCACTCCCTGCACTTCTCGCACCCTTCTCAACCATCTGCCGCAGTCCAATCCCACAGCATTGTCAGCATTGGCAAAATCATACATACGCTGAGAGAGAGAGAGAGAGAGTTACTGAAGCTTGGGCATGTTCTTGTTGCATCCTGCGAGTCTGAGCTTCCGAGGTGAAGCTGCCCCCGTCCTCCTCCTTCTCGATGTTGACGGAAGGGAGTGGCTACAAGTATAAATATATATACTATTATACTATTATACATAGCACCGCCAAGAACAGTAGATAGATGATGGTGTACCAAGAGTTCGTACACCTCTGTCACTGTGACGTGGGCCAGCGCGGAAGGTTCACCAGTGCAGCGCAGAGTGTTTACCCGGCACAGACACCGCCTCCCGCTCGCCGTAGCCATCCATCTCCATGCCACTGCGTCTACGATTTCTCACGACTCCGCCGCCGGTGAACTCAATCGCGCCGCCTTTGCTGGAAGCCTGGAACATCTTCTAGTCTGACGCGGCTGCGGGCGGCACATGTCACCTTCACTCGCCGCCTCATGGCAGAACCCGACGACCCCGGCGGCGTGGGACGCCACGTCCCTCGCGTCCGCGCTGAAGTCCGCGGCCGCCCGCCGCTCCGCGGCCCACGTGGGGCCACTCCACGCCGTGCTACTCAAGCTCGGCCTCTCCGCGTCCGCGATCCACGCCACCTCCCTGGCGCACCTGGCGCTGCGGAGCGGGCATCCGCCGCGGTACGCGCGGGAGCTGTTCGACGATATGCCCCGCCCGGACGTGGTCTCCTGGACGTCCCTCGTCACGGGCCACGCGCACCAGGGGCTACACCGCGACTCTCTCGCGGTGCTCCGGCGCATGGTGGCGTCCGGTGTCCAGCCCAACGGCTACTCCCTGTCCGGTGGGCTGCTGGCCTGTGCGGGTGTCGGCCGGAGCGCGCTTGCTCACGGGAAGGAGATCCATGCCAGTGTGGTCAAGATGAACTCGCGTGGACCGGTGGACCCGGTCGTGGAGAATGGGGTTCTCGATATGTACTCGAGGTGCGGAAACATAGAGTATGCGTTGAGAGTGTTCAGGGTGATGCGTGTCAGGAACATGGTTGCTTGGAACTCGATGATGGCTGCTCTTCTTGGGAGTGGGCAGGCCGAGGATGCACTGAGATTATTTGTTTCCATGGTCTCTTGTGGCGTTGGTGTGGATGGTTTCTCATTCTCCATAGTCGTGGACGCGTGTGGGGAGCTGGCGCTATTGAAGCAGGGGATGCAGGCACACGCGAAGATCGTTGGTGGGGGATTCGAGGCGGATGTCGTTGTCAGGAACTCCTTGGTGGATATGTATGCAAAGTGTGGATGTGTCGTTTCGGCCGAGCTTGTCTTCAAAACAGTATCATCAAATGATGCTGTTCTTTGGACCACAATGATCTCAGCTTATGGCAAGTTTGGCCGTGTACGGGACGCGGTCAGCATGTTTGACAGGATGGCGCACTTGGGAATAAAACAAGATGGCATCGCGTACCTTGCGGTTTTGTCAGCCTGTAGCCATGGTGGACTTGTTAGAGAAGGCTGGTATTACTTCAGTTTGATGTCTGATGGTTCGAGCTCGGTTAAGGTGCAACCTGAGCACTACGGATGCATGGCGGATCTCCTGTGCAGGAGAGGTTACCTAGAAGAAGCTCTTGAATTCATTCAGAATATGCCATTTGACTCGAGCGTCGCTGCTTGGAGCGCGCTACTCAACTCGTCTCGAATACATGGGAATGCCAAGTTAAGTCAGTTTGCGGCGTCCTGTTTGCTCAAGCTTGACCCTGAGAACCACAGCAACTGGGTTGCTCTATCAAGTGCGCATGCATCAGGGAATGATTGGCATGAGACCTGGGCAATCAGGGAGAGCATGAGCAGAGAGTGTGTGAAGAAAGAGCCTGGGTGTAGCTGGGTTGAGTTGTGTGATGGCGTCCATGTTTTTATAATGGCCGACCAGTCTCATCCTGAATTATTTCAAATATTGCAGAGTCTTGATTCTTTTTGGCAAGTTTCATAGAGAATCCATATTTTATATCACAGCTTTGTTGTAGGTGGTTTAAATCTCACTGCACAGTAGGTGATAATTCTAATCAAAACAGTCAGCTATGTAAAGTTGTTGCTCAATATACTGAATATGATGAGTTGATGATTAATTGTTTGGACCTGCTGCTGATTATTAAGTTCAGGGACTGATATTTTTTAATTGTTTTGGTGAGTATGCAATTTGGAATGCATAATCTTTCTTCCACATGTTGTATGTGTTAGGTTGTCCACATCTCGCAGTATGAAGGCTGGAGTTTCTCTCATTGTCTAAGGACATGTATTTTTTTTTCTCGAAAGCGTAGGAAAACTGCGCATCAATATATTAAGAAGAAGAAACAAAGAGGGGAAAGAACCCCAGAAAACAAAAAAGTTACAGTGTACAAGGGTCTGTAACCCTCTTAGACATCACAACTCACTAAACTTTTTCTGAAGAAAACAGAAAAAAAAAACTAGACCTCAAGACCTATAGGGAATTAAAGTGTGGGAGCCAGGGCAAGGAGATCTGAAACTCCTCGAGCCCGGCTGCTGACCACTGTTGTGATTCCTCCCTAAACCCCGACATGACCCTAACTATGTTTGGATTTCCACCATCAAAGACACAGGAATTACGGTGCTTCCAAATTAGCCATGCTCCCAAAATAGTGATGGAGTTGAAGCCCTTTTGTACTTGACCTGACAGCCTGTTGCTTGCTCCTTCCCACCATTCCACAAAGACCTGATCATCCAACTGTGGAGCCACCGTTTGCAGCCCGAGAGGTTGCAGTATGTTGAACCAGACTTGTCGGGCAAAAACACAAGAGAGAAGTAGATGATTAATAGTCTCCTCTCCCTAATCACAAAGTGGACACCTGGAAGGGTGGTCAAGACCCCGACGTGCAAGCCTGTCCGCTGTCCAACATCTATCATGAGCTACTGTCCATAAGAAAAATTTGCATTTCCCAGGGGGCCAACTCCTCCAGATTACCAGATTAGCTCCGAAGGACTGAAAAGGGTGGCACCAATAAAGAGGGCTTCATAGGCTGATTTACTTGAGTAAGAACCAGAAGTTGAAAATCTCCATATGTGTGTGTCATCTACCTCAGGCTGTAGAACCACCCTTGAGAGAAGATCCCAAAGATGGAGGTATTCAATCAAAACATGCATATTCAGAGCACCTTTAATGTCTGAAATCCATTTTCCTTCGGTGATAGCATCATATACTGTCCTCTTTCTTGCTCTGACAGCAATAGCACTAAATAAATGTGGCATGACTTGTTGTAGATTTTGGTCCAGCAACCATTTGTCTGTCCAAAAACGGGTGTTCTTCCCATTTCCAACTACTGTCTCAACTGCCATAGCAAAGAAAGCACTGACTTGAGGCTGGGCCTGAGGGGAGAAGAAGGCCCATGCCGACATGTAGCACGCGCAAAGGTATAATTTTTGTCAAGTATCCCAATTTTCTTCTTTCTTAATTTGCTCATTCAATTGTAGCCAACTTTAATATTTTTGTTAATTTAACAGAAGTTACATTCACATTGTCTGGTTATAGAATGTGATATGAGTCACTTTGTATATCCTTATTCTGCTTTTTCATCGTAGTGCTAGTTACCAGAACATTTGCCAGCTAGAAAGAGCATGGATGGAGATTATTAGGCTTAGGCATTGAATGAAAAGTTCTTAGTGAGGTTTGGACTTGTCTCGATAAAAAAAACTCGACCTAGGGGGGGGGGGGGTAAGACAGCCCCCGGGCATTGCATTAAGAAAAAGACCTTCTCACGCAGGTCGAGAAAACCCGAACCCCCACCCATACCCCAAACCCATGTTTTCTGATCGTCCGATTAATCGTGATTAATCGTCCTGATCGACACTTAGCACTCGATTAGGCCCTTCGATTCGATCAGAGCGATCAGAAACCTGATCATCCGATTAATCGTATTAATCGACCGATTAGGCGACTTTACCACTAGACTAGAGGCCCTTTGTCACTTGTCTCGATAAGAAATTGATGGATGTATTCTGAAGCGAAGGAGATTGACAAATAATTAGTAAAGAGCATGGATGGAGACTATTAGGCTTAGGCATTGAATGAGAAGTTCTTAGTGAGGTTTGGACTTGTCTCGATAAGAAGTTGATGGATGTATTCTGAAGTGAAGGAGATTGACACATAATTAGTAGAAGTAAGATTTGTGGTCATGACTAGTCTAATAAACCAAAAAGTTCTCAAGTTAATCAAATGTTGATCTTTAGTCACATCATCTTGGCAGTCTGCACTGAATTTAAACCTGAGTTGAAATGGGACAATACAATGAAGGTAGTAGGCAACATAGTTTGGCACTAACTACTTGGAAGGAGATCTATGGTGGTGTTTGGTTCCTCAGCGCTAAAGTTTAGACCCGTCACATCGAATATTTGGACATATGCATGAAGTATTAAATATAGACTATTTACGAAACTAATTTGTCAGCTGAAGACTATTTTGTGAGACGAATCTATTAAACCTATTTAGTCTATGATTTGACAATGTAGTGCTACAGTAAACATGTGCTAATGATGGATTAATTAGGCTTAATAGTTTCATGTTGCTAATTAGTTTACTCCCATGCAATTAGTTTTTTAATTTGATCATGTTTAGTCCTCCTAGTTATCATTTAAATGTTCGATGTGACAGGGTCTAAACTTTAGACCCTAGATCCAAACACCAACTATAATATATATAATATATATATAATAATATATATTATATAATAATATAATATATAATAATAAAGACCTTCCCCTCGGTTCCTCCCCTCGGTTCCTTACACTCATTTTACTGTTCATCAACAGTAACATTGCTCCAGCCGTTCGATTGTTCCTACACGCACCGGATGCCTGGCACGACCACAGGCCAGGTACCACGGCTCCTCCTGCTCCGCCCTATTCCTTTCCCCGCAGGCCGCCAAAAAGATCTGCCCTCCGCCTCGCATGCCGGCGCTGTACCGCGCACCCCAACCCTGGCTGGCAGCAGCGCCGCCCGACCTTCGGCCATCTCCCTTGGCTTCCTCACTATCGCGCACCCCCACAGTAGAGGACCACAACAGCGCCGATCCAGCTCGCTTCGCCGACGGACTCCGCGCCCTTGGTGCCTGCACCCTCCGGTGCCGACGCGACGCGCCCTCCACAGTAGCGCCGTCCCTGCCTGCGGCCATCTCCTTCTCCGGCGCCTCACCCTCGCGAATCCCTCACAGTAGCACCCACCGCACCTACGACCCGATGGCTCTTGCGGTAGCGCCGCGCAGCACCTTCGACGGCGACTCACCCTCGCGCATCCCCCACAGCACCACCCACCGCGTCTACAGTCCTATTCCTCGCGTGGTTGCTACAGCTAGACCAATATCGTCCGAGGTATGCTCTGCATTTTCTTTTTCCTTTTTAATTTCCTCATTTTTGCACAGGATATGCATATGTGAATTAGAATCTTCTAATCTCTGTCTCAAGTTAATTGTGCTTGCCTCCTATCAACAAAGGTCCAAATGTAGACAGTACATGATTCTGACCAATGATGGTTATTTAATTTGCTTAGTCTTTGCTGCTGCATCTAATCTTTTGATTTTGTATCGCATTCATTGCCAAAAAAAAAACCCCATATGTATTCTTTGGTTTGTTCGACTTGCAGGGATAATTGCTTAAGATCTCCTTTGCAAATGGGTGAATCAGTATATCAGTTTCTGTCCTTTGGTCATCAATAGCTTCATATGCTTTTTGCTGCAAAAGAGCCTTTATGGGTACGTGCGTATAGCCTACAAAAACAAGGTCTTACACTTGCAGGGATAGTTGCTTAAGATCTCATTTGCGAATGGATGAATCAGTACATCAGTTTCTGTCCTTTGCTCATTAATAGCTTCATATGCTTTTTGCTGGAAAAAAAGCCTTTATGTGTATGTGCATATAGCCTACAAAAACAAGGTCTTACAAGCTACGGATCATTTACATGTACATAATAATTGTGTAATTATATTGTTACAGTTCCTCGGCTCCTCCCGAGAAATTAATATCTTGGACATAATTACTATGCTGCTATCTTGAATTCCTACAGATAATGTAGTCATACTTTCCCTTCGTTGGATTTCTGTGATTCTACCTTCTATTATTGATCTAAGTTTTTCCCTACTATTGCGGACGTGAACTAACATGTTATCTTTATGCTGAGGTGATTTGGCTGCCAATCTTGGTTGGACTGATTGCTTACTTCATGCTGCTGCCTTTGGGAAACAGAGTATTGTTAAAAATAGTGCTTTGAGGAGGTCCGTTTCGTAAGTGCTTAAAGAAGTAATTCCCATTTCGTAAGTGCTTAAAGAAGTAATTCTTATGTTAGCACCTTCCTTTTCTTCTACATTGATTTCTAAAATATTATGGTACATGTATTTTCAGTGCTAACTCCCATTTAATTTTGCAATCAGCAGGTTCATTTTTTCTTCAGCCAACACAAGGAGGCAAGTGATCCAATCCCAGGGATCCAGGGCATTGGTCAAACAATACAGTCAGGGTACTCAGTATCTCCTTTTGGACTCCTGTATTTGCCTCATGTTAGCTAAAAACAGCGTTTGCCTGCTGCTTGCCTAGCTTCATAATTTTACCTTTGGAGATACTATATGTACATATTTCCCTCTTCGATGTATCGATATACGGTTTTATTCTTACAGACCAATAATTTCTTCATACCTAAATGCCTTGCTGCAATTCTACTTGCCACCAAACCAAAGCAAATACTACTTGCTCAGTTGAAGACACAACTTACGGACTACATACTTGAACCATGTATTTCCACTGGAAAAGAAAGGAACACTAGCCTACACCTTATGCCTTAAATGTGTTCTTCGGACGCTTGGCTTTTTTAGCATTACAGTTCCTCTGATTTCATATGAGATATTGTGTTACTTAACCTTCTAAATGAGTTACTTTGAGATTTTAGGAATTTACTAAAGTCTATGGTCTTCTGGGGTCTTAAAGGCTTTGTTACCATTATAGTTCCTCGAATTACATATGAGATATTTTGTTACTAAACCTTATAGGTGAGTTACTTTGAGATTTCAGGAATTTACTGAAGTCTGTGGTCTTCTGGGGTCAGGCAGACCCTGCCTGTTCAATGTTGATTTGCTGGAGGGTAGCTCTGCTGCTGAAATTAAGACAAAGTTTATGAAAGACCTGAAACTAAGGTACAACAATACCAGCTGTAGGTGACAAGTTTATGTTGGAATTAGATCTTCACCGTTTAGGCCCAACGGCCTAACGGGCCCTAGGTCTGCGCCCTGATCGGGGGCGCCCAACCTTGTGGTTGGTGGGCCCCTGTCGCACAGTGCTATAAAGACAAGGTGGGGGCCGGGGCGCTAGGCACGAGACGTGACACGAGTCACAAGGTTCGCCAGCCGCCAGTCTCCCCACCGACATCTAAACCCTAGACCGATCCAGAGGGGCGCTGCCAGCGATGGGAAGCACCACCGACGCCGGCGAGCACCCGGATGGCCACGGACTCGACAACCGACGCTACACTGACGGCCATGGCAGGCAGCGGCTCCTCGAACCCCGGCGCTACCGCTGCCGCCACTGCACCGCCTCACGCCGACACCTCCGGTCTGCATACTACCTCTCTCTCTCTCTCTCCCTCTGTGCATAGTATACGAACTGCATCTATTCTATCTACTCGACTGTTTTCCCTAATGGATCTATCTCCTAGACGATCCTACGAAACTAACAATGGTATCAGACGCCTCCTATGGAGGGGATCCATTCGGATCTGAGCCGAATCGGCTAAAACAAATCGGAACCCTAACCCTAATTTGAAGAACAGAAGGGATTAGGGAGAAGAACTAGAAACGAACGTCGGATCGGCATGAACGAACACCGAATCGAAACCCCAATTACACAGGGAGACCCGATCCGAATCCACCCGACACCCAAACCCAAAGAACATAGAGCCGGCGGATACTCACTTCCCTCACCGTCGGCCACCGAGAAACGTCGAAGGGGAAGGGAAAAGAACTGGATCAGAAAGATCCGCACGAACAAAACGCAAGAAACACGAACCCCATCCTTACCTCCACCATGAACATCACCGCTGCAGGGCCACTCGTCGGCGAGCACGCTCGCCGGCGAGGAGTCCCACAGCGGCGCTACCTCCTGTCTTCGGCCGGGGAGCGGAAGCCATGGCCGTTTTCGCTCTTTGTAGAACAAAGAATGGCGCAGGGGGAGGCAAGACAAGAAGAGAAAGGAAAAGGGGGAGGGGACCGGCTGGTGGCAGTTTGCCGCCACCGGCTCTTTTCCTCAGCGGCCGACGGGAAGGGGATTCCCCATCAGCCGCCGCTCCTGGTGGACTGAAGAGAAAGGGGAGGAAATGAAATGAACTAGAGTTTGGGGCCGGCTGCTGCTGCTCCGGTTTTGATCCCACGAAAACCCGCTCGACCGTTCGATCTTGCTCTAGATCCGACAGCCGCGGCAGCGCCTTGACTGCTGGGCCGCCTTTGAGCCTAGGCGGGTGGGCGAATTCCCGGCCCAGGCCCACGTTACGGCCTGGGCGGGAAGGGGGAACCCCGAGCGCGCGGTTGCTGGGCCGAATTACCCTCTGGGCCAATTCGTTCGCCCAGGCCCGCGACATGAACAGTGAACTTTTCGAATTAATTTTTTCCAGAAAAAAATGACATTTGAATTTGAATGATTTTGTACAGAATTTTGATGAATTTCTTCTCTGTAATAATTTTATCCAACGATAATTTTATAATTTTATGTTCAGAGGAATAAAAGTATGAATTATCTAATTTTGGAATAATATTTTTGACCAATTTTATTATAGTTTCCGCTGTGAAGAACTATTGGATTGAATCTTGATTAAATTTGTACCAACATGTAATTTAATTTTGAGCGAATTATGAATTCTCTGAAATTTTGATGAAATTATAGTACTGTTATTTTCTGACCAACGTTGTTAATAACGTTATTATAATGAATTGATATGCATTTATTTTACTTCTGCCCAACGGTGATGTATAATTTTGTATAGATGAATTGTATGTTTTAAATTTGGCCAACGTTGAGTTAAGGCATGTAATTTTTATGATGAATGTTTCTCACTTTTCTTTGGACAAATTTCAGGAGTTAAAGGAATGGTGAATATCAATAATATTCCTCCACTCAACGCTACTAAATACCGGGTGTGGCGGGAGAAGTACGAGCTGAAACTTGCATTGACAGAGATTGATCTTGCCATTACTTCACCGTGTCCTACTGTTCTAGAGGAACCGGAGAAGCAAATTGATGAAACTGACGAAGCATTCAACGCCCGAAAGCGTGATCATGCTGAGGTCAGAATGAAATATGATATTGAACACTGGCTTTGGATTCAATCCAATCAAAAATGCCTGTTGGTGGCGAAAGCCACTATTGAAGACCAAATCCGAGGGTCCATCCCAGAATGCATCACCGCCATTAACTACCTCGAAAGGGTAAAGAGTCAGTTTACTGGGTCTTCCAAGGCCACAACAAGCACCATGATACATAAACTTGTATCTGAAAAATACAATGGTGGTGGTGTGCGTCAGCACATATTGAAAATGAACACAATGATAGCAAAATTAAAGACAATGGATTTGAGGATCAATGATAAGTTTCTCATTCACTTAGTCTTTCTTTCTCTACCAAAAGAATTCGAAACCTTTGCTGTGAACTATAATATGTTGCCTGAAAACTGGGACATTGAAAAGCTCATTGCAATGTGTGTTCAGGAGGAAGAGAGACTTAAGTCCGCACAGGGTGAATCAGCTCATCTTGTGAAGGACAATAAAAGAAAGAATTATTATAAGAAACCACAGGGGAAACTCCAGTGGAATAAAACCTCTCCCTCCAAGCCACAAGAACATGTAATTGAAAAGGAAAAAAAAAGGACTCTCAGGACGAGGACTACAGAAAATATGGCAATGCTAAAAAAGACCAGTGCAAGGAATGCTTCAAGAGAGGGCATTACAAGAGAGATTGCCCAGTCTACCTAAAAAAGTTATTGAAGAAAAGTGATGATACTATCACATTTGTAGATGAATCCCTGTTTTTATGTTATTCAAACACCACTTGGTGGATTGATTCAGGTGCAACAATTCATGTTTTGAATTCTTTATAGGGGTTAAGTGGGAGGAGAACTCTGCAAAGAGGAAAAAGAACGATTAAAGTTGCGAATGGAGTACAAGCTGGAGTTGAAGCCATTGACGATCTAGCTTTAGAATTAAAAGATGGCTTTGTACTTAAGCTTAGAAATGTACTCTATGTTCACTCTTTGCGTAGGAATTTAATAAGTGTTTCGAAACTCGATGATGATGGATTTGACTGTCATTTTGGTAATGACAGATGTGAAATATTTGATAATAATGATAAGTGCGTTGGTCTTGCCTTCCGACAAGACAAACTTTATTTATTATCTCTTGCTGAGAATGTGAATCATGAATGTGACGTCGTGAATGATGTGAATGTCTCCCAATCTACAAATGATAACAAGAAGCGGAAGAGAAATGAAAGCGTATCTTCGAAGCTATGGCATTGTCGTTTGGGCCATATTTCGAGGGGGAGAATAGAACGCTTAGTGAAACAATCGATTCTTCCGCATTTAGAATTCTCCGATTTAGAACAATGTGTTGATTGCATCAAAGGAAAATATGTTAAGAAAATAAAGAAAGATGCTAAACGAAGCACGAGAGTATTAGAAATAGTCCACACGGACATTTGCGGTCCATTCCCAATGAAAAGCGTGGATGGTTATGATTCGTTCATAACATTCACGGATGATTACTCTCGTTATGGCTATATTTATCTAATTAAAGAAAGAATAGAAGCATTGGATAAATTTAAGATATTTAAAGCCGAAATTGAAAATCAACACAACTTGAAAATAAAGATAGTTCGATCAGACCGTGGTGGAGAGTATTATGGGCGACATACCCCGTATGGCCAAATTCCAGGTCCCTTTGCAAGGTTCCTACAGGAAAATGACATAGTCGCTCAATACTCCACACCGGGGGAGCCTCAGCAGAATGGAGTGGCCGAAAGAAGAAACCGTACCTTAATGGATATGGTGAGAAGCATGATGAGTTACTCCACACTACCGGTTGGTTTATGGATGGAGGCACTGAAAACCGCCATTCATATACTTAATCGAGTACCAAGCAAGTCGGTACAGAAAACACCATATGAATTATGGACATGAAGAAAACCCTCACTTAAGCACTTACGTGTGTGGGGCTGTCCAGCTGAGGCAAAGGTTTTTAACCCAAATATTGGAAAGTTAGACTCCAAGACCGTCAGCTGCCATTTCATTGGCTATCCAGAAAGATCGAAGAGATATCGATTCTATTGTCCTGATAGATATACAAAATTTGTTGAAACAAGACGCTGTGTTCTTGGAGGATGATATGATCAGGGGGAGCAAGGTAACACGTGAAATTAGCCTTGAGGAGAAGCGGGTACATGTACCTACTCCGATGGTTGAAGAACCATTCTTTACGTTACCTGCTACCGATGTTGCACCAGCAGTACAGAACACTGTGGTGACAACGCCTGTTGTGGTGACAACGCCTGTTGTGAATTCTCCCATAGCGACAACAAATGAACAAGAGGAACCTGTCCATCAGGAGCCTGTAGAACCAAATGTCGCTAATGAGGAAGAACAACAACAGCCCATAATGGACCAAGTCCCAGAGGCTCCTAGAAGGTCTCAAAGAACTAGAAGGTCAACCATTCCAAATGATTATGAAATTTATGAAACTGAAGAATTCCATATGGAGAATGACCCTATAACTTTTGAAGAAGCCATAAGAAGCGAACTCTCATCGAAGTGGCTTCAGGTCATGGAAGATGAGATGAAATCTATGAATACCAACAAGGTTTGGGTTCTAGAAAATATTTCTAAAGGAGCTAAGAAAGTAGGCTCCAAATGGGTCTATAAGACGAAATATGACTCCCAAGGGAATATTGAAAGACACAAAGCGCGACTTGTGGCTAAGGGTTTTACCCAAAAAGAAGAGATTGATTACAATGAAACTTTTTCCCCGGTTTCTTGTAAAGATTCTTTCAGAATTATTATGGCACTTGTGGCTCACTATGATCTAGAATTACATCAGATGGATGTAAAGACCGCATTCCTAAATGGGGATTTGGATGAAAATGTCTATATGGCACAATCGAAAGGTTTCGTCGTAAAAGGAAAAGAAAATATGGGATGTCGTCTAAAAAGATCCATTTATGGGTTGAAACAAGCTTCGAGACAGTGGTACTTGAAGTTTGATAAAACTATAAAAGGTTTTGGGTTTAAAGAAAATGTCGAGGACAATTGTGTCTGTGAAATTTAAGAATAAGAAATACATATTCCTGATCCTATATGTAGATGATATCTTACTTGCTAGTAGTGATGTCAATCTGCTATCGGAAACGAAGAAATTCTTGTCCTCGAACTTTGATATGAAAGATCTTGGTGAAGCTTCGTTTGTCTTGGGAATTGAGATTCATTGAGATAGAAGAAAAGGGGTATTGGGATTGTCGAAGAAGGCATACATAGAAAAAGTTTTGAAGAAATTTAGTATGCATGCGTGTAGTCCATCTCCTGCTCCGATTGTCAAGGTCGATAAATATGGGGAACATCAGTGTCCCAAGAACCAATATGAAATTGATCAAATGAAAGCGGTACCGTATGCTTTGGCAATTGGAAGTTTGTAATATGCTCAAATGTGTACGCGCCCTGACATAGCTTTTGTTACCAGGTTACTTGACAGATATCAAAAGAATCCAGGAATTGAACATTGGAAATTAGCGAAGAAAGTCTTGCGTTATTTGCAAGGTACGAAAGGTCTCATGTTGACATATGAAAAATCTGATTCCCTGCACATAGAGGGGTATTCAGACTCCGATTATGCTAGAGATGAAAGAAAATCCACATCGAGATATATCTTTACTCTCGCTAAAGGAGCGATATCATGGAAAAGTTCGAAACAAACAGTGACTACATCCTCGACAATGTACGCCGAGTTTGTAGCTTGTTATGAGGCCTCGGGGCAGGTAAATTGGTTGAAGAAATCTGTACCCGGATTGAAAATAATTGAAAGTATAGAAAGACCGATGCGGTTGTATTGTGATAACAACCCAGCGGTAGAATATGCTCACAACAATAGGTCAAGTGGTGCTGCCAAACACATTGACATAAAGTACTATGTTGTGAAAGATAAACTTTGGGATCATATCATAAATCTTGAGCATATACGAACAGAAAGGATGCTAGCGGATCCGCTCACAAAAGGCCTTCCACCTAGTGTGTTCAGAGGACACATAGCCGGCATGGGTTTAAGGGAGAGCCTGTGATTCCCGAAGAATAAGAAGGACCCAGAATAATGAAAAACTTTATTCCAAAATGGAAAGGTGTGTAGTAGCTGTCAGTCTAACGACATGAATTGTTGTGACGATGAAGCATGCTCTACTGATCTGTGATGGAATAGAAACGAATTGAAATATTGAACTCGAATGAGAATTGAAGAACGAAAAGAATTATGTAAGATCTAGGGGGATAATGTTGGAATTAGATCTTCACCGTTTAGGTCCAACGGCCTAACGGGCCCTAGGTCTGCGCCCTGATTGGGGGCGCCCAACCTTGTGGTTGGTGGGCCCCTGTCGCACAGTGCTATAAAGACAAGGTGGGGGCCGGGGCGCTAGGCACGAGACGTGACACGAGTCACGAGGTTCACCAGCCGCCAGTCTCCCCACCGACATCTAAACCCTAGATCGATCCAGAGGGGCGCTGCCAGCGACGGGAAGCACCACCGACGCCGGCGAGCACCCGGATGGCCACGGACTCGACAACCGACGCTACGCTGACGGCCATGGCAGGCAGCGGCTCCTCGAACCCCGGCGATACCGCTGCCGCCACTGCACCGCCTCACGCCGACACCGCCGGCCTGCATACTACCTCTCTCTCTCTCCCTCTGTGCATAGTATACGAACTGCATCTATTCTATCTACTCGAACTGTTTTGCCTAATGGATCTACCTCCTAGACGATCCTACGAAACTAACAGTTTATTCTCTATAAATTGTTATTCAACATCTAACAGTTTGTATATTCACACAGCTCCAGGTATCCATATTCACACTGCTCCAGCAGATTCCGGTGTCCCAACAACAAATCAAACAGGATATTACTTCGCTCGCTATATTCAATACCATAGGTACAACTAAACTCTTCCCAAAAAATGGGGTTCTATTGGCTACAAACTGATTGCAATTTTAGAACTGTATGAACCTGCAAAAGGGGAGGGTGCCCAAAAAATGGGGTTCTGTCAGCCATTGGCTGTATACTGATTGCAATTTTACAATTGTGTGAACCTGCAAAAGGGGAGGGTGCTCCTAAGTGTGGAAAATTTGGTACGTAATACAAACTACTCTGCCCAAGTGCATGGTTACATACACAAAATAATTGGGGTTCTTTTAGGTATTGGTTGTAACTGTTTTCAATTTTAGAATATATGTATAGCTACAAAAGGAGAGGGTGCTCCCGAGTGTTAAATAATACAGATCACTCTGCCCGAATGAGTGGGTATGCATTCTTCCTCCAATTACTACTGCCACCTACTGGTATTGTTTCTTCATTTTATTCTGCGATGGGTGCTAATTTCTATGGAATATGGACCTAGGTTAATCTTAAGATTGCCCTATGCCCGTATTTCCATATGTGCCCATACCATTACAAGGTGAGAACTACCTGTCATACAATTTTTGGACCAACCTTTTGTCTGCCAAATCCTTGACATCGAGTCGTTCTATGGATATTATTCTTTAGGTTGGATTGATTCATTCCACTCCTATGCGGTTCTCATGGTTCCTCCTATTCCCTTTCATGGTTCGAGGTTGTCTTCATGTTTTGACAACAGCCCCAATCATATGCATTATGTGGATTATGGAAAAATGGCTCTATGTGCTCTGCATATCAGAGGTAATTATCTTCGATCTCCGTCTATATAATTCGTTTGTTCAATTAGCCCCAAACAATGTGAAGTTCCATGTCAAAGCATAAAAGACTGTTCCTTATTGCCTCAAACTTTGGCTGCATAGTTTTTTACAGGTTTTTGCATACATACATAACAATCAATTGATCCAAGTGCAAACAATAGTGAATTGATTCCCAAATCTTCTGGTAAATACATGTGCAACATTAATTCTTTCCCTGCCATTCCTGTTTTCCCTTCATAATACTAAACTTCCCCTATTATAGGTCTACTTCCCCGTAAATGTCACCTTTTGCTATTATATATTTTCGGACCTCCACAGATGGTTCTATAGCACTACGCCACCATTTAGTTAACAGGTAGTAATCCCCATCCCACCTACCAAAATAGAATCTTCTATCAATAGGATATTTCGCTAACCTCCCTTTTTTTTGGCCATCAGGTTCCAAAATCTGAACTCGGATACGTACACAGGATCAATTGATTGGACTGCACAATAGAGCGCTTTGTTCAGCACATATGCAGGATTAGAGTTGCTAATTACAGCACAAACACTCCTTACTTTTGTGGGTCTGTCCACCATGTATAAATTATGTCATTATTTGTTATATCTTTACACACTGTCTTCGCTTCTTTCCTACCTTTGCATTCAACTATAACTTAATTTATCCGCCCTCCAACTGCATGCAATGTTTGAATCATAATTGACTGATATACATCACTTTCTTCCAATCCACCTCAATCTGTTGCACATGGTATATTGCCAGTTCCCTGCCCGCGCGAAGCGCGGGGTTATAGGCTAGTTTTCTTTATATGTATCTGGGACTAACCAAAATTACTTTGTAGGCTAGCTAACTGGGACACACACACAGAAACTTGCTCTGCCCCCCAGGCTAGCTAACTGGGGCACACTTGAAGTTGAAGCCAGGTGAAGTCCACCAAAGAGGCCCTTATCTCCTCCGTCGAGCTGTGAGCTGAACAGTGATCACAGCATTTCTGCTAGGCTGCTTTCAGGATTAGTCCTTTGTTCGGTTGTTTTAGAACCACTATGTCAGAAGGTGACTGTACTCAGACCGAGACGAATGAAATGCTACTATCGCTGTTGAGCATCTCCAACAGTTTGCTAAATCACTTGTCATCCTTTAAAATTTGGCAAATCAATCAAAAAACACTCTCCAACAGTTTGCCAATTGGACTTGCCAATTCTATACGCTTGCCAAAAGATTGCATCGGTTTGCCATTTTTGTGAGCGCGAGTCCTCCGCTCGGTTTCCCATCCTCTCGCTCGTGAGTCCTCCGCTCGGTTTCCCATATGCAAGTTTCCTCCATATGTAAGTTTCCTTCCTTTTTAATCTCCTTTTTTTATTTGGCAAGTGAGAAATAGCAAATTGTTGGAGATGATCTCTTTCCAACTTGGTAAATTATTATAGCAACTTGCTAAAACACAAGATTTAGCAAGTGAGAAATAGCAAATTGTTGGAGATGCTCTTATGTTGCTTGCTTAGCTGCTGAGAATGCTATCAGCTGGCCTGAACTCTGAACATTACCAGAACCGGACTACTTTTCAATTCATGCTGCAGAGATAAATTCTCGCAAAGTTATTTGGTGCCGGTGAACAGAGATGCACTTAGTCTGGAGAAAGGATGGGATATCTATACTTTTCTTCTCTCCCAATTCAACAATTTTAACTTTTTTTATTTTATTGGATCATCATGAATTTCGACTAATTTTTACTCTAGGTGGGCCCAACAGGTTGCAACTGGCTTGCCACTGGGCCGGTCGGATCAGATTGGGCCGTAAAAGGACGGCCACCGCCGTTGCCCAAGGTCCACTTCCTGTGGCCAGAGGCCCAGAACCCCAATTGCTGAAGACCATAGCTGTCAGAAGACGGCTGTCTCAACATCATCATCAACCACAGTCGGCAACTCGGCATTATCCCAGATATAACCCATCTAGAGGTGCTCTTGCAATAAATAAAACACTTCAATATGTACACTTGTACAGCAGCATAGAAAAGGTGAAGTTGCATTATTCCAAAAACTCTGATCAATCATCCTTACTCACGCTTTAATGCTTTATATGAAAGCCTGAAGTTTCACAATGGCAGCTCATGCTATGCAACCATATCTAACCTATCAGAACCTTATGAGAATGCACATCATCATATGAGAAGATGAAGCCACAGAAATGCATGAGAAGCATATATATAGCTGCAGCTAGTTTCACAATCACTACAACATAAACAAACCTTCTACTGAACTCAACTCCAGAGCAGAACCTGCCCCGGCCTGAAACAAAATGTCTGGACAGAGACTACCCAGGCAGGCACTGCACTGGACAGAGATCATTTTAGCTTAGGGCACCATTTTTCTTAGGAACATCTATCACAGACGCCAAACGTTGTTCTAGTACCCTCCCTACCTACTGCATCCGCATCAACCGGTTACCTGACAAGGGCACAAAAGTTCACTCCAGGCACCTCCAGTTTCAGTGTCAGAAACTAGACCTGTACATGTGCATTCTCCAGGAGGATATTATACAATGCGGCACAGCAAATATATAAAAACTTATGCTACCAGAACAAACCGGTCGTTAACCTTCTTGATGACATGAACGCTCATAGTAACCCTCCTTCTGTCTTTCATGAGCTCGAAGACGCAGATGTCACCCTCGCGAAGCTTGTTTTCGCGCACAAACTTGGTTAAATGGTAGTTTTTGAGGCTTCGCATGGCTGTCGTGTAATAATACTTGACACACCACTTGTCTTCCCTGTTTGGCCTACGAAGTATGATCTCATGTGATTTTTCCTCAAGATGATCAGCAGCAAATTGGCTGGGAATGGTCTGCACAAAGCATCGGTTGTGTCAGAACTGATATACAGGGTAAGATCAACAAAATTAACATGGCTGTCATAAATAGACGCACAAAATTAGTGCTAGATAGGTATTGTTGCTACTTGCTACACTGGACCTGAATGACAACTAGACAAGGCATAACCACTAATTTTGAGCTTCAGCAGCCTCAAAAAGAATTTCACAACTTAAAGGGAAAAACACTTTCATTAGTGAGGGGCAGACAAGGCATAAACACTGTAATTACACTAGATGTGCTAAACTTTTTCTCATTCTTATCAAGTATCATCAAACCAAAATGCTGGACTACAAGAGAATCTTCTGCGGGCCTAAGTTGACGATAAAATGGTCTGCATTTATTGATTCATCTCACCAGAGAGTTGCTCCTAGGGCGAACATTGGTCATCTGCAGGACAGTAATAAACGCAGGATTGTCTGGTTGGATCGAAGCCAAACTGACGATTTTCCTTTTTTCGTCATTGGTCAGTCGATTGGCAGTCCTCGAGTAGTAGTACTTGGAGTCAGTGTATTCCTCGTCACTATCACTATCCTCTTCACGGATTCCTTGTTGGTTGTCATCATAGTCACCAGTACTGTTTGGAGATTCAGGTTGTTTCCCTATGACATGAAGAAAATGCACATCATGTAGAGCAGATTATAAACTAAAATTTGTCAATAAAAGCACACTACCTATAATGCATAGTTTTGGTGTATTATTAATGCTACCAGACCAATACCATGAGAGAGGAATACATTAATACATCTATAATTACTTAAATATTAACAAACATGCTGGCTAGTGTTTACAATTGTACAACTTCTCCTTACTTGGCTTACTCTTGCAAATAGATTTCTTCGATGTAGAAGCATTGTGAGGGGATTCAACCAGCTGATGCGGCGGTGTAGCAGTATCCTCAGTATCACTTTGGGAGTAACACTCAGCTTCCTTGCCCTCCATATCGTTGAAATGTCTCCACATATTAGGACCAACTCCGTTGCCAAGAAGAGAAGACACTTTCTCACAACCACTCGCTTCAAAGATGAAGACATCAAAGGAAGAGCTGCCTCCGCATGTGAAGAGAAGGAGGTCATTCTCCTTCAATTCATGAGCCCTAACAAAATCCTCCCATCCTGATACAAAGAATAGCTCATCTGCATTCTTGGATACACCAACATGCCATGTTTCACCACTGGGTGTTTTCATGTCAACACCTTTGGCGATCTGCCCATTGAATTTCTTCACAAACTTCTCTGGTATGCTCTACAATGGAAACAAAAATAGATGGTGTTTTGAGAAGGATGATAATGTAATAATAGCTAAAATAAATCATTTCTTCATAATCACGCACTGATCAAATGAAAACTGTTAAACCGAAACTAGCTGAAATGCATCAGCACTATCATAAGTATTCCTACGATTCATAAAGTATTAGAACCAATCATGTGTACATTTTACTGTCTTTCGCCCCTTCAGGAAACAAATCACAACTGCACCAATCACATGCCTTTACGGGCAAAATTTACTTTACTGCCAATTTCTTCATTCTGTTCTATTGTCATTTTACACGTCAGGTTTACTCTTCTCTTGACAGTAATTATCACACACCAGTCTTTACTATTGCCTTTCTGTCACAGTTTATGCTACTTAACTCATTAAGAGAAAACATGAAACTGAAGTGAAGTACTTGTGGCTTATAAAATATAAAATGCACTAATATTGCTTTCACATGGAAAAACCAAAATACTTCTGTGACCATTGGTGTCAAATTGTGATTCTCCTTGTGACACAGCAGGCATTCACTTGACAGAGTAATCTACTACGGACACTTATTATTATCTCTACTTTACAAAATATGAACAGAACATTTGACTTGACATATCCACAAATTTAGTATTCATTGTCATGGTCGCTTGGATGTGGTTGACGACTGCAGAATTAAACTTACAATGCGATGAGCAAAATCTCCTGTCATGACCTTGAAGAAGCGGATCTTGCTCACATCCATGTGCTCCCAGTAGTAGTGCTCCTGCCACTTCCTGCACCTCTCACACCCCTTTTCCACCATCTGCCAGAGTGCAATCTCACAACACTGTCACTGTGTCACAGCACAAAAAAGTTTGACAGGATCAAATGCGAGGAGAGAGAGGGGGGGGGGGGGGGGGGGGGGGGGGGGGAGAGAGAGATTTTTACTGAATCTTGACCGTGCTCTCTTGTTGGTTTGCTGCGAGTCTGAGCTTCCGAGGTGAAGCTGCCTCCCCTTTCTTGATGAGGGCGACCGGAGTAGTTACAAGCTTTTACACCACCAAGCTCAGCAGATACTACTGGACCGGGTGTTCGTAGACCTCAGTCACTGTGATGTGGGCCCGTTGTGCCAAATTGACCAGGGTGTTTATCTCATGTAGGACTAGGAGATAGGATCGCAGTAAAAGCAGGCAATGCTATACGAGTATACGTACTCCGTACAGCAAAGCGGGGAACGATTTAAGCGAGTATATTTGATTTTAACCATAGATTATAGGTTTTTTAAGGTGTTTCACATGCATGATCTCTAAAGAATAGAATTAAGGTGAATAGTTTTTTTTCCGATAAAGGATATTCAATATCTGACCTCTACATCTGGGGATGTATACAACCAACAAATACAAAAAGAGATAGAAAAACAAAAGAGAGAAAAGCCATAGTCTTATACATAGACCAGGACAATTACAACAGAATGATAAATGCTTCTACCCTCTATTTGATCGACGAGAGGGCGTCCTTGGCTTGCTCTTGACGCCGCAGCTGAGTCCCAAATGCCGCAGTGCAGGCATGGCTAGAAACGGGTGTGCTTGTGTTGATGCCTTCAAGAAGGTAAATGACGTCCGCAGACGCCATCATCAACGAAAAGAAGAGGGAACATCAGTGACGCCTCCAAGGGGGGAAAATGACGTTGATTGCGTCATCGCCGTCGGCCCAGCACCGACAGGCAGGGTTTTCACCCGTATTCCAATATCCTGCAAGGCACATCCATGCCGAACCTACATATGAAGATGCCGGAGATGATCGGCATGGTCTTCACTAGATACAGTGAGGCAGCAGAAAAACAGGGGGCGACGATGTCCTTTGATGTTGACGTCAGAGCCGATTTATGGACCGCCTAGGAGCGACGTGGTCTGTGGGAGGGCGGGTTGGACGGCTTGTCGAGATGACTGGTGCCAACACTGCCATCCCCATCTGGTGCCCGGGGGTCCAGATCGACCCCCAAGCCGCCGCCTCGGGAAAGTCCCCGACCCGAGGCAAACGCCCGCCCGCGTCCGCATCGTCGGAGCACCACCCGCACTGAGAAGGGGAAGCACGGGGCAGCAGCCGGCGGATCCAGGCCTGAGATACCCAGATCGGCCCGCTGCCGCCAGACCCCTTCACCGGTGTAGGTACGCCGGCCGCCATCCGTCCATCCATCAATTGGTGGAGAGAACGGTGCCGTCGTCCGCGTCGCCTAGCCCACCGGGGCGTGCCAGATCGGCCGCCACCCGAGCAGGTCGCCACCTCGCAGCACCGTCGGGCGAATCGCAGATCCGGTGGAGGAGGACCAGATCGGTCACGCCTCCTCCCGGTGGCCGCCGCCACCCTAGACCTTCCGTCGGTCGATCCGAACGCGGAAGGGCCAGGTCCTGGCGCAGAGGGAACATATCCAGTCGAGGAGGGGCCGGATCGGCCGCGCCTCTGCCCAGGGATCACCGGTACCGGAGAAGAAGGGGGATGGAGGAGGCACGGAGGTGCACAGGAGGCCTAGAGAAGCGCGGACGGGGAACCTTCTTGGGGCCCGCCGCTGGCCGCCGCCGCCGCGCGCAGGGAGGCGGCGACGGCGGCCGGAGAGGACACGCGGAGGGCGGCTCTGGGTAGGCGGCGGCGGGAGCCCCCGAGTCACCCGTCGGGGGCGACGCGAGGGTCACAACCAAAAAATCATTAAGGTGAATAGTTGGATTGTCATAATACAATGAGTGAATTATAAACCAATCCTCTAGAATTCATCTATTGGATCTTATTCTCATAATTTTTAGTATATCCAAACAAACCGATTTTCCGAAAGCTATCTGTTGACACCGTTTTTTGGCACGTGTCAATATAATCTAAGGATTGTGCCGATCGGCAAGAAGCTGGTTGCTGTTCCTTATCGGCATCGGGATATTATCGGTCAGACTGCCGATAGAGGCAAAAATGTTGCTGATGAAGACAGACTTGTTGCCGATGGAGGTAGAAGGACTTGATAAAGGCAAGTCAGCTTGCCGATGAGAACTCAGTGCCGATGAAAGCTGAAGGCTGTTGCCGATGGGTGATAGATGCTGCCGATGGAAGCAGAATGACGTGGTTGGCGATTGCCGATGAGGAGATATTGCCGATTGCCGATGAGGGAGTATTGCCGATGCCGATTGCTGATAGGGATCAATTGGTGAAGACAAGTTACCAGTACAGGGTTGCCGATTGGAAGTATTGCCGGTGCCGATGGGCATGGGGTGCCGATGAGCACAGGGTGACTTAGTGTTTGATGTCAGCAGAAGGTTGCCGGTGGCCAAAGAAAGAAGCTGCAGATTGAAGGGATCTACCGATGGAAAGTTTCCATCGAAGGAAGGACGTAAGGAAACTGGTGATTTTATACCAGTATTATTATAGTAGTTTGAGTCCGACTCTTGCATGAGTCATTTTATTCCCTTAATAATAGTAGAATTTGTTTAGGAAAATATTATTGTTTGAGTCCGGCTCCTGCGCGAGTCAGTTATTTCCTTTAAAATAGGAGTTTGTTTCATTTAGGAAAGGTACGAGTCGTATCTATCTACAACTCCCTCTGCCGGAGTATAAATAGGTACCTAGGGGTGCTGTAAACGAATATATCCAAGCATATCAATCAATCAATTACTTTTTATCTTATTTACCTTTCCAGCAATTTACCTTTTACTGCATTAGTTATAGTTTATCAACGAGTTCTTTCAAGCTTCGACGGGCTGCATCACCTTGATCTCCGTCAAATCCTTGCGAGTTCCGCGTGGGAGTACCTCTGAGCTTTGGCATTCCGAGCGCATCGCTGTTTGCCTCGTTCAGCTCTGCTCTAGTTATCCTGACCAAGCCCCAATCCCAGCATCCGGGCGCGTCGCTGTTGTCTGGATTGGATCTTGTTTCAGTTATCCTTGATCAATCTGAGCCTTGACGTCCGAACGCATCGCTGTCGTCTCGTTCAGTTTTGTTCTAGTTATCATCCTTGTCGATTGATTGGTCAAATCGACTGGCACGCCTCCGGAATACCGAGCTTTGGGTAATAGCCCGAGGTGTTCACAGATCCTAACGCTTTTTGTGTCAACACTATCATATTTGAATTCCCTGTCTTGACAATATAATTTTCTATTTTGCCTTTTTTTATTCCCTTCTTTAATACGATTTTCCACTTTGGAAAAATAGACAAAGGACCAAGAGGAGAAATGCACTAGAGAAAGAAAAGAAAAGACCGCATAATCAATACTTAAATGTTATAAGCAAAAAAGGAAATCGGATATAGAAAATTGATTGAACATTGACTCATGTTAAATACTTTGCTGAAAAGATCAAGATATCATCTAGAGAGGGTAAATAGGCGTTCCTAAAAATTCAAAAACTTGCAGCAGATATCAGGACCAAAATTCCGAACAGGGTAACGTGAAAATCACAAGTCCAACAAAGATTACACCTATTTGAATGATTCTACTTGTTACCAAGGATTGCTAGATAAGTAGCAAGCAAGTTGATTCCACTCAAAATCTACAATAAAAAACACAAGAACAAGTAGATTGAGGCAAATTGCCCACAACAAGAACAAGTAGGGGATACACCCAATTTGTTTATCGAAGTTTGGATTCACCTCCTTGAATTATATGTCTCTGTAGAGGAGCTCCCAAGGAAGCGTGTTTCTTTCAACCACTTTTCTCATCTCACAAACTTGATCTCTACCCTTGTGGGGACAATATCAAGGCCTTCACAAACTTTCCATGGCTCACCACTAGCACATGATCAGCTCATCGAGCAACTCCTTGTCATCTAGGAAACATCACCTCCAAGAGTTGTCGTCTAGGAAACTTCACCTCCAAGAGTAATAAATGCATCACCAAATCTTGACAAGAATCACAAGTGCTCAAGGGTGGGCTTTCTTTCTCTTGCTCTTACTCACCCAATCTCTCAACCTAATTCTCTAGATCTCATAAGAATCGATCAATCTTCACAAAGAGGGAGAGGGGAGAACTTCTTTGGTTTATATGAGTGTGTTTTTTGTGGTGGAGGAGCTCTGTGGAGTGAGGGCAAGAAGGGGTATAAATACCCAATCCCTTTAAGCTAGTATTTATGTCCAAAGAAATTCCGATCCCCACCAGGAATTCCTAACCCTCAAAACATTGAATAGATCTAGTAGAAAAAACACGCAAAAACCAAGCCTCGGAATATACCTAGACCAAAAATTCTAGTTAAATACCTCTCCAGCTCACTAGAGCACCCGTACCAAAAATTCATGTCAAATAGACCAAAATTTTCGACCATGCTTGGAATTTTTGTGATAACTCAACTAAAATCACCATAACTTTTCACTCCAAACTCCAATTTTGATGACCTTAGACTTTCCAAAAAGCTTACTTTGAGGACTATCCATCCCAACTAAAAATAAGCTCCAAGACTATCTTGATGAAATCATCGATGCCCGTCAAGTACCATTGGTCTATACATGACAAATCATACATCCACCCTCGATATATGTCTGCACAAGTAAAATGGGCAAGGCACAGGAAACATAGAAAAGTTTTAATAAGAGCCTTTCTGAACAATATTATTTGAAGCACATAAGCATAATGTATTCTTTGATATTATTTAAAATTGGTCGCGCTATAAAAATTAAAAGTGGCCATGCTATAAAAATTGAAATACATAGTCCATACAAAATAATTGTTCTTCAACATGTCACATAAAAATGGAGACAAAAATAGAAAAAAATAGAGGCTTCATCATAAACAACATTAATTGCACATCCTTTTTGAACAACAATGTAGCTCCAAACAATGGATTTGTAAGTCTCACATGGAATTGCACACCCTTGTCATTACCAATTATTTTACATAAATGAAACATAGAAAATAGTAGCCCATAAATTATAATTGCAAAAAAGTTATTCTACAACATGTCACATAAAAATAGATACACAAATTACAACAACTCCTCTTCTTGATCATGAAAAATAGTTGTCGGGTACAAAGGTAAGGGGTACCCTAATCCCTGGCGATTTAGTGCTTAATATTCAGGCAAAATCCAAAAGTCATCCTACCTCCCCATCAAGCATGACCGGTCATGGGCCGGCCCATTACTGGAGAGACAGTGAGCAGGATCTGCTACGGAAGAGGGATCGATCGAATCCCCCTCTACCTCGACCCCTCGAGTGACGGAAGAGGGATCGATCGAATCCCCCTCTACATCGATCCCTCGAGTGACGGAAGATGGATCGATCGAATTCCCCTCTACCTCGACCCCTCGAGTGACGGAAGAGGGGTCGATCGAATCCCCCTCGACCTTAACCCCTCGAGTGACGGACAGGGGGTCGATCGAATGCCACACGATCAGGAGGCCCGATCGGCTCACCTACTCGCAGTATGGGGTAAAGGGGATCCATGCTGTTACCTGCTCCCGCCTAACGCCATGGGCACCCGATACCTCGGTCAAATCCATCAACTCGTTACCCATACCCGGGTTAATCCGTCGATCGTGCGGCCACTGTAGCCACGCCTTGAGTACGGAGGCCGAAAGCACCCCCTCAAATCTTGAATGGGACAGCCCTCGACCGTGTTTTCAGGGATGCGTCAGGATCATGCAGGCCTTGATACTCCTCGATTCGGGAGCTCGACCCTCATCTCTAACCACTACGGCATGGGACCCGTCCACTCCGTCCCGCTCCAACCGCGGAGCTCGCACCCGTCTACAGGAAACCAATCGTTCCACGCCATGCCGTTCGGCAGCGACCAGTCCGCCATCACCATGCCCCGAAACACCGGAAGGACAGGAAGAGCATGCCGCTACAGCAATCAACGTCCCATCGCAAGCATGGCGCCACGGACGCGCCTCCCATACCGATACGAACTAGGGCTCCTGTACTCTCAAGCCTCCCCTTAGTCTATAAAAGGGGACGCTGGGATAGTAGGACAGAGGGAGAACAACAAGACATCGGTTCGCACTTGCTGCCATCCAAACAACACCCACTAACACTCTCCACAAACCCCTAGCATACGCAACAGAGGGTCACCTCCGAGCACAAGACAATCTAGTGATGGCTTGATCAACATCTCAAGCAATCAATTGACTCACCTAGGGTAGCCCAGCTAGTCCTAGGCCTCAGCTCACTCCAAGCACCCCCGTGTAAACCAGCTTGTACTCCCCTCCTGTACGAGCACTTTGGTGCGAGATAATACAATTCTTCCTTTCCCGTTGGACGTAGGGCCTTCTTTGCCCGAACCAGGATAAATACTGTGTTCTTCTTGCATCACATCTGAGAGTGGGAGCACGCAATATACAAATTTACTAGTTGGTGATTGACCCCCTGGGTCGAAACACCGACAGTTGGCGCGCCAGGTAGGGGGGCTTTGCGTGTCGATCAACTCCCAACTTCTCTTCCAGATGGAATCCACCGTCCCACTACTTCCATTCGCCACCATCATCTGGTTCGGGAGCCTAGAGTTCATGTCCCTTGGCCACAGCCACGATATGGTTCTACTCTCCACAGGTGGTATGGGTAGCAGCAGCTCTGGTACGCCGGGGCCAAGGACGACCTCGCGACGGTCCCACCACTCACGCCTTTCGCCCGCGACCAGGAGGAGGCGCGAACGACGCCGCCGCAGCCTTCGCCGCGCAGACGACGTGACACCTGACGCCACTCCCCCGGCCTCAGTTGGCGACACGGTTCCTCCCTTCGGGAGCCTGTTTGACCCACGCTTGGGGGTCAGAGGAGGGCGCCTCGCGAGCATGACTTTGGCTTCACCATGCCGCCATCTTGGAGGGCCTCCATAGCCTCTCCAACGCGCTCAGCCGTTCCGCTACGCAACCTACTTCCGCACGGGCTCTACAACAACGCCAGACTCTCTTCTGCCTTCGTAGACTTGCGGATGCGAGCACAATATGGGTCCTTAGGGGATTCTCTACGTGCGACGATGAACCTCATCACCACCCCTCCACCGGGTGAGCGCCCGGAGCCACGACGAGCCCCGATCCTCGGGTACTACACCTTGGGCACGATACGACAACAATTGGAGGAGGAGCGCAGGGGATCTTTCCCTAACTTTTACCAGAGTTGCCCCGATCCAGATTCCCCCGATGAGGATTACGATCCCACGCGGGAGTGTTTCCACCTCATCGAACCGGTTGGATCCCAGGATGACACCACCAATGCCGCGACTGCAGGAGGAGGGGGCAACACTACCCCGGCGCGGGACGCCGTCCCCCCGATCCCAGACGAAGCTGATCCACCTCAGGACGCCCAGATCGCGCAAGTCCGAGAGCTGCTCGCCAAGCTCGAGGAGGAGCGCCTACGGCTTCAACAGCTCGAGCATGCCCTCGAGCGAGATCGTGGGCGGCCACAGGGTGGAGGAGCCCGCGGCCGGGCCCGGGAAGTCCATCAACACATCGTCGAGGAAGGAGCAAACGAGTGCCACGTCTACAACCATGCTAGTAAGAACGTCGTGGCAACCGCAATGCTGCTCCGTTACATGCCGGCACCATCGACACCCCAAGCGCGACGTATCAGAGATGAAATCTAGGGGCTCCTCCAAACCGCGGTCGTACAATAGGCGAAGAGCTCGGCCTCGAGGCGTAGGGGGGATGCCTCCGAGCGACAGGACGTGCCCCCTCGACAAAATCGAGAGGTATCTGTCCACCAAGACAAGGCACCCTGGGGCCAAGCAGAGCGGCAACCAGCCCGGGAACGCATCCTCGACAATCGACAGTCGCGTGACGCGCGACACGACATCAACGACAACAAACGACGCGATGCGGTGATGCGGAGGCTCGCGGTTACAGTGCTCATCGAGGTGGGCGCTAGGACAGCGATGCGGATCGACGTCGATCCCCGGAACCACCAGGGCCATGAGTCTTCAGCAGGACGATCCGACAGACCGCCTTGCCTAGTCGTTTCCATCCACCCTCTAACCTGGTCAAGTACAACGGCGAGACCAAGCCAGATCTCTGGCTTACTGATTTCAGGTTGGCATGTCAGCTGGGAGGAGCCAGCGATGACCACGTCATCATTCGACAGCTCCCGCTCTTCCTCTCCGACACCGCTCGAGGGTGACTCGAAGAACTCCCCCAGACTTGATCCATGGCTGGACTGACCTGGTCAGGATCTTCGAGGGGAACTTCAAGGGCACCTACGTGCGGCCGGGAAATTCCTGGGATCTCCGCAGCTGCAAGCAGAAGCCAGGGGAGACCCTCCGTGAATTCACCCGACAGTTTTCCATGCAACGTACCAAGCTACCCCACATCTCCGACCACGACGTCATCATGGTGTTCGTCGCCGGGACGACATGCAAGGAGTTGGTGCAGGAATTGGGGCGCAACACCCCCAAGACCGCCAACGAGCTCATGGACATCGTCGCCAACTACGCGGCCAATGAAGAGGCCGTTGGTGCGTTCTTCTATGGATCCCCAGACAAGGGGAAGGCCAAGGCGGACAAGCCCGGTGGCTTGAACAATGGGCCCAAGAGGAACAACAACAACAACAAGAAGAAGAACTAGCAGGGTCGATGCGACGTCGAGCCCGACGATCTTGTAGCTGCGGCTGACCGGAAGAAGCCTCGAGGTCCCCCTCCAGAGGGGGGCGTCTTCGATAAGATGCTGAAGGAGCCCTGCCCTTATCACAAGGGAGTGGCTAACCACAGTCTCGAGGACTGTTGCATGCTCAAGTACTTCAACTCTCTTGGCCTCAAGAAAGACGATAAGAGGGAGGACCCACAGGACAGGGGCGACGGCAAGAAGGAAGGCTTCCCCGAGATTTTTGACTGCTACATGATCTACGGGGGACCCTCGACCTGACTCAGTGCACGTCAACGCAAGAGGGAGCATCGAGAGGTCTTCTCCGTTCGAGCCCAGGCCCCCCGATACCTCGACTGATCTCACATACCGATCACCTTCGATCGAGACGACCACCCCGAGCACGTCCCCCACGCAGGGGTCTACCCCCTCGTCGTCAACCCCATCATACTCAACACCCGCCTCACCAAGGTACTCATGGATGGAGGCAGCAGCCTCAACATCATCTACGCTGAGACCCTCGACCTCCTAGGGATCCCAAGGACCTTGCTCCTGCCCAGCGCGGGGGGGGGGGGGGGGGTTCCACGGTATCGTCCCAGGAAAGAAGGCACTCCCGATCGGCCGCGTCGAGTTGCCTGTCTGCTTCGGTACCCCCTCGAACTTCAGGAGGGAATACCTGACCTTTGACGTGGTCGGATTCCACGACACCTACCACGCCATCATCGGTCGACCTGGATACGCCAAGTTCATGGCGATCCCGAACTACACCTACCTCAAGCTAAAGATGCCAGGGCCCAAGGGTGTCATCACCGTCAACACCTCCTACGAGCACGCCTATGACTGCGACGTCGAGTGCGTGCAAAGCACCGAGGCGGTCAAGGAATTGGCCATCCTCGCAGCCATCGACGACTTCTCCAAGGAGATCCCTGACCCTAAACGGCGCGCTAGCAACTTCGAGCTTGCGGAGGACACTAAGACCATCCCGCTCGACCCCAGCCACGCGGATGGGAAGGTGCTGACGGTCAGCGCCTCCCTCGAGCCCAAATAGGAAGCCGTGATCGTCGACTTTCTCCGTGCAAATACTGACATGTTTGCGTGGAGTCCCTCGGATATGCCGGGCATTCCGAGGGAAGTCGTCGAGCACTCCTTGAACATCCGAGCCGGATCCAAACCGGTGAAGCAACGGCTGCGCCGCTTCGACGAGGAAAAGCATAGAATCATCGGGGAGGAGGTCGACAAGCTTTTGAAGGCCGGATTCATCAAGGAGGTTCATCATCCTGAGTGGTTAGCAAATCCTGTGCTTGTTAAGAAAAAGAATGGAAAGGATAGAATGTGCATAGATTATACTAGTCTAAATAAAGCATGTCCTAAGGTTCCTTTTCCATTACCACGTATTGATCAAATAGTAGGTTCCACTGTGGGATGTGAAACTCTTTGCTTTCTCGATGCATATTCTGGCTATCACCAAATAAAGATGAAGGAGTCCGATCAGCTCGCGACTTCCTTCATCACCCCCTTTGGCATGTTTTTCTACCTCACGATGCCATTCGGTTTGCGAAACGCCGGAGCCACATACCAATGATGCATGCTCCATGTCTTTGGAAAGAATAAAGGCCGATCGTCGAGGCCTATGTTGATGACATCGTGGTCAAATCCAAAAAAGTCAGGAACCTGGTCGGGGACCTTGAAATCGCGTTCGGGTGCTTCAGGGAAAATCATATAAAGCTAAATCCTGAGAACTGTGTCTTCGGGGTCCCTCGAGGCATGCTCCTAGGGTACATAGTCTCCCAGCGCGGGATTGAGGCCAACCCTGAGAAGGTAACTGAGATCACTAGGATGGGCCCGATCAAGGATCTTAAGGGGGTACAAGGGGTCACAGGGTGCCTTGCTGCCCTCAGCCGGTTCATCTCGCGGCTCGGGGAGAAAGCACTTCCCCTTTATCGCCTCCTTAAGAAAACATAGCACTTCACATGGACCATCGAGGACGAGGAGTCGCTCTCCAAGCTCAAAGCCTTGCTCACCTCGCCACCTGTCTTGGTGCCCCCAAGCCCGGCCGAGCCCTCTTGCTCTATGTCGCTGCAACTACCTAGGTGGTCAGCGCGGTTATAGTAGTCGAGAGGGCGGAGGAGGGACACTCCCTGCTGGTGTAGAGGCCCGTCTACTTCATAAGTGAGGTGCTCTCAGAAACCAAAGTGAGATACCCCCACATTCAGAAGCTGTTGTACGCCGTCGTTCTTACTCAGCGAAAACTCAAGCACTATTTCCTAGGCCACCCGGTAACTGTAGTCTCGTCTTTCCCTCTCGGGGAGATAATCCAAAACCGGGAGGCATCAGGGAGAATCGCCAAGTGGTCGGTCGAGCTCATGGGAGAAACTCTCTCCCATGCCCCTCGGAAGGCCATCAAGTCGCAGGTATTGGCAGATTTCATTGCAGAATGGACCGACACCCAACTACCCCCGGCGCAAGTTCAGACCGAGCTTTGGACCATGTACTTCGACGGATCGTTGATGAAGACGGGGGTAGGTGCTGGATTGCTGTTCATATTTCCCTCAGGGGTCCACATGCGCTACGTCATCCGCATCCACTTCCCCGCCTCCAACAACGTAGCCGAGTACGAGGCCCTCGTCAACGGTCTGCGCATCGCCATCGAGCTCGGGGTTCGACGCTTCGATGCTCAAGGGGACTCGCAGTTGGTAATCGACCAAGTGATGAAAGCCTCGAGCTGCCATGATCCCAAGATGGAAGCCTACTGCAAGGAGGTCCGCAAGCTTGAGGACAAATTTTACGGCCTCGAGCTCAACCATGTCGCCCGCCGGCATAACGAAGCCGCTGATGAGCTAGCCAAAATCGCATCCACTCGAGGCATGGTCCCTCCTGACATCTTCTCGAGGGACCTTCACAAGCCGTCTGTTGACCTAGGCTCGGGGGCTCCCGTCCTCGAGCAAGGGGTCGAACCCTCCCCCTCAACCGCTCCCCCTCGAACGGGGAAGAGGTCATGGAGATCGACGAAACAACCGCGACCCAAACCCCCACGACGGACTGGCGTACGCCCTACCTCGAGTATCTGATACGAGGCGAGCTCCCAGAGGACCGCACCGAAGCCTGACGCATAGCCCGACGCGCCAAAACCTACGTCTTGTACGGAGATGGCCGCGAGCTATATCGGCGCAGCCCTACTGGTGTGCTTCAACGATGCCTCACCCTCGAGGAGGGAATTGCACTGCTAAAAGACTTACACTCGGGGGCTTGTGGCCACCACGCGGCGCCAAGAACTCTGGTAGGAAATGCCTTTCGACAAGGCTTCTACTGGCCGACGGCCGTCGCCGATGCTACCAAACTTGTTCGATCCTGCAAGGGATGCCAATTCTACGCCAGGCAGACCCACCTCCTGGCCCAAGCTCTTCAGATGATACCCATAACTTGGCCATTCGCAGTATGGTGGCTCGACATGGTCGGCCCCCTGAAGAAAGCAAAAGGCGGCTTCACCCACCTCCTCGTGGCCATAGACAAGTTCTCAAAGTGGATCGAAGCTCGACCCATCACCAACATTCAATCTTGACAAGCCGTGTTGTTCTTCACAGATATCATCCATCACTTCGGGGTCCCCAATGTCATCCTTACTAACAACGACATGTAGTTCACCGGCCAAAAGTTCCTGGACTTCTATGACCACCACAACATCAAGCTGAACTGGTCTGTAGTTGCCCACCCTCGAACTAACGGCCAGGTCGAGCGTGCCAATGGCATGGTTTTACAGGGCCTCAAGCCAAGGATCTTCGACCGACTAAATAAACACGACAAGAGATGGGTGGATGAGTTGCCCTCTGTCCTATGGAGTCTCAGAATGACACCAAGTCGAGCCACAGGGTTCTCCCTGTTTTTCTTGGTCTATGGGTCCGAGGCCGTCCTCCCCACTGACCTCGAGTACGGGTCCCCTCGATTAAAGGCCTACAACGAGCAAGCCAACACAGCAGCCCGAGAGGACTCCCTCGACCAGCTCGAGGAAGCCCGAGACATGGCCCTCTTCAAGTCGGCAAGGTACCAGTAGACGCGTACGCAAAAGGGACCACGACGTCGGCGACCTCGTACTGTGTCGCCGACAAAGCAACAAGGGGCGTCACAAGTTGATGCCACCTTGGGAAGGACCCTTCATCGTGGCAGATGTGCTAAAGCCAGGGACTTACAAGCTGAAGAACAACAAGGGCGAGATCTTCACCAATGCATGGAACATCGAACAACTACGTCGCTTTTATCCCTAGGGCCTCGAGGCCTTGTACATTCTCTGCATTATGTACATTTATCGCATCATGAATGAATAAAATGTTCTCGAAATACATTTCATGTTCGTTCATGACTCTTAGGTAGCCTCGACTCTGCTCCTGCAAAGTCAAGCCTCCCTCGGGGGCTGACAGGGGGGACCCCCCTCCCTAAGTCCCTTAAAAACCTGAATGTTTTTTCGAAACTCGACGCTTCTCTTTTCATCTTTGCCCCGAGTACGCTCCGTAACTAAGTAAAAAATGCCTCGAACTCCCTAAGGGTCGTCGTGCTTCCAGTTGAAGGGTTTCGACTCGATTGTCCTCCCGGTGTAAGGGGAAGCAAGTCGTCGTCGTTCCTCAGGTAGAACCACCCGAAGTGCCACCCTAAATGGCTCGACTTGATCTTCACAGAGATCTAGTCCTCCAGCCTCTTGAGGCCAATGCTGCAGCACCCCGCCCGGACCATCCTCCGACGGCCGGTCTCGGCCAGAGCATGGAACAGGCCCGCCTCGAACAGGTGGAGCCACAACTCCTAGTGGGGCTCCATCTCCAGGTACCCCTCGCACACGACGGTGAAGACCGCCGCGTGGGAGACGCCGTTGGGGGAGAGGTGTTGGAGCTCCACGCCGTAATGGTGGAGGATCCCCCGCAAGAGATGGCTGGGGGGAGATCCCAGCCCCGCCCGGTGGAAGGCCTCGAAGCTGACCACGTAGCCCTCCGGTGGGTTGGGTTGGCGATCCGACTCTGGCGGAACCATCCACTCTGGTCGGTCCACCGAAGTGACGGGCCGGAGAAGGCTGCTCTCCACCAAGTCTCCCAGCCGCTCCACGGTCGCCGTCGAAGGGAGACAAGCATCAGGGCCGCATAGGGTGTAGCTGGCCATGGCAGCGGGAAAGCGGATGCGCTCGGAAGCAGGGGTTGAAGGTGTGTTCCCAATCTTTCCTCTCCTTACTCGCGCACGCAGAGATCGGGCTCAGAGGGCGACGAAGGCAATGGCGAGAGAAAGAAGGCTAGGAAGGCAAAGGCAAGCATAAGGAAGCCGAACCCCTGCCCCCGTATTTATAAACGGAAGCACAACGGGCGGATCCATCGAAAAGGCAGGTAAATCTCCGCATTTAATGCTGTTGACACCGTTTTTCGGCACGTGTCAAATGAGCTAAGACTTGTATTGATCGGCAACCGTTTTCCATCGGCATCGGGAAGTCATAGGTCAGTATTACCAATGAAGGTAAAAGCTGTGAAAAGGATAAGCTTGTTGCCGATGGAAGCTGGATAATTCTTGCCGATAAGGGTTAATTGGCGAAGTCAAGTCACCAGAACTGCAAAGTTACCGATGCCGATTGCCGATGAGGAGATGTTACCGATGCCGATTGCCGATGAGGAGATGATGCCGATGGGCATGGAGTGCCGATGGGTACAGGGTGATGTGGCGGTTGACGTCAGCAGAAGATTGCCGGTGGCGAAAGAAGGAAGTCGCGGATTGAAGGAATCTGCCGATGGAAAGTTTTCATCGAAGGAAGGACATGAGGAAACTGGTAATTTTATACCAGTATTGTTATAGTAGTTTGAGTCCGACTCTTGCACGAGTCGTTTATTTCCTTAACAATAGGGTTGTCTGTTTAGGAAAATAATATTGTTATTTGGGTCCGGCTCCTGCGCGAGTCTGCTATTTCCTTAAAGTTAGGAGTTTTGTTTAGGGAAGGTACGAGTCGTGTCTCTGTACAACTCTCCATGCGGGAGTATAAATATGTGCCCAAGGGCTACGTAAAATATATATCAATCTATAAAAAATCAAATCAATTTACTCTTATCTATTTTTACTGCAATTTACCCTTTCATTGCATTAGTCTTAGCTTATTTACGAGTTCTTCAAGCTTTCGACGGGCTGCATCACCTTGATCTCCGTCAAAACCCTTGCAAGTTCTGCGTGGGAGTAATCTGAGCTTTGACATCCGGGCGCATCGCTGTTGTCTCGTTCAGCTCTGCTCTAGTTATCCCGATCAAGTCTGAGTCTTGACATCCGGGCGTATCGCCGTTGTCCTGTTCAGATCTTGTTCTAGTTATCGTCCTTGTCGATTAACTGGTCAAGTCGACTGGCACACCTTGGATATCGAATTTCGAGTAATAGCCCGAGGTGTTCGCAGATCCTAACGCTTTTTGTGTCAACACCTCTTTTGGCACGCCCAGTGGGACAAATTACACATCTATCATGGGTGATTACTTCGACGTTAACCAAAGGAACGTCATTGAAGTCTCTGAGGCCGATCTAAAAGATGATCAGAGGCTGGCTATGGAGCGGGCTATGGAGGAGTACAAGCAATTGTATCTGAAGTCCTTCAGCCTAAGCAGGAGCGACGAAGCCATCCAGAAGCAAGATCCGCCGTTGCCGCGGCAGGTCACGTATGATGCCAATCCTGGTAAGTTACAAGAGATGGTTAATTCCGCTTTAAATCAAGTATTAATTAGCCACTCCAGCGTGCTGTCCAATATTGTGTACAATGCTGTCATGCAATCATTCAAAGAAGGACATTCACCTCAATATGTTGGTCCAACATATCATCAACCTGGATCGGCATCTATAAACCCATCGGCAGCCCCAATGGCGTCTTCCACTCCTGTGGATTCGTCTGCCGATGTGGCTACACCGTCAAGGCCAAGTCCTGAAAGCGTCACCAAGCTTAGTGCAGATCCAGTGGCGTCGGCGATGTCAGGGCCTGCTATCCAGAGTCATCCAGCTCCTGCCAACTGGTGGGGTTACGGTATGCCTTCAAATCCGTCTGCTGGTTCTAATCTGGTGCAGGGAGATAGTTCAGCCTGGAGGGGTTCCATGGCATCGGCAATGCAATCACAGCCGGTGATCCCTATGATGCATTATTCTACGTCCTCTCCAACTGTACAAGTGCCATCAGAAGATTTCCAAGTAATTCCTAAAATACCTCTGATGCCACCATCGGCAAACTCTGTATCGATGCAACACAATATAGCAACTGGAAGTCAGCCGATGGCTGCAAATCCTCAAGCCGGAGTACTGGCATATCAAGGTAACCAATTTGTTGACTACCCTAAGGTGCAGGAGCAGCAGGTGCCAGTTAGCTATCAGCCATCGGTAAGTCACATGTCGATGATTTATAATCCTGGATGGACTAGTCAGCCGCCGGTTCAACAGCCTGGCATACTAATGTATCAGTGTGGAAGTCCAGCAAACACTCAGAGTGGACCATCGGTACAGCAACCGATGAATATGATGACTCAACCTAATCTACTAAGTGTGCAAAACTATCCATCGGTAAATCAGCCGATGCATAACGTCCAGATGACTGGTGTTGCGCCCGTGACGATTACTCCGCACCATCTTCAACCAAGACCTGAAGGGGCGCATCAGCCGGCTCCACCAGTCAACAACCAGCCAATGAGTCGGCGAGAGCAGGAGGCATATTGGACCGATAAGATTGCCGAAGTGATGAAGGAACAATTCGGCATTAAGCCCAAGGTTAATACATATTCTTATCGGACACCGTATCCTCCAGCATATGATTTAATCCCTCTCCCAAATCGGTACAAGGTGCCGGATTTTACCAAGTTCTCTGGTCAAGACGACACATCAACGATGGAGCACATCAACCGTTTCATTATCCAGTGCGGAGAAGCTGCCAGCAGAGAGGAACTGAGGGTGAGATTGTTCTCATCATCATTGTCTGGATCGGCCTTCACATGGTTTATATCATTACCTCCAAACTCTGTGATTACTTGGGCCGATCTAGAAAAACAATTTCACAAGTATTTCTTTGCGGGCGTACATGAAAAGAAGCTTACCGATTTGGTCAAGTTGAGGCAACGCAATGACGAATCGGTAGCGAACTTTGTTCAGAGGCTGCGAGACGTGAAGAATAAGTGCTACAGCCTGGTACTTGATGATCGGCAACTAGCAGATTTGGCTTTCCAAGGACTACTACCGCATATCAAAGATAAGTATGCGTTGCAAGAGTTTGAAAGTTTAAGTCATCTGGTGCAAAGGATTGCCAATCAAGATATCAAAACCTTTGAACCCAGGAAGACTTGGAATAAGAAGGTGACCTTCATCGAGCAAGAAGAAGATTCTGGGTCAGATGAAGAGCTAAGCATCGGTGCGGCTGAATGGGTGAAGGATAAGAAATTCGTGTCTTGTCCATTTGGCCAGAAAGAAGCTGAAAGATTCACCTTTGACATCACCAAGGCCGATAGGATGTTCGATTTATTACTTCAAGAAGGGAGAATCAAGTTAGCGCCTAACCAAGCAATTCCATCGGCCAAAGAGCTCAGAAAGATCAGGTATTGCAAGTGGCATAATGCGACTTCGCACAGTACCAATGACTGCAAGGTATTCAGGCAGCAGTTGCAGTCAGAAATTGAATCTGGACGAATCAAATTTGAAAATTCTAAAGTCCAGAAACCGATGAAGATTGATCAACACCCATTCCCAAATAACATGGTGGAAACTAGTAGAAAAACTAAAGTGCTAACATCGGAAGCTGCCAGGAAGAAACGCATCGGTAGATCCTGATCATCAAGTAGTTGAACGTGATGTGGAAAAGTTTGCCGATGACAGAAAAGGCAAGAGGGTTGCCGATGATGGTAATCATGCCAAGAGGTCTCCTAGTGTTATAATCACGCATAAGCAGCCAAGGCAAGAGTATCGACAATTGCAGAAGGAACGGTATCGGTAGGAAGAAGAAGAGCACCAAGAATGGTTTTGACATAAGGACCACTGGAAGTGTCCCTTCTTTGTTCACTGTTGGAAAGAAGGCATCAAACTACCCACTGCCGATAATTATCCTGAATGCAATGGGTACTACCCTACCGATCGGTCAGAAAAGGAGCCTCGCTTTGACGATCGGATATCCAGGTATGCTAGGCCGCTCAGAGAGAAGAAATCGGCACACGACCGACTGGGGGCAAGCTCAACACACATAACAGGCTTGGCAGGCGTGTTGACCAAGAGGAGCTGGAGGAGATGGCCAATGCAAGAGTGTCTGATGAAGAAATATTCTCCAGAAATCCAAACATCAGGAGTGGTGCCGATGCAAACAATGAGAGGCAGCACCAGCCTGTTTGGAAAACCAAGTTTCCTCAGTGGTGCCCTAAGGGTCTAACAAAAACTCAGAAAAGGAGAATTCAGCGCGAACGCCGAAATGACTTGTATGACAATGAAGATCCTTCAAAGGAAACGCGGTGGAGGCCAAAGCGTAAGGATAGGGATCCATCGGCAGAAATTAATATGGTCGTCATATTGTCGATGGAGTTCATGGCGCCTGTCAGCGATGATGAGGAAACTGCTGAGATGGCTCAATTAGTGTTGGATCCGATGGCAACTGTCTTTGAGAAACCTGCTGATGATGAAAGGCAGCATCTAAGGGCTCTGTTTGTTAAGGGCAAGGTGGATGGACAGCCTGTAACAAAAATGCTAGTGGATGGCGGGGCATCAATAAACATAATGCCATGTCATGTTCATGAAGCTTGGAAAAGGCAACCAAGACTTAGTCAAAACAGACATGAAGCTTAAAGATTTTGAAGGCAATGTGTCGCCAGCCATGGGAGCCGTATGTGTTGAATTAACCATCAGCAGTAAAACTTTGCCGACAACATTTTTTGTGATCAGTGGCAAAGGCACCTACAACTTGCTCCTAGGAAGGGATTGGATCCACGCCAATTGTTGTATTCCTTCCACCATGCATCAAAGCCTTGTGCAGTGGGTCAGAGACAAGATTGAAGTCGTCCGAAGTGAGACCCCATCGATCGTTGCGTCGGTAGAATCAGAAACTTATGAGCAAATCAGATTCATATCAGGTGAAGCTTGGGACATGGAGTTCCTCAAAGTTGCCGATTACCGCATTACACCGATCCAAGCAGTCGGTTCTGAAGAAGAGTTTTAATGGATCAGTTTGCCGATGATGGAAAGCTAGGACAGGGCTTCACATTCGCTGATGATTTACTCGAAATAGACATCGGCGATGGTAGTAAACATAGACCTACTTTTATTAGTGCTAAGTTAGATTCCCAATGTAAACAGCGGTTAACCGATTTATTAAAGGAATACAAAGATTGTTTTGCTTGGGATTATACAGAAATGCCTGGTTTAGACCGATCGATAGTCGAACATCGGTTACCTATTAAGTCTGGTTTCCAACCACATCGGCAATCTGCACGCCGATGCAATCCTAATATTTTACCTGACATTAAGGCTGAAATTACAAAGTTAATTGAGGCTGGATTTATCCGGCAATGCCGATATGCCAAATGGATTTCTAATGTGGTTCCTGTTTACAAGAAAAATGGAAAACTTCATGTTTGTATTGATTTCAGGAATCTTAACAAGGCTACGCCGATGGATGGCTACCCGATGCCCGTTGCCGATCTGTTGATTGATGCTGCTGCTGGACATCAAATCATTAGCTTCATGGATGGTAATGCTGGATATAATCAAATATTTATGGCTGAAGAAGACATATCCAAGACTGCTTTCCGATGTCCAGGTCATGTCGGTTTATTTGAATGGGTTGTCATGACTTTTGGCTTGAAGAATTCTGGTGCTACTTATCAGAGAGCAATGAATTTCATCTTTCATAAGTATATTAGCACGATAGTCGAAATCTATATTGATGATGTGGTGGTTAAATCTGGAAATTTTGGAAAGCATCTTGCCGATTTGCGAAAGATCCTGGAATGCACAAGGGAGCATGGGTTGAAGATGAATCCTAACAAGTGTGCATTTGGTGTATCGGCAGGTCAATTTCTGGGTTTTATGGTGCATCAAAGAGGCATTGAGATCGGCAGAAAATCTATTGATGTAATTAACAAGGTGGTTGCTCCTACAAACAAGACTGAGCTCCAGTCCTTGATCGGCAAAATTAATTTCATTAGAAGGTTTATATCTAACTTATCTAGTAAGATTAAATCTTTTAGTCCATTGTTAAAGTTGAAAGCCGATCAAGAGTTTACGTGGAGAGAAGAACAACAGTTAGCCTTGGAGGAGATCAAGAGGTATTTGGTAAACCCACCAGTCTTGGTTCCACCTCAGCACGGGAAACTTTTCAGGTTGTATCTATCTGCCGATGACAGTGTTATCGGGTCAGCCTTGATTCAAGAATTTGAAGGGAAAGAACATGTGATATATTATTTGAGCAGGAGGTTGGTAGATGCTGAGACTAGGTATTCGGCTATAGAGAAATTATGTTTATGTTTATATTTCTCTTGCATAAAATTGAGGCATTATTTATTGTCGGCTGAATGCACTGTTATCTGCAAAGATGACGTGGTTAAGTATATGCTGTCGATGCCGATATTAAGTGGGAGAATCGGCAAATGGATTCTGGCACTTTCGGAGTTTGATCTAAAGTATGAATCGGCTAAGGCAGTTAAGGGTCAGGTGATGGCCGATTTTGTTACTCAGCATTGCAATATGATAAACTCTGTAGAGATTGCTCCTTAGACTTTGTTCTTTGATGGGTCTACATGCAAAGAAGGGGCAGGCATTGGTGTTCTCTTAATTTCACCCCGAGGACAGAAATATGAAATTTCGTTGCCGATTGTTGCTACATCAACAAACAATCAGGCCGAGTAATCAAGCTTTAATAAAAGGGTTGGAATTACTCAGAGAGGTGCGTGCCGATGCCGTTGAAATCTTTGGTGATTCCATGTTGGTGATCAATCAATTGACTGGGGTATATGAATGCCGGATTGAAGTGTTGATTGCACACCATGAGAAGTGTTTACGATTATTGAAAGAATTCAAAGAGTATCGCCTTGAGCATATTCCTAGATTGCATAATGAAGAGGCCAATCGGTTAGCACAGAATGCTTCAGGATATCAACCGATTCAAGAAGTCATGACATCGGTAATGGTTGCCGATGACTGGAAAAAGGAAATCGCCGATTACTTAAGAGATCCATCTAAGAAGGTTGAAAGGCGTCTGAGGTTTCAAGCTACCAAATATGTGCTCCTCGATGATGAATTGTATTATCGGACAATTGATGGAGTCTTGCTCAGATGCCTTGGTAAAGAGGAGTCAAAAGAGTTGATGGGCGAAATCCATGAAGGTGTGTGTGGAGCGCATCAATCGGCATTCAAGATGAAGTGGATGATCAGGCGGAATGGATATTATTGGCCGACAATTCTTGAAGATTGCTTCAACTATTTTAAAGGGTGCCAGGATTGTCAGAAGTTTGGTAATATACAAAGGGCACTGTATCGGCAATGAATCCTATAATCAAGCCTTGGCCGTTTAGAGGATGGGCTATTGATCTCATCGGCCAGATTTATCCGCCGTCAAGCAAGGGGCATAAGTTTATACTTGTTGCTACCGATTACTTCACGAAGTGGGTTGAAGCAATTCCTTTGAAGAAGGTAACATCGGCAAACATGGTAGATTTTGTAAAAGAGCACATTGTTTACCGATTCGGTATTCCTCAAACTATTACTACCGATCAGGGAACCATGTTCACGTCGGGAGAGTTTGATGAATTTGCTGCTAGTATGAGGTTCAAGGTATTGAATTCTTCTCCTTATTATGCCCAAGCTAACGGTCAGGCTTGAAGCGACTAATAAAGGAGTTATTAAGCTTATCAAGCGCAAAATTGAAGAGAACCCTAGAAGGTGGCATGTGGTGTTAAATAAAGCCCTATAGTCGTATCGGATGGCGTGTCATGGTGCAACCAAAGTTTCGCCGTATCAGTTAGTCTATGGACACGATGTTGTCCTGCCTTGGGAAATTAAAACTGGTTCCAGGCGATTATCTTTTCAAGATCAATTGACAACCGATGATTATGGTATTCTTATGAAGGATGAGTTAGAGGACTTAGCAGGTCATCGGTTGAGGGCTTTGATCAACATTGAAGAAAATAAGAAAAGGGTTGCTAGGTGGTATGACAAGAAAGTAAAGGTAAAGGAATTTGTCGATGGTGATCTGGTGTGGAAATTGATTTTACCAATTGGGACTAAGAGTCCTAAGTTTGGAAAATGGTCTCCTAATTGGGAAGGTCCTTATCGGATAAAACAGTCTGCTCCTGGTAATGCTTATATTTTAGAAAATCTCGAAGGGGTTGCATTCTCCAAAGCAATCAACGGTAAATACTTGAAGAAATATTACCCTAGTATTTGGGTAAACACATAGAGTGCTCGTCTGAATGCCAATGAAAGAGAAAGTTATAAAACATCGGTAAAAGAGTACTGGCATTATATTACAGAGCAAAATCAAGTGTTACTGACTACATTTGCCGATGTGATGAAATTGTAATAGATTACAACAGGGATTGGATAGTTGATATCGCACGCAGGCGAATTTGTTCTATTTCTTCCATCTCCCTGGCATCCTCATCGGCAGACCCTCCGATTGGTTTAATCTTCTTCCTCAGCGCGATAGCTTGTCGAGCATTTATGTCCCTTGCTTGTCGAAGAGCTTTGACGGTATCGAGCAGCTGAGCTTTCTTTTGGTTAGCTGTATTTAAAGCTTCTTCAACCTTTCTTAGTTCGGCTTGCAGCTCTTCCTTTCTTGCCGATAGCTGAATGATCTCCTGCTCAAGATCGACGCCAGAAGCTTCTACCTGGCCGATGTCTTTGTGCTTCTCATCGACAACTTGCTTGAACTTGAGCATTTCCTCAGCAAGCTTGGACCGAGCGTTCCTATCGGCAATACGGCGTGAGACCCGTTGGTATTGGAGTTGACGGCTCTCGAGGAATGCTGCTTGGAAGAGGATTTCTTCTGTATCGGCAGACAGGTGGCCTTGGATGTCTTTAAAAGCTGCCTTTGCTGCAGTAGAGTCTTGGACGAGCTGGGATGTGTTTTGTTGCAGCAGAGAGAGCAGTGCTTCAAGCTTGAATTTGACTTCTGCCGATAAAGCTGGAGCAGAGCTTTCTTCGTCCTCGTCTTCGTTGGGAAAGTTGACAGCGAAGGAGAATAAGTTGTTTGCTGTAGCAGAACCTTCTTGATCTTCATCTTCGCAGGGGAGGTTGACGCCGAAAGAAAACAAGCTATCGGGAGAGTCTTGGGCCTGAAAAGAAGTGAATTAGAATTTGCCGATCATGAGTTTATATTGCAAGTCTTGTGATAGTCGACTTACCATTTTGAAGTGGATTTCTTGCCTTGGGCTCGGAAAAGCAGTTGGTGTAGCTTCATCTTGGAGATCGGCAGCGGTTGCCGATGAACGCGCTTCCATAGGAGGAGCGATTGGTGTTGTAGGTGCTGTTGTTGGCACTGTTTCTGCTGCGGCGGCTGACTCCTGTGGCGGCGATGCCGTTCCCTGGTCAAGGATTTCAGTTGGTGAAGGTGCTGATGCCGATGTCGCCTCCGCTGTTGCAGCAGGTGGTGTTATCTCCTGGTCGAAGATTCCGTCCATTGACTGATCAGGGGGAGGAACCGATGATGGCTCTACTGTTGGTGCATCGGTAGTTGGAGTAGCTAGCCTCAGACGCCTCTTCTTCCTCGGAGCAATAGTTGGTGAACCGGCCCGTTTTGGTTGAGAAGCCTGGGGGGCATCGGTAGCAGGAGTTGGAGAAGCTTGTGCGTCTGGAGCAGCTGCCGATGACCTCGCTGCCTGAAATGTTTGGTGCAGGTTACATAAAGTAAATATTGCCGATGAGCAGTTTGTGATCGGTAAAAGTAAAAGTAAAACTTACCGCAAAAAGCCCGCGCCAAGATGGCAGAGCAGCAGTCGATGGAGTAGCAGTGGTCTTTGCAGGCGTCTGCCTGGACGTGAGAGTGACCTTAGGTACCCGAGGAATGAAGGTGGCCAATGTGGGAGCATTGTTGCCGATGATTGATACTGGGCTCATCACTCAAACGCGGAAGGGCTTGCCACTCTTGCTCACTCGGGGAATTGGATCGTCGACCTTAGGTACCCGAGGAATGAAGGCGGCCAATGTGGGAGCATTGTTGCCGATGGTGGAAGTAAATAGTAAGATACATTGGGATAGAGAAACTTACTGCATCATCGGGGATGACGTGATCGGCGTCGATCAAGTGCCGATAATAATGTGATCACTTGGAAAAAATTTGGCCTCTCCATTCTTGCCACCAAGATTTGTATAATTTTGTCATGAATGATGTTGGTGCCCAGGAGGATAGGTCAATGTCTGATGTATCGGCATCGGGAGCAAGATTGACAACCTTGTTCCAGTCCATGGCGCTGGAGATGGTTTGCCTTGGTTTTACTACCTTGGAGTAGCAGAGCTTGATCGGTAATTGGCCGAATGCCAGTTGTCTTGCTGCTACCGATGGGTAATAAAACTCAAAGGATGGAGGAGCGTTCTTCCCAGTTCCGAAAATGTTAACTAGGATGGCTCGGGGAACGATGCTGGCCTTCATGATTACTTCGTTCTGAGGCACGTTCCAATCGGTAAGGTTGAACAGCAAGGGGAATTGGTTGTTCTCGTCAACATAGGGCCACCAAAGCCATTCTGCAACAGGGATTCCACATTAAAACTTTTGGAAGAACCTGCCGAATTGATCTTCATTGGCATCGGTTCCTGGTAGTACTATGATGGCTTCCCCAAAATTGAGTGGGGGACGAGTTTCCGATTCATCATCCTCATATTCATAATCTTCCGATATATCCCTTTGGGAATTGCTGGTTGAACAAAATCAAATTGAAGGACCTTGTACATTGTGCGTTCAACCACATATTCACGAACCACCAAGGACCTCCGAGGTTGCCGATTGACTCGCCCAACAAATATCTTCTTGGACACTTGGTGTAGGGACGGTTAACCGATCCAAGAAGGTATCGGTCGAGAGGGAGTCTTGTTCCATCGGCTAAGAGTTCTGCTGCTGGGAGAAACATTGTGGTAGGTCCGACAATTTTTCACAAAAGATAAATTTTTCTAGCCACATGGTTCAAGAAAGTGGTGTGCTCCCGCTGACCTACCGATCCAGTCTTCTGGTATTCCTGGATGTAACCGGTCCAACCGCCGATGTTGCGTGTGTTCACTTATACTCGGCCTTCATGTTGAACAAAGGGTAGGGAATCGGTTAGAGGAGACATCTAAGCCGGTAAGCAATGCACATCGGTAAGGGTGGGGGGTGGCAGGGTCCATGTCTAAATAAGAAGGCATTCATTGTATCGGACCAGAAGTAAGAGGCCGCCATCATCATATTTTAATTCTTCTCCATAGCGGCAATGGAGAGCCTAATGCACTGGTCCAGATTGCGCTCTGACCAATAACTTGTTGGGTTCTGATTACTCTGAGGTACCAGTTCTTCCATCCTTTGGTAGGCCTAGGCCATGAACGGAAGGCGTCTTTCCATAACCCCTAGGCTAAAACATTCGGATCTGAAAGGGATGCATTTGGCCTCAGCATTGATCAGATTGGTGGGGTCAGGATTTCCCATTGGGCCCAGGCAGTTGAAATTGGATTGTTTCAATGGGGATTACTACCTTGTTGTACAGTTCCTAGGTTTCAAAAAAATCAAAGAAAGAAAGGGGAAAAGAATTACGAGATTGATGCGGGGAGAGAAATTTGCAGGAAATTGAAGGGAGGAAGGAGCAGATTTACCTTAGTCGAAGTTGATCGCCATTGGTGCTATTCGAGTTCTGTTGGAGGAGAGTGACGCCGCTTGAGTTCACGAGACTGTTCTTCGGGTCGCCGCTGGAATCGCCGCCGAGGTTGAAGACGAAGGTAGGAGAAGGCGAAAGTGGGCTTAGGGTAAAAACGGAGTTGATGATGGTAATTTTATAGCCTGGTCAGGGGTATTTTGGAATTTTCTTCGCGCGAGCAAGAATGTGGAAGGGTATGCAATAGTATGTGCGGCAAATCAAGGAGATATGATTGGACTTAAACTGTTCATACTGCAGTTCGCGGGAATTTTGTTAATAAATTGTAGTTTTGCGCGCGGTAATCGAGGAAATCGTGCGGTTTCTTGGGGGGAACCGTTATAATAGAGAAAAATTTCGGCGAGTAAAATATTTTTATACTCCGAAATTAGGGGGCATGTGTTGACACCGTTTTTCGGCACGTGTCAAATGAGCTAAGGACTTGTATTGATCGGCAGCCGTTTTCCATCGGCATCGGGAAGTCATAGGTCAGTATTACCAATGAAGGTAAAAGCTGTGAAAAGGATAAGCTTGTTGCCGATGGAAGCTGGATAATTCTTGCCGATAAGGGTTAATTGGTGAAGTCAAGTCACCAGAACTGCAAAGTTACCGATGCCGATTGCCGATGAGGAGATGTTACCGATGCCGATTGCCGATGAGGAGATGATGCCGATGGGCCATGGAGTGCCGATGGGTACAGGGTGATGTGGCGGTTGACGTCAGCAGAAGATTGCCGGTGGCAAAAGAAGGAAGTCGCGGATTGAAGGAATCTGCCGATGGAAAGTTTTCATCGAAGGAAGACTGAGGAAAACTGTGTAATTTTATACCAGTATTGTTATAGTAGTTTGAGTCCGACTCTTGCACGAGTCGTTTATTTCCTTAACAATAGGGTTGTCTGTTTAGGAAAATAATATTGTTATTTGGGTCCGGCTCCTGCGCGAGTCTGCTATTTCCTTAAAGTTAGGAGTTTTGTTTAGGGAAGGTACGAGTCGTGTCTCTGTACAACTCTCCATGCGGGAGTAAAATATGTGCCAAGGGCTACGTAAAATATATATCAATCTATAAAAATCAAATCAATTTACTCTTATCTATTTTTTACTGCAATTTACCCTTTCATTGCATTAGTCTTAGCTTATTTACGAGTTCTTCAAGCTTTCGACGGGCTGCATCACCTTGATCTCCGTCAAAAACCCTTGCAAGTTCTGCGTGGGAGTAATCTGAGCTTTGACATCCGGGCGCATCGCTGTTGTCTCGTTCAGCTCTGCTCTAGTTATCCCGATCAAGTCTGAGTCTTGACATTCCGAGCGTATCGCCGTTGTCCTGTTCAGATCTTGTTCTAGTTATCGTCCTTTGTCGATTAACTGGTCAAGTCGACTGGCACACCTTGGATATCGAATTTCGAGTAATAGCCGAGGTGTTCGCAGATCCTAACGCTTTTTGTGTCAACAAATGCACCTACCTATCGCCCCACAGATTTCATAGGATAAGGCGCACCTATCACGTCACCGCACTCCTCGCCGCACCCTACCCCTGCTACGGTTGCAGTCGAACGGACACCTCCTAAAAAGGCGCGCTTACGGCGGACGACGGGCAATGATGGGCGTTGTCTTCGGACGTAAGCAACTGGCGTCGACCCGTCCATCGAACTCTCGAGGGAGCGAAAGCTGGCCCTCAAAAAGGGTTTCGATAGCCGCTCTCGAGCAGTTCCTTCCTAGAGAAGTAAACGGACTCCGGTCCACCCCCAAATCTCGAGGGGGCGAAGGCTGGCCCTCGAACAGGGTTCGACAGCCGCCCTCAAGTACCCGAGTCAGGGATGACCCAGGGGAGGGCCAGTACAAAACCCAGCTCGAGAATGAACTCTCGATCCCCCGGGACATATCCAAGGCATAACCAGGGAAACCCAAGGGATCCCTACGACGGGAGGGCATCGGCCACCGACTCCATCGAACAGAGTTGGCACCTAGGTAATCCACACGATTTTGCAAAATGAGGAGCCTCAGGGCTTCTTGTCGACCCTGTCAAAAGGGGGGCACGAGTTCTCCTTGGATCTCCCCGTTTCTAGCTCACTGAGGACTTCGAGGCCCTTTCCGAACGAGGATAGCACGATGCCTTCACCCACAATCCGAGCACAAGGACCCGTGGGGAAGGACGCAAAGAGTACAAAAGCCCAGCCACACGAGGCTCGAGGGCTAGACTACGCACGACACCCCTCGACGAAAGAGGGTCGAAAAACACTCGGGCCTGGCGACAGAGTTTACCCCCGATGGGGCACTATGACTCCAGTTTATACCAATCCGCCCGATAAGACACAAATTAAAAAACCCCCAAAAAGGAATTCTTAATCACTCCTCTGGGGCCTCGGGGGCTACCCTGCGGGGGGGACGCTCGCGTGCCCCCCCACGGCGAGATAACAAAGAACCCTTTGCCTCGAGACTAGGTACTTCAACTCCACTTCATTTTAAACAAACCCCACAGATCACAGCAACAGCCTCTATACGGATTCTTCTTATCCGCAAGAGGCTCAGGGGCACTGTCGGGTACAAAGGTAAGGGGTTACCCTAATCCCTGGCGATTTAGTGCTTAATATTCAGGCAAAACCAAAACCCAAACCTACCTCCCCATCAAGCATGACCGGCCGGGCCGGCTCATTACTGGAGAGACATGAGCAGGATCTGCTATGGAAGGGGGAAACAATCGAATCCCCCTCAACCTCGACCCTCGGGTGACGGAAGAGGGATCATGGGAATCCCCCTCAACATCGACCCCCAAGTGACAGAAGAGGGGTCGATCGAATCCCCCTCTACCTCGACCCCTCGAGTGACGGAAGGGGGAAACGAACAAAACCCCCTCTACCCGACCCCTCGATGACGGAAGAGGGGTCATCGAATACCCGACCTCAACCCCTCGAGTGATGGAAAGGGGGTCGATTGAATGCCGCACTCAGGAGGCCCGATCGGCTCACCTATTTCCCGAATGGGGTAAAGGGGATCCCATGCTGTTACCTGCTCCCACCTAACGCCATGGGCACCCGGTACCTCGGTCAAAATCCATCAACTCGTCCCCCATACCCGGGTTTTATCCGTCGATGTGCGGCCACTGTAGCCACGCCTTGAGTACGGAGGGGCCGAAAGCACCCCCCGAATCTTAATGGGACACCCCGACCGTGTTTTCAGGGTGCGTTAGGATTATGCAGGCCTCGATTTCCCTCGATCCGGGGGCTCACCCTCATCTCCCAAACCCCTACGGCCTGGAACCCGCCACTCCTCCCGCTCCAACCGCGGAGCTCCCCACCCTTGCAGGGAAAACCCAAACGTTTTCCCCGCCATGTCGTTCCGGCCCAAACGACCAGTCCCCATCACCATGCCCCCGGGAAAACCGAAAGGACAGGAAAGAGCATGCCGCTACAGCAATTTAAAAACCCAAACGCAAGCATGGCCCACGGACGCGCCTCCCTACCGAAAGAAAATAAGGCTCTTGTACTCTCAAGCCCCCCTTAGTCATAAAAGGGCGCTGGGAAAGTAGGACAGAAAGGGGGAATAACAAGACATCGGTTTCACACTTGCTGCCAATCCAAACAAAACCCACTAGCAGTCTCCACAACCCCCCTAGCCAAAGCAAAAAGAGGGTCACCTCCGAGCACAAGACAATCTAGTGGGGCTTGATCAACATCTCAAGCAATTTAATCGACTCACCTAGGGGGAGCCCCCGCTAGTCCCACCTCAGCTCACTCCAAGCACCCCCCTTTAAACTAGCTTGTTTCTCCCCCCCTGTACGAGCACTTCGGTGCGAGATAATACATTCTTCCCTTTCCCCGCTTTCCCTAGGGCCTTTTTTTGCTCGAACCAGGATAAATCTTGTTCTTTTTGCATCACATCGGGAGTGGGATCACACAATAATACAAATTTACTAGTTGGTGATTGACCCCCTTGGGTCAAAAACCGACAATAGTAAAGATCCAAAAAATAGATTTGAAAACATAAAATTCGAATTTAGTTTGGGTTGACATAGCAATCGTTTACACAACCTTCTCAAAGGTGGATTTACCACAATTTTGATGTCTTGCTCAAGATCCAATTCAAATAGATCTCTAAATTGGAGAAATTAAACAATATAGTAAAAATTAATCTCCAAACACAAAAGCAATGTAAACCTACAAATCTAAAGGAGTATGCTTGTTACTAACCATAAGCTAGAAGATTTGTGAACATGCTTGAGCATCCAAGAGTTTCCTTGAGCAATCCGGAGAAGAGCAGCCGCAACAATGGAGGTGAAGAGCAGCCACAACAATGAAGCAGTGCTTGTTCCATTGGGATAGAGGGGGAGGAAGGGAGGTCGAGCTATATGTACTGTGGACATATCACAGACGGTTTAAACCACAAACCGACAGTGAAGCTCATTATCATTGCCGGTTTTTTGGCTGGAACCGGCAGTGATAATGAGCTTCAGTGCGGTTTGGCCCCTACCCCAAGCATTTGATGGCATGTCGGGGTTTGAACCGACACTAAAGGTTTATCATAGCGGTCCAATACAATCTAGTAGTGATGGCCAGTATTGATGTTTGAATATGTAGTAGTGACTGTGATACTAGTACAAAAAGGCTCTACGCCAACGGTGTGTAAAATTTTGTACAAGCGGTTTCGCTTATCATGCATCTGTAGAAATAAAACGGTTTCAAACCGCCACAGAAATTGATTTGTACATGCTATTTTTTAAGAAATCCATTTGTGAAATCATGTATTTCTACAGTCAGTTTGTTAAGAAAACGTCTATAGAAATCTTATTTTTACAGGCGGTTTCCTTAAGCAAACCGTATGTAGAAATCGATTTCTATAGGCGGTTCCTTAAGAAACCGCATGTAGAAATATTTGGACACTGATTTTTTTTATTTTTGTAAACACATCGGATGGAAAAACTTCCTAAATAAAATTTGTAGATCTCAAAAAGTTATGAAACTTTGTATTTACAATTTTTTTCATTTGAAATCATCTTGTCATCGAAAACTACGTTCGAATTTGTTAAATTTAAAATTAAAATTTTTTAAACTACCTCGAATGAAAAAAATTCTAAATAAAGTTGTAGATCTCGAAAAGTTATGAAACTTTGTAGTTTACAACCTTTTCATTTCAATTCTTTAAAGTGGCTCAAACAATCAATTTACACTGGTTTAGTATAGAATATGGGGAACTAAAACGGAATCTAGACACAAGTGACTTATGTATGGAGTGGTAGAGGAGGGTATGCGTGAGGCAGAGGTTGCAGATTCAAACCCCGCGAGACGCGGCTCACTGGTTAGCCTCTCTCACATTTTTTCTATTTAAAAAAATATAATTTCTTTACAACCATTTCTACTAGGGTTTCCATAAAAAAAACCGCTTATAAAAATCGATTTTTACATACGGTTCTTAAGAAACCGCCTGTATAGGGTTTTCTAAGAAACCGTCTGTATTGTGCTCTCATTTCTACAGGCCTCCAATACAGACGGTTCTAAAAAACGCTTTGTACAAATTAATTTAGAACCGTCGCTATAGTATTGTTGTGTACTTAGTGTGAGCCCCCTTTTTAGCACGTCCTTAGCGGCGAACTAATCTATCTAGTGATTTAAGTGCTAAATTAAGATCGAAAAACAAACTTAAAACGAATATATATACCATCCTACACCTACATGGTTGTTGTAGGAAGAAGTTAAAGGGGTCATGAATAAATGATCAAAACTGGATCAAGGATCAGTCCCCTAAGGAGATTGATCCTCGGATGCTCCATATTATGGGTCTAGGTATCACGTCAATGGTGAAAGAGCAGGGAATATGGCATCCATGCTGCCCCCCTCTGCTGCTGCCAGAGTTGAACATGGCATCGGGCGAGGTCCATAACTGGGTATTCGGCGGTGTCCCTTCCTGAGGCGGGGGCATTCACCTGCGCGCTGCTTCCCTCGGTGGCACTGGAGCCAACGAGGGTTGATGGCATCCAGCTGATGCCAAGCTGGATGGCTGTGGACAGCACCCGGGGGTGGATGTCAGAGGCCACCACAGAGAGGTTCTGACGGTGGCCGCGAGGACTGTTGCTGAACTAGTCGGGGAGTTGGTGAGCATGTTGGTGGCAGTTGAAGCTGCAGTAGCTGGGCCTGTTGGGAGGACGAGGAGCGGCGTCGGGAGGTGAGGCAGGGGTTTGGTTGCCGCAGTAGGTGACCTCGTACGTGAACGGGTGGTGTCAAAGGGGCTGCACCTTCTTCTTCGCCCCGCACCCGTAGTAGTTCTTATGAGTGCACCTGTAGTGCTCCTGCCGATATATAGCAACATGTAAAATTGCAAATCAAATGACTGCAAAAAAAAACTACACTACATGCAAGTATATATTAAGTACATTACACAAACCATGCATGCAAAATTATTCTCAACGAGTTAAAAATCAAACATACTTGTCTTTATTCAAATCATATAAAAAATATTAATGTTTATGGTAAAAAATCAATTCATTAGATAATAGATGGGCCATATATATAGCAACATTTAAAAATAGACGAATAGAGTACTCCCTCCATATATAAAAGTCACACACATAAGACTTATGATTTTTTTATGCGCTAGAATATTTTGAGTAAATTGGGGAAGATAGCTTGCCGGATTTCCAATATTAAAATTGTAATCTATCTAATCTATACCTAATAATAAAGAGGCAAAATTTCTTTCTATTTTTTTGGTCCATCCCTTTTTTATCCGTTTCTTCCTCTAACAACCGGACAATATATAGCCCGTACTCATACAAGTTTGAATAGATCCTCTCTAACACGATACAGAGTTCGATTCCAAAATCTATTGGATTGTATATGTGATACGGACTCGAAAACAACCGGTTTTTTCCCTACGAGTCTATTCCATTATGGTTCCTGACGAAAAATAGACAAATAAAAAACAGTAACTAACTTGTACCCGGAGAGATGGAGAATAGACAAACAAAAAAAAAAAAGGGAAAAAGGAATTAAAATACCAAAACGCCGGAGGCAAATAAAAAAAAAAGACGTATACCAATTTAACTTGTACCGAAGAGATCGAGAAACTGGGCAAACGAAAAAAGGAAAAGGAACGCCGGGGGCAAATGAAAAAAGAGACTATACCAATTTCCATCAAAAATCAACCTGACGGGGGGAAAAAATGAGAAACTAGGCAAAAAAAAAAGGGGAAAAAGGGAAAAGAAAATTGAAAAACCAAAACGACGACGAAGGAAAAGAAAAAACGAGACAAATACCAATTTCCATCAAATTTCCCTTATAATACAAACTCTGATTTGACAATTTTGTGTTGGTTATATAAGCGAGCGAGAGAGCCTGGATCTAGTCATAGCTCTAGGCACTCCTAAAGGGCCTTCCAGGCAGCAGCCAAAGTTGACACCCAAACATTGGCGCGGCAGGATGCCAAAGAAAATTTTTGTGGGAAAGTGATATTGCGGTTAAAGGGGAATGCCCGGGTTTTATGGGTTTCCGAGGGGCCCTGGTGCAAAGCCGACGATGTTGGCTTTGGTGTGAGCGCGAGCGGGAAGGGCTTGGGCCCAAGAGAGGTTGCGCGGGGTGGCGAGCTCCGCACGAACTTATCCAAGACCTGGCGCCCGATGTTGGCCCCGGTTCTGGAACTTTCCAAGTGGGCCCGACGATCCCCGCGACCAAGGCTGGAAGCACGCTTGCTCGATTGGGATTGGATATTGGATGGGTAAAGAAGAGCGGGGAACGAGTGGCAAAAAAAGGGGCCCCACGTCCGTGTGCTTGAGCCGATTCGTGATGCATTTTTAGGTGTTGTTTTGGGTTTTCTATCGAGTGGTCCTATGAGCTGCCAGGGCTGGTTAGTATCATTTAGGGGAAGTTAAACAATTTCCAAGTCACCAAAGGTTTGAGCTAAAAAAAGACCCATTTACATTTATTATAAATCAAATTTAAAAATTTAAAAAAATTATAAAAATAGCTAAAATTTTTCCACAAAATCTTTCGCCCCATCTAATAAATCTCTTTCAGTATCTGTGCTGTGTCGGTTGAACCATCAATTATAATTGTGTGTCGGTTAAAACTCACATTTAATTGTGTGTGGGTTTGAACCATAAAATTAAATTGGTCATGATTGAATGCCCTTGATAAAAAAGAAATAGATTTTTTTTCCGTTGCAACGCACATCATTATTTGTATTTAATACAAAAGGCAAGCGTGTCTATCTAATATAGAGTTATACGCACGGTGTTTTCACTACGAAAAAATTGCGCTGTTGCAAACTAGCTTTCACACACACGTGTAATGATTTTCTGTCTATTCAATTTCTTGGCCACACATTGAACGGGATCACGGGGCCGGGGTGAGCCCTAAGACAACAAATTAAAGCCAACAATAAGATAACTGGACGTTTGAACCAGCTTAAATTTTCACTGATTTGGGTTTTCGCCGTGAGAAAGCAGGAAAAGTGAAGCAATTAAGGCAAAATAAGTCAAAGTGAAGACCCAGAACCATGCGAACATAGGAAAGGGTTGGGAAACACTTTGGGGACTTGAATCTCGTGCCAAAAAGGGCAGCCGTAGCGCGCGTAATAAGATGCTATAATAGCATAGCAGATAAGTATTTTACGAAAAGCCTTTGAAAAAAACCAGGTCCCCCCAAAAAAATCTTTTTTGTACTTGCAATATCATATAAGTTATATTATTAACTATATTGGAAAAGATGGGCAATAAAATTGATTTATTTATCAATACGAATCTCTTTGTCTCAATAATTATAAGTAATTGAAAGATTTTCAGTGCTTTAGAAGGATTCAACCTGCCATAAATTTATGTGTGGATTCAAAACACAATTGAATTAAGCATCTCCAAGGATTTTCAATTAAATCACACTTTCTAAATTAAAACTTTAAAGAGTCATTGGCGAAAAAAATTTTTTTTTTATATCTTTTCATTCTTCAACATCTTTTTTATTCATACACACTCAAAAACTATTTCGTTTCTATTTTTGATAGCGAAAAAAAATCAGAAAAGAAGAGGATATATTTTAAATATCATTTTAAAAAAGCTGTTGGAGATAGTTTTTCTTTGAAATACATTTTAACATTTAAATAATTTAGAGTCTCTTGAAACACTCTTACCTTTGGAAATCAGACCCCCCGTAAAACCTTCTGGGCCCTACTTGCGCCACGTGTAGCCGCATCCGGCGGCAAGTTTGTGTTCCCGTCCCCTGTGCCCGGGCCTTTTTTTGCATTCCTACCCCTATCTCTCCTGGAATTATTAAAATATAATACCGCGGCAGAACAAAAAAGATATTAATTGGGGTGTTACTTGTCTCTTTAATTTTTATGGCAAAGGGTTTGAGTAATAATCGTGACTTAAAAATTTAAAAAAAGTTAGCATATCAAAACTACTAATTCAGTGTAATATTCCCGTTCAAAAAAAAATAATCTATTAGATCAGAAAAATTCATATAAAATAGATTTTGCCATTAATTTCTATTAAATATTAAGTTGATAACAAAAAACAGTTATTCAAACTTTGGTCATTTTTTAAAACAAATCATTAGCATAAGTTATAGCTCTAAAAAATTTTATAAATTTGACTAATTGCTGGTCAAAAATTTAAAAATTTGTTTTTTTTCCTAGTTAAATGATTATCATTTAGAACGGGGGGAGTAATATATAAATAGTAGCTAAGAGGTCTCCAAAAGAGTTCTCAAATAAAGCCCATACATTTGATTTAAGGACTTTCCCTTTTTTTTAGGCCTTAAATTGTTTTTCATCCCCCAGTATACTCTCAAATTGGACCTCTCAAATTTTTTTATAGACACTAACAATTATATAGGTTACGGGGTAATTATATAAAAAAGTAAGAAAAAAAGAAAAAGAGGTAAAGTAGAGGGCCAACAGATATAAGGGTGAATGGAAAAAGCAGGATAACAAATATAGGTGTATAGAGGATGTTGAAATTAATTTTTTAACTTCCATTACTTAAATCTAAAGAAAAGGCCAAATAGAGGCAATTGCTCAAGTTTTGTAATAAAAGACACTAGTACAAAACCCCTCTAAGCCGGGGGTGTGTAAAAGTTTCTACTTTTGGGTTTTTGTTATCATGCGTCTGTAGAAATAAAATTTTTTCCGAACCGTCTCAAGAAATCGATTTAAAAATGCGGTTTTGTTAAGAAATCCGCCTGTAAAAATCATGTATTTGTACAGAGGTTTTGTTAAGAAATTCGCCTGTAAAACGATTTTTACAGGGGTTTCTTTAAAAAAAAACAACTATAAAAATATCTTTTTTCACAGACGGTTTTTTTTAAGGACCTCTCGTGTAAAAAAAACAGAGAGTATTGTGTTGATGCTATAACAAAACAGACTTACTATCATTAGTCCCAAATTAATTAAACCCCCTGTGTAACTTGTTATAACCCCCCGTACGTGACTCGCACGCAGTACGTACTGGGGGGCGTCGCAATGGAAAACAATACGGTGCGGGGCGTGCGTGGAAAATTCCGTGCCATGACGTGGAAAAGGGTCCTGGTTTGAACCTTGCCCACCAAAAACATACTAACAAACAGCAGGCCCGGCCGCTAGAAGCCTAACGTACGCCAAAAACCCGGGAAAGACGTACGGGAACGGCGACGCCAGTACGTACCTCCTCCTGTGCTGCTGCCGCGGCGGACCGGGGGCGGTGACGACCGTGACGACGAACCCTGCCCCCCCTCAGCGGGCCTCCCCCCGACGATTTTTTCCCTCAACAGGCGGGGTGTTGATGAAGGCGACGACTCTGACGTAGCAACGCCGAGGTTGTGCGGGAACGACGACGGCGCCGAAGGGCCCACCCCCAAAGGGAACGGGGGGAGGAGTCCAGCTGGGGGGTGACGACGGGGTCAGCTGGGGCCCCCCAATTCCACTACCATGCCGCCGCCCACCAAGTAGGAGGAGGAGGAGGAGGAGGAGGCCGAACGCGGCGGCGCCGGGGGGACGACGACGCGTTCCGTCCCGCCGCCGACGCCGTGCGGTTGAAGTTAAAAACATGGGGGATGGCCGCGCATGGCTGGACAATCCGTGGCAGCGGTCGGCGAGTGGTGGGTCATTCTGCGCCGCTGGGAGCTCCTCCATTAGCCCCCTGGCGAGGTGGAAACCCCTCGTGACCCCCGCAGTACTTCGCCAAGGGTGGGGCGGTCGTCTCAGCTCCTTAAATTTTTGCTATAACGTAACGGTGGTCAAGAACGCCAGCAAGAGCAGCGCGAGTGGGAGGAGCTCGCTGCGGGTGGCTGTAAGCTTGTAAGGCGGCATCAACGTATGAAATGAACCGTGTTGTTGTCGGGGGGGGATGTATATAAAATCGATCTACTCGTCGGAGCCCTCAATGCAAGGATTTGTGTTTCAGCCATGGCAGTGGAGGAGTATTAAACAGGAAACAACGTGGTACGTATTACACGCGGGCCCGGGGGAACGACTCACTATATGCGGTTTAAAAAAGCAGAACGGGTTTGGTCATGGCGATTACAGCATAGTAAATAGGCCGGGGGTATTGCTGCGTGATCTGGTCACTTTCTCACTGCTGTTCCAACCATCTTGAATTATCTTGGTTGGGTCATGGGAAAACCGCGGACGTTGAAAAGGGCCGGCGTTCAACGTGGAAATCTTAATTTTCCCGGGCCCGGCGTCCCTGATTCCCCTTTTTGGCCGACGACTTGGTGAATTTTTCCCTTTGGGAATAGTCTTGGCAAAGAGCAAATACCACACGTTTTATTTTGGAATACCCGGCCTTTCGGCCTTTATTTTTTTTTTTCCCGCGAGTTTTAGCCTTGCGGGGCCCCGGAATAAACGGCCCCGGGCCTTGCCGGCATCACAAGAATATTGCAAATTAAACCCTTTTTGAAAAGATATATTCTGTACTGTATTATGTCATAAACCCAGCTTACTAAATGGTGGGACTTTTTTAGTATTTTTTAATTTCTAATAAAAACTATCCCGATCAATAGGGAAATTTTCCCCTACTAATAGAAATTTAATTATATGAAAAAATTTTTAATAAATTTTTAAAATTTAAAACACTGAATAACTCTACTTTATTTAAAGAATTTATAATTTTTTGTCCGTTGAGTTCTCTACAAGGGCCTTCCTATGGGAGGACCCACAAATTGCATGTTGTCTATATAAGGGAAACCAAAAGCTGGTTTAAAAAATTTAGATGGGTTTTTAGTACTAAATTTTAACGCGGGCCCGATTGTGTGCTAAGATATCGCAACCGCATATCTCTTGAAAAACTTGTTAAATTCGGTTGATCGACCAACCCCCAACAAGCAAAAGAAAAAAGGAGTAATTCCACCACTGGTTTAGTCTAGCTACCCTGTAAGCTTTTACTTAAAATAATGCCCGTTTCAAAACCATTTCTTAATAGTTAACCATGAAGTACGTACTGGAGATCTGGCACTGTTCAATTTAATTTGTTGTTAAGCGCGCAGCGGAATTTGGCCAAGATTATTATACCCACGAGCCACGCCCCCCCCGGTCCAGGTCCACTAGATTCACAACAAAGGGCTGGACCAACAGCCCAGCTGGGCTCGTTTTTTGCTCTTAGGGTAACGAGCCAGGAAGCCAGCTCGGCCTGGATCAGCTCTTTAACGGGGCTCGAATTAGCCGTTAGGCTCGCGAGCCAGAAAAAATATATATTTTATATAAATATTATAAATATATATAAAAAATTTTTATATATATATTTTATATATATATATATTTATTTAAATTTTGAGAATAAGAAAAATATAAAATTTGTTTTTTCCCCTAAGTTTTAAATCAAATAAAAAAAAAATGTATTAATATTTTATAAAACAATACTATACTTATATTATCCCTATTTTAATATTATACATAATATATCTATAAAAATCCCTCCATCCTAAATTGGAGTCTCTTAGGGGATATATGCCCCGGTTCAGTTTTTCAGAGGTGCTCATAGGGGTGGGGTTTGCGTACGGTATTCATAGGGGGATTGTGCGTGCTTTTTTGAGGTCTGCGTTGTATGTGTAATTCCAAAAAATTTTTAGGGTCGGGGGCCGCAGCCCCCAAAAGGGTGAGGGGGACGCATGCAGATGATGCAATTAATTCCTCCAGTGAGAGGAGCCGCATGCAGACAATTGAAAAAATTGGACCAGTGAGAGGAGTTGCATGGCCTGGGACGACGTGAAAACTGTGGTCCTAGCTTTAATGACCTGTTTCCCTTGGAAAATTTTAAACTTTAGTAAGATGACTCGATTTTTGGATGAAGTAGGGTTATTAAAATGACTTAAAAAGGAGGGAGTACTCCATTGCTAGAATGTTTTTCTTTCTTCAATTTTGGGCCTCTGGGGCCCGACTGGCCGGCACACAAACTAAACGTACTAAATAGGTTTAACCCTGAATCCATGACGATAAAATTTTATTCCCCGTGAGGCAGGGGAAACCTTTTTAAACGACTGGCAAACGGCGACACAAGGAACATCGAAGCGTCCCCTTTAAAGGTGGACCGGCCGCATTTCCCCCCCGGCCCGCTTGACGCTTGTGGCATGACATGAATGGGTTTTTTAGCACCGAGATTTTTGTAAAATAGTATAGGTACCTCGCCACCCTTTGGGGAAAGGGAAAAATAAAAAATGATTTTTACAAACAGTTTTTACAAATATGTTTTAAAAGGCCAATAGAGTTTTTTACGGAGGGGGAAAAAACCTAAAAATTTGTCTCCAGAAATATACTCACATTCCGGGAAAACTTCAAAACACCTAAAATTTGGCTAAAAACTTTTAAAGAAAATTATAAAGATTTAGGTTTTAAAATAGCCCATACTAAAAAAAAAAATTTTTTGGAAAAAAATCAAAAGATGGGAAACGCAATGAGAAACGGGTGCGGGCAACTCAACATACACTGGGACCCTACGGCGAGCAGCATTAAAACCGTCCCCTTTTTTCTTTTTTACCCTTTTTTCAAAAGATTAAACACAAATAGACCCCTGACGAAAAGAATTCCGAATATGGGCCCCGGGTGGCGCCGAGGTTTCACGTCTCAGGCCCCCACCGTACCTGGCGTTTTTTGTATTTGACGACCATGACATGGCGCACACGTGGCCGAATCTCGACGCCCCTAGTGGCTGGCGCCGAGCTCGGGGCCAAAATCTAAAGGCGCCGAGGTCGACGCCATTTGGGTCTTGGCGCCGAGCAAATATCCATAGATTCGGTTGAAATTAAATAAATATATTTTGTTCAAGGAGATGTAACACCCTAAAATTTGAATAGTGAATTAGATTTGAATTGAGTTAAATTTGATTTAATTTAATATTTGTTTTGGGGCAAAGAACTAAATAAATAAAACTAAATTAAATGCCATGTTAGGGTTTAAATTGGTTGTGCCTTTCCCTGCCCTTCATTTTTTTCGGTTTTGGTTTGGTTTTCAAAAACCCCAAAAAAAAATTTCAAAATCATTTTCAAAATTCTTTTTGGGAAAAAAGGGTTTTCAAAAAAAACAAAAAAGGAAAAAAAAAAAAAAAAGAAAGGAAAATCAGAAAAAAAAAACCTCCAAACCCCTTTTTTTCCCCTTTTTCCTTTTGGGCCCCAGAGCCCAACTCCCTGCCCCTCCCCCTCTTTCCCCTTTTTTCTTCAGTGGGGCCCGGGCCCCGCTCTGCACCTGCGGCCCCCTCTCTCTCTCCCTCTCTCCGACACGGCCGCCCCACCTGCGGGGCCCTTTTTTTCCCTCTCCCCTTCGCTGACACCGTGACCCCACCGGTCAACCCCCCCTTCTTCTTCCCGGGGTCCGGAAAGGGCACGCCCCGCGTCGACGGGCGCGTCGCCGAACCCGCAACGCTCCCCCACGCGTTCCCGCCCGGGGCTCGTGTCCGGGGGGGACCCCTACCCTTGGGCCCCAAAAAAAAATTAGCGCCGCCCCGCGCCGTTTTCGTCCACTGCCCCCCCTCGCTCGCCTCGCATCCCCCCGCCGCCCCGAACAGGCGCCCCCAAGCCCGTTCCAAGCTCCTCCCCCACTGCGGGAAGTCGCCCGACACCGCATCACCTTCGGGAAGCTTGCGGAACACCCCCTCCCTCCTTTTCTCGCTCGTTCGTGCTCTGTTCCCAAACCCTGCCGACGTGCACCGGGGGACCGCCCCCGCAGTACACCGCCGTCGGGCCCCCCGCCTTCCTCGAGTTTTCGGCATTGCCGGGAGTGTTTGTCGTCCCCCTCGTGCTCCCTGATCCCTTTCCCGGTCGAATTGGGCACCCGGGGCTCCTAACCGTCCCCCGCCGCCGTGCGCAGAACGTCCGCCCGGGCCCCGGATCACCGCCATCCGCGCCTCTCGTCCGTCCCCGAGCCTTGCCATGGCTCTGGGCGAGTTCGCCTTTGCATCCTCGACCTCCGGTGCTTCCCGGGAAACGAAAACCGAGCACTACAACGCCCGATCGACCTCGCGCCGCCGGCCCCCGGGCCCCCGGGCCCTGGGGCCCCCGCCGTCCTCTGCCTCTGCTCCGGGCCCCAGCGCCGCCTCCTTCCTCCCCTTCCCCAAAACTGAGCCCCTTTCCCTCTTGAATCCAACAGCTCAGATCCCGATAGCCCTTTGGTGGTCATTTTTTTAAAAGACCCTGAGCTTTCTGATCTCTGAACCCCCAGTCCCCAAAACGCCTTTGGTCCCCACGCTTTCCCCTCGGGAAAACGTATTCTTTTATCAGATCCCGTTTAATTCGATTTTTTAAAAAAAATTTCCCATTTACAATTTTGCCACTCATTTTCCCCAAAAATTAAAATTTTCCTCGTTTTAAATCGAAAACGATCCGTTCAAGTTGTGTTTTTTTCCTTTTTTTAAAGCCAAAAAATAGTAAAGATTTTTCTATTTTAAATTTTTAAAAAAATTTTAAAAACAAAAAAAATTTTAAATTTTCAAAAAATTTAATTTTAAAACCCCTTTTAAAAATTTTCCTTTTTTTAAACCTTTAAATTCTTTTTTTTTAAACCCCCCAAAATGGGATTCTCGTTTTTTTTGTGATCGAAAAAATTTTTAAAAATCTTTTTTTTTAACCTTTTTCAAAACCCTTTTTTAAATTTTTTTTTGGTGAAAAGTTCTGAAATTTTCTTTATTGTTGTTAAGTTTTTTTGGATTTTGCGTGGTGTTTTTTATCGAGTAAAACCGATGAGATTTGGGTTTTGGAAAAAAGTTTTTGCAGCAGACGGGAAACACCAAAGGGGCTCTTGATCAAGGAAATTTTAAAAAGGGGGTGCCTTTTTACCCCCTTCCCCCTAATTCATCAAGGGATTATTTCTTTTTTAACCTTTCCCTTTTTCACCAGGGGGTTTTTTAAACCCAAAAGGGTTTTCTTTTCTATGCTTTTCCTAAAGAAAAAAGTTTTTTTCCCTTTAAAAATGAATATTCAACAAAGAAAAAAAAATTTTTTTTTATAGCAAAGGGGGAAAAGGGAAAAACCCCCGTAGGGCAAAAGCGGGAAAAAAAAATGAAACCCAAAAGGGCCCCAAAATGGGGTTTTGGTTTTTGTCAAATAAAAAGTTTTATACTGGGGATTTTTGGGAGTTGGGAAAAAAGGAAAACCCTTGCCGGGGGGGGTTTGGGGCCCCTTTTTTTTTTTTGGGGGGTTTTTTTTTTCCCCTTTGAAATTTTCCATCGAGTGAGGCTTTTCATACCCCTTCCCTTAGCCCCTAGGGTTGGGAACAGGGGTTGGGGGAAAATTTTGGGAAAAACTTTTATATTTCCCCCGCCCAACCCCTTGGGAAATGTTAAAGGGAGTTTTTCCCCCCGGGGAATGGGGAAAATTTTTTTTTTGTGGGGTAAAGGGGGATAACCTCCGCAGAGTGTAAATCTTTTTATGAAGCCGGGGCTCCCGGTTTCGAGGGCCCCGAAAAAAATTTACGTTTAAAAAATCTTTTTTTTTAATTTTAAAATTTAAAGTTTTTTTTTTAAAATTTTTTATGGGTTTTTTCAACGGGGTTTTTTTCCCCAAAAAAAAGGCAAAATTTTTGGAAAACCCCCTTTAAACCCAAATTAAAAGCAACCGCAGTAAAGCCCCGGCCCCCCCTTTTACTTTTTTTAAACCCCTTTTACTCTTTTGAGTACGAAAAGGGGTCACTCTTCCCCTTTCCCCAAAAACCCCTTTTAAAGGCTAAAAAGACAAAACCCTGGGGGTTTTTTTGGCTAGGGGTAAAACCGGGGGGGGTTTTTCCTATAATTTTGGGCTTTGTCATGAAGTTATCTTTTTTTTTCCCCTGTTACTTTTTAAAAAAAAAATTTTTCTTTTGTAATAAGCCCCCCTGTAATGGTATTGTTTAAAGATTTGTGGTTTTTGGTGTTTTTTTTTCCCCGGGCAAAAAAAATTTTTTTCATATTAAAATTTTTAAAAATTTAAAAAAATTTTGGGGGGAAAAAAGGGAAAAAGGGGCCCGGTTAAACTGTAGGCGCCCAACCCTATTTTGAAGGTTTTTTTAAACCTTCTTTTTTCATGGTCCCCCTTGCATTTAAAATTTTTCTAAAAAAATTTTTTGGGGTACATTTTACTTTTTTATTGTGAAAATGTTTTAAAAACCTTTTCTCTATCTTTTTTCAAAAATAAAGAACCCCCCCCTTTTCCCTTTTACTCAAACCCTTTTCCCGGGGAAAGGTTTTTTTTTCCGTATTTGGTTCCCCCCCGAACCACAAGCTAAATGGGGGGAAAATTTTGGGGAAAAACCCCCCAGGGGAAGTCCAGGAAAAACCCCGTAGCGAAGATTTCCCCCGGGGGGAAAAAAGCCCCCCTCCCCCCAAATGCGCCTTTAATTTTCCCCCGTTCCAAGTTGCCTATGAAGACCTTTTCCAAAAGACCAGGGGGGGTTTCCCCCACTAAGTAAATCCGAGGAGGAGCGAATAAAACAAAGCCCCCCTCCCACGGTTTTAATTTGGGGGAAAAATGCCCCCCAGGGCCTGAAGTTGCAAAAAATGTAACCTGCAAGGAATACAAAACCCCCCCCCAACCCCCTTTTTTGGAAGGGGGAAGATCTAAAAACGGGAATGCTGGGGAAAAAAAAAAAAGGGGAAATATTTTCCTTTTGTTGTGTTCCCCCCCCAAAAACCCTAGAAAAAAAGGGATAAAAGGGCGCCGCGTTCTCCGCATTTTTGGGGCCCTCCCCCCCCAATTTTTAGGGAAAAAAAAGGGCCAAACCCCCATTCCCCTTACCCCGCTTCGAGGGGAAGAAAGGGGTTTGGGTCACCGCCGGGCCCCAAAAGGGGAAAAAGGTTTGGGCCCTTTTTCCCAAAAGAGCTCGGACTTCTTTTCCAAAAAAATAAAAGATAGGGGAAAAGGGCATCTTTTGGTGGAAACGATGGGCGGCGAAAGGGGGCAAAAAACGAAATTTTTTAACAAAAAGATGAGCTTTGTAAAGGGTTTTTTGGTTTTCCCTTTTAATTTTAAAAAGAAAAAGAAGGGGTTAGGACAGAAATCCCCTTTAAATTTTTAAAACTTTATTCGAGTGTGTGTGCTATTTTTTTTCCCCCTAAGGTTTATTTTTTGGGTTTTGCAAATTTTTGTTTTTTGGGTTTTCTTTGAAAATGATTTTTGGGGGTTTTGGGGGGCCCCTACCCAAAACCCCCTTTAATTTTTGGGGTTTTCCTTAAAAAGCTTAATAAAAAAAAAGTTGTTTTTTTTTGTTAATCTGTTTTTCAACCTCTTTTTTTTTTTAAAATTAAAATTTTAAAAATTTAAAATTTTGGGGAACCCCTAAAACCCCCAAAAAATTAACTTAAAACTTAATTTATTTTTTTTCCCCGGGGCCGCAAGGGGCCCCCTTTTCATTTTTTTTGGGGGTTTTAAAGAGAAACAATTCCTGTAATTTGTTTTTCCCCTGCGCATTTTGGAATTTTGGGGTTTAGATCTTTTTAAAACCCCCGTTTATGAGAAAGGGAAAAGGGCCAAAAAAAAAAAACCCCCAAAATTACAAAGTTTTAGAAATTTTCCCTTTAAACTTTCCAACCATAAAACCCCCTTTTTCCCTTTTTTTTTGGTTTTTGGGGAAACTTTTTATATAAGTTTTTCTAAACTGCTTTTTTTCTAAAAACCCAAAAAGTTGAAAAATACCCCCTTATCTTTTTTTAAATTTTTTTCTTTTTTCTAGGGGGACAGACCCCCCCCCGGGAAAAAAACCCCAAAACCAACACTAAAAAACAACAAAAAGGGGAAAAAAAACAACCAGCCCCCTCAAAACCCCACCACCTACTTTGCCCCCAGAACAAAGCAAGCTCAGATGATGCAGACAATGAACTATGATGCATTTTTTTTGCAAAAAAAAACCCCCTTTTAAACCCGGGGGGGATTCCACCGGCCCAAAAAGGGGGGGGGGGGAATTCCTGAAAAGGGCGCCCCCCTTTTTTCCCCCTCTTTCCAGTAAATTTTTTTGGGGCGGTTAGGGGTTTGGGGGGGTGGAGAAGCAACTCAAATCGCACAGTGCGGGGGGAAAAGGGAAAAGGGGGGTTTTTTGTATGCTTTGGTTAACTTCAAGGGGCAGCCCTTTTTTTGGGGGTGGGAAACAAAAAAAAGATCTCCCCGGGGGGGCAATCCCCCCGCTACCCACTTGGGAAGATTTTCTGGGGATTTCCCCGGGGGGGGGCCAAAATCCCAAAGGGTTATAGAGTGAAGCAAAAAATTTTTGGGGGAAAACCCTTTGGGTTTGGGACAGATGTCTTACGAGTACCTTTACAATTTTCCCGCAGCTACTCGCTATCCCCCCAATGAAAAAGGGTTTTGATCCCTGATAAGAAGCGTTTTTCCCCTAAAGGGGATCACTATGAACCCCGGTTGAAAAAAAGGGGGTAACACATCCCCAAAATTTTTCCCCCCCTTTGGGTAAAAAAAGCCCGCCCTCCCCCTTTTAAACGGGGGAAAGGGGACAAGAAGGGGAAGCTTAGAGGAAAATTTTTGGGGGGAGTAACACTCCCCAGGCCCCAAAACAATCCTAACGGGTTCCCAAAAGGGGTCCAAAGGGAAAACCCAATTTTGGGGAAACCCGGGGAAAACCAAAAACCGCAACGCCCCCCTTTTTCACAGCAAGGTGGTTAAAAAAGGACCCCCAAGGGCCCCTCCAGCAAAACCCCAAAAAAGGGGACTAATGCCCAAAAACCCCCCCACCAAGTTTTTTTGTTTTTTGGTAAAACCCGGGCCCATTTTCCCCTTTAACAATTCCCCCAAAAGAAAAAATCAAAAAAACCCCCCAACCAAAGTAGCAAAAACCCCAAAGGGGGTTTAAAAAAACCAAAAACCCACCCCCCCAGGGAAAAGGGAGGGGGGAAACCATCCCCCCCGGGGAAGCAGGGGGGGAATTTTCCAAAATTTGGGGGGGGGAAATTTTTTCCAAAGGGGCCCAACTCCACCCCCCTTCTTTTTCCTTTTTTTTTTTGGGGTATCACTTTTTTTTTTTTATCGAAAGTTTTTTGTTAAAATGGGGAATATCTTTTTACCCAAGCAAAATCCAAAAATAAAAAATTTAAAAGGGTTTTGGGGTTTTAAGGGGAACCGTTTTTTTTTCCCCCCTGGGTTCGTTTGCAAAAAAGGGGAACCCCAACTTCAAAGCTGGGACAAAAATTTTTTTGGGAAAAACCCTTTGGGGAAACGATTTTTTTTTGGGGTTGGGGGTTTGGATAAAGAAATATAGCGAAAAAAAACCAGTTTAAAAAAAGAAAGTTAAACTTCTACACCTACGGGAAACAGGATAAATTGTTAAAGGGGTTTAAGGGAACCTCCACCGACAGCCCCGTCAATCAGCTTAAAGGAGAATGACAACCCAGCAAAAAGGGGTTTGGGATGAATTTCCAGATGTTTTCCCAAAAAGTTTTCCCAGGTATGCCTCCCGATCGTGACATTGAATTTATAATTGAGTTAATACCTGGAACTGCACCTATAGCTAAAAGACCATATAGGATGGGAATAAAAGAATTAGAAGAACTTAAGAAACAAATTAAAGAGTTGTCGGATAAAGGTTTTATTCGTCCCAGTTCTTCACCTTGGGGTGCACCGTTATCTTTGTTGACAAGAAAGATGGCAGTCAGAGGATGTGTGTTGATTATCGGTCACTCAATGAGGTCACTATCAAGAACAAGTATCCTTTGCCAGAATCGATGATTTGTTTGATCAGTTGAAAGGTGCTTGTGTGTTCTCCAAGATTGATCTTCGGTCTGGTTATCATCAGTTGAAGATCCGTGCTTCAGATGTTCCCAAGACAGCATTCACTACGAGGTATGGATTGTATGAATATACGGTGATGTCATTCGGTCTTACCAATGCACCTGCATACTTCATGTATTTGATGAACAAGGTCTTTATGGAATATCTGGATAAGTTTGTGGTGGTATTTATTGATGATATTCTGATCTACTCCAAGAACGATGATGAACATGCTGAACACTTGAGATTGGTATTGCAGAAGCTCAGAGAGCACCAGTTGTATGCTAAAAGAAGTAAGTGTGAATTTTGGTTGAAAGAAGTTTCTTTTCTTGGCCATGTTGTGTCAATGGAGGTATATCAGTTGATCCTAGTAAGGTGGAAGATGTACTGAATTGGAAACCCCCAACCAATGTCAGTGAGATTCGCAGTTTTCTTGGTTAGCTGGATACTATAGAAGTTCATTGAAGGATTCTCTAAGCTAGCTAAACCTATGACCGCGTTGCTTGAGAAGGATGCCAAGTTTGTTTGGTCAGAGAAGTGTCAGACTAACTTTGAAGAATTGAAAAAGAGATTGACTACAGCTCCTGTGTTGACCTTGCCAGACTTGAGTCAGAAGTTCTCTATCTATTGTGATGCCTCTCGTCTTGGTTTGGGTTGTGTGCTTATGCAAGAAGGAAGAGTTGTTGCGTATGCTTCGCGACAACTGAGGAAGCATGAGTTAAATTATCCGACTCATGACTTGGAGTTAGCAGCTGTGGTTCATGCATTGAAGATATGGAGACATTATCTTATTGGTCATAAGTGTGACATCTACACCGACCATAAGAGCTTGAAGTATATCTTTACTCAATCAGATCTGAATTTGAGGCAACGCGTTGGTTGGAGCTGATCAAGGATTATGATCTTGATGTTCACTATCATCCTGGTAAAGCCAATGTTGTGGCCGATGCTCTTAGCAGGAAAAGTTATGCTAATGAGATTCGGACAATACCTATGCCTGAAGAGTTGTGTGCTGAACTTGAGCATCTCAACTTGAGCATTGTTGCTAATGCTATGGAGATGATAGTGGAGCCTACACTAGAAAAGGAGATTCGTGAAGGTCAGTTGCAGATAAGAATCTGCAGTTGATAGTTGAGAACTTGAAGGAAGGAAAGTCACCAGGTTCCGGTTAGATGATAATGGTACATTGTGGTATGGAAAGAGGATCTGTGTCCCCGACATCAAGTCTATTCGACAACGATTCTGCGAGAAGCTCATGAGTCAACCTATTCAATCATCCTGGAAGCACTAAGATGTACTTAGATCTTAAAGAGAAGTATGGTGGGTTGGATTGAAACGTGATGTGGCAGAATATGTGGCAATATGTGATACATGTCAGAGGGTTAAAGCAGAACATCAGAGACCTGCGGACTGTTGCAACCGATGAAGATACCTGAATGGAAGTGGGATGAAGTTGGTATGGATTTCATAGTTGGGTTACCGCTTACTCAGAAAGGTTATGACTCAATCTGGGTCATAGTTGATCGCTTGACTAAGGTAGCTCACTTCTTGCCAGTTCGAACCACTTATACGGGAGCACAGTTAGCGAGTTATACATGGAAAGAATAGTATGCCAGCATGGAGTTCCAAAGAAGATCGTGTCAGATAGAGGAACCCAGTTTTACTTCGCATTTTTGGAGGAAAGTGCATGAGTCCCTTGGACAGTGTTGAATTTCAGCTCAGCTTTTCACCCTCAGACAGATGGACAGACAGAAAGAACAAATCAAGTGCTAGAAGATATGTTGAGAGCTTGTGCTTTGCAGTATGGTACCAGTTGGGACAAGAGTTTGCCCTATGCTGAATTCTCATATAATAACAGTTATCAGGAAAGTCTTAAGATGGCACCGTTTGAAGCTTTGTATGGACGGAAGTGTAGAACTCCGTTGTTCTGGAATCAAACGGGAGAAACCCAAGTGTTTGGACCAGATGTTCTGAGAGATGCAGAAGAACAAGTCCGAGTAATCAGAGATAATCTGAAGATAGCACAGTCTCGACAGAAGAGTTACGCTGATAACCGAAGAAGAGATTTGTCTTTTGAGTAGGTGATTATGTTTACTTGAAAGTGTCACCTATGAGAAGTGTGAAACGGTTCAATATGAAAGGAAGTTAGCACCCAGATATATTGGTCCGTTCAAGATTCTTGAGAGACGTGGAGAAGTTGCTTATCGGTTAGAGTTACCAGAAAGTTTGTCAGGAGTTCACGATGTGTTTCACGTATCTCAACTCAAGAAGTGTTTGCGAGTACCCGAAGAACAGTTACCGTTGGAAGAACTTACAGTTAAGGAAGATTTGACCTATGAGGAATACCGTTAAGATTTTGGAGACAGCTGAAAGAATTACAAGGAGTAAGGGCATCAAGATGTGCAAAGTGCAGTGGAATCGATATACAGAAGAAGAGGCCACTTGGGAAAGAGAGGAAGATCTAAGAAAAACCTACCCTCAACTCTTTAAGTAAGTAAAATCTGGGAATCTCGGGCGAGATTCTTTTAAGGGGGGTAGATTTGTAACACCCTAAAATTTGAATAGCAAATTAGATTTGAATTTGAGTTTAATTTGATTTAATTCAATATTTTGTGAAGCATAGAATTAAATAAATAAAATAAAATTAAATATCCATGTTAGGGTTCAACAGTGTTGTGCATCTTCATGCCCTTGCATTTTTTTGTTGTGTGTTTTCAAAACCCTAGAAAATATTTCAAAACTATTTTGAAAATCAATTTGAAAATTCAAAAAAAAAAAGAAAAAGGAAAACCTCCCTCTCTCTTTCTGGCC
>CM039130.1:6234227-6351383 GCA_022036555.1 Microstegium vimineum
TGACATAAATTGATTAAAAAGACAGAAAAGGTACAAAGGACGGCACCAAATAATTTTTTATTCAATGCTTACTTAACGAGTGAAGCAGTTTTGTCCAAAGTGAAATCAAGGTGGTCATCATCATATGTTTCAACACATGGCAGAACCGTGGTGACTCTAATCTGATCACTGAGTTGTCACGCTTGGCACTTATCACTCGGTTGGCAGCCAGAGATGCTGGAGAATCTCTGATGATAACTTACAACTTTTTGTACTACAGTACGCAAAATTGCTCAGTTTATAGTTGTTAGCAAATTTTATATATTCATTCAAAGGTTCATGGAAGAAAACACTGCTGGCCAAGTCGATTTGACCCTAGCAATGGTGACTGGACATGCCATGTTCTGTTCTATCAATTTCTCTGTCAGAGATGCTGTAAATCTCCCAGATGTCACGGATAGAAGCAGTGCAATGTCATCGTCTTCACTGGGATAAAAAGAGCTCAGTTTCAGTTCAGTTCTACTCCTCTTCTCTTCCTTATCATTAGTGACTCATTTGTACCAAGTGAGTTTTAATCCACACAAATAATTATTTGTGTTATAAGTGCGGTTACCTAACTTTAGGGCTTCCCATACTCCCAAGACCTTTGGGCTACAACTCTTGAATGTAACCATTAGCCCATCAACCCATGCTTCATCGATAAATATAGTAGTATAATTAATTAAAACTTTACTATCTTGACTCTCTTCAGTTCCTCATACAATACCAATTTGGATAATCTATAATTCCATCTTGTTTGTTGTGAATTATTCTATATATGTTTTTTTTCATCCTTTGCATTGTACCCTGTAAGTTTTTGTTGCTGCTCAAGAACCTGCTTGCAGAAGAACCGCTTCTCCCTTGCTCATTGTTTTCCAATTCATTTGTTATTGGTTGCTGCACAAGATAAGGACAAAATTTCTACAACTCAATTTGGATATTAGTATTCTCCTTTTATAATAATTTATTTAGCATAAGAAACGAAGTGTCACTAGCATATTTAGATTCCTCGCAGCCTTTGGTTCTCAGTCTAGAACTCTAGATTCCCAGAATCCCAGTGGATGCAATCATGCATGCCAGTCTTTTTTATGCGTCTATATTTTCAGTAGAAGTTATGATTACCTACATTGGCTAATGTGCTAGAGAGAATTTTACAGGAATTCAGGTACAGTATCCACAATGTAGGCACTAGGCAATGTGGTGTTTGGTTCATTTATTTTTCAAGTGTGAGGAGCCTGTGAGGCTGGCCTTGCCCAGTTGCCTATATAGTCTGGACTGGAGCTGGAGTTTGGGCATCTGGTGTTGAGGCTACTTTTCTGAAGGTGCAACGACTTGTGGAGCTCCTTTCTAAGTTTAATGGCTCTTCATCTTTTCTAAATCTTGATCACCTAAAGAAGTTTGTAAGTTGCTTCTGGCCGGGTATCCATTTTCATTTCTTGTTTGGTCTGAAATTTTTCAATGTTATGCGTAGTCAGGAGCACAAAAAGATGTTTTTGTTTTGTTGCAATTGCTTTACCCTACAAACTAAAATTGTTTTGAGTTATTGTTCAGTCACCATGATTTAATGTTCCCCTAATAACTTCATCTCAAATTACATTATATTGTAGGAGAGGTGGTAGGATGAACAAATGTGGGACAGTCTCCAAAGCGTGCATTACACATCATTATTGGCACCACATGGATGGCCCAAAGCGTTTTTTCAAGATTATGATTGGTGATTTCAAAAATGGAGTGGTAAGACATTCTCCATGACCCTGTTCGTTTCAATCTTGTGTACAGATATATATCCAAAGGTGAACACTTTATCCTGTAATCACATGTGCTCCCAGAGTCCCAGTCCCAGTTCCCTTAAAATTTATGATTTGGAAAGGATTCCTTGAAGTTAATGATGTAGGAAAGGCGACCACACTATCAACCTGGCTGTTAGAACAGTGTGATTATGAATATGCTTATTCTATATGCGACTGGCTGTATGCACTTATCTGTAAGTGCAGAGACTGGAATGTTTGTTTTCCTTTATCTAAAAAAAGAGTCAGAACTGATTAGTAGCTGTGGTGGTTCCTGGCCCATTTTTTCACTTTATTAATTACCTCAGTCATCAGTGTTCACCTCTTGTGATGTAAAACACCTAATTCACTAACTCGTGCAGATCATACCGAAGAAGTTTGTGGCCAACATCAGAGAGCAAATATCTAAACAAGTCACACTCAAGGTGCCAGATGGCAAGACATACACCGTTGAGGTTTCTGAGAAACAACAGAACGAGCTGGTCCTTCGGTCTGGATGGGCAGAATTTGCAAGTGCTTACGAACTTGAACACGGTGACCTTTTAGTGTTCAAAAACAGTGGGAACTCACACTTGAAAGTCCGAATATTCGATCGAAGTGGTTGCGAGAAAGAGCTGTCATGCGTTCTGTTGGACAGCATCCCTTGTATGCAGGAAAGGAAAGGTTCTCATGGTAAGCAAATGCAGTCACCAACAGGCAAAAGGTTGGCAGTTGACGGCCCAAGCGGCAGCAGAAAGACTCCGAAGATGAACCGAATAGACTCTCCATCACAGAAGAAAAGTAAGAATTTGATGTGTGTAATGTAAAGTTTCAGCATTTTCCTGGAGTCTGTGTACAGTCTACTAATAATGTTTCTGCATCTGATGACCGTGCATGTTTGTGACTGGACTTCTCTGCAGGACATGTATCTCCAACTAGGCATGTAGTTGCTAAGCCTCCATACATGCTCCCACGGCTCACATCTCTAACTGCTGAACAGAGGAGTAAAGTAGAAGAGAAAGTTGGAACTATCCAGTCGGAGACTCCCAAGATGAACCCAACAGACTCTCAAACACAGAAGAAAAGTAAGAATTTGATGTGTGTAATGTACATACAGTTTCAGAATTTTCTTGCATTCTTTGTGTACTACTACTATTTTTTTCCTGTTTGGCAAATTGACAATATGCAGCTGAACATTTCCCATCTTCTGAAGGCATTCATCAGGAGCCCATCAATTCAGGTGCCTCCCAGAAGCTCATCAAGTCTTGCATTGTCTTACCAATAGGATGCAGTATGACAAGTGAGCAAGAAGCTAAAGCTATCTCCATTGAGCAGAAAATTCAACCCAAAATTCCTTTTTACATCACGGCAATGCACAGGACAAGTGTGGCTTCTGGAATTCTGGTCAGTAGGTGTTCATGCATTTAAGATATGCTTCATTTTTTAGTATTGAGCCTTCATGTACACTGATCAAATTGAAGTTTGTGAACTAACATAATTCTAAACCATTTGTGCTAGCCCATCTCCAAGAAATATGCTATTAAACACCTTGCAAACGAAAATGGGACCATCCAGCTCTGTCAACTTGATGGTAGCAAGGCATGGCCCATCAATTTGGACATGACCGCCGACGACTGCTGTGCTGTTTCTACGGGATGGATGGGCTTCATTCGCCACAACAAGTTGAAAGAAGGTGATATCTGCATTTTCCAACCATCAAAGAGCAAGAAGGGACTGAAACTGATATTTCATCCACTTGTACAAAGCCGCTGCCTGCAGTCACCAGGTTATATATAACTATATAAGTATTGCATTTGGTGTTTCCTATAGATTTAGTTCTATTTCGTTAAAAAAACACATTTAGTTCTCTCTCTCTCTCTCTCTCTCTATATATATATATATATATATATATATATATATATATGGAACATGCCCTGACTCTGATTACTATGCATGTTTGCTTCTCTGCAGGATATGTCCCTTCAACCAAGAGTCCTAGGCATGGAGCTGTTAAGCCTCCATACATACTCCCGCATTCACATCTCTAACTGATGAGCAGAAGAGTAAAGTAGAAGACATACTTCGAGGTATCCAGTCGGAGATCCCTGTATATGTGGCTGTTATGACCAACAGCAACGTTAACAGCAGTCTCTGTATTCTGGTAAGTCATCATTTCCTTTCTCTCTTGTGCAGTGTTACATACTAGTAAAAAAGAAAACTGGCTTTTCATTTGTCGAAGGTTTGTTCTTACACACACCATGTGAATTGTTTGTTTTTGTGAGTAAAGTTGGAAAGCTATATATATTTGAACTGATCAGTTCACTGCAACCACAACAACTACAACCTGTTTCTGTGCCTGTATCATCACTGAATTCTTTTACATCTTCCATATGGTACCAGGGAATCAGTTCAGCGTACGCAAGAGAGTATCTTCCAGGCGGCGGCAGCGAGAAGCAGCTGACTATGAGGATTAGGCTTCAGCGCAAGGACAATACATGGGAACCTGATTTCCAGGTCAGGAACGGGAGGCAGCAGATCTGTGGTAAAGGCTGGAGGAAGTTTGTGGCTGACAACAAGCTGAAACCAGACCACATCTGCCTCTTCAACCTGAGGAAGAACACCAAGACGCTGACGATGGATGTCCACATCATCCGGAAGTGATCGGTGTAGTTGCATGGTCGGCATTGATAGAAATTCTAGGATCGTCTAGGAGCGGATCCAGTGGAGTAGATCGAGTTCTAGTAGTAGTAGATGTATGCAGTTCATGTAATGCAGAGAGGAGTAGAGGGAGAGAGGAGAAAGAGACACAGGGGTCGGGAGAAAGAGACACAGACCAGAGGGGTCGACGGTAGGAGTAGCAGTGGCGGCGGCGGTGTTAGGGTTCATCCCGCCGTCGGCCATGGTTGTCGTAGTGGCGTCAGTCGTCCCGTCCGTCGTCATCTGCACGTACAGGGTGCTCACCGCCGTCGGTGGCACTTCCCGCCGCTGGCAGCGCCCCCTATCGATCGGTCTAGGGTTTAGGGAATGTCGGTGGGGTGTGGCGGCGCAGGTGAACTTCGTGAGACGTGCCTGGCGCCCCGGCCCCCACCTTCCTTATATAGCACTGTGCGACGGGGGTCCACCAACCATAGGGTTGGGCGCCCCCGATCAGGGCGTGACCTAGGGCCCGTTAGTCCGTTGGGAGTCCGTTGGGCCTAACGGGAGGAGATCTAACTCTAACATTCTCCCCCTAGATCTCATATAATTCTTTTAATTCTTCAATTCCATTTCAAGTTCAATATTCCAATTCTTTTCAATTCCATCATAGATTAGTATATAGAGCATGCTTCATCATCACAACAATTCTTGTCGTTAGACTCACAACTACTACACACTTTTCTATTTTGGAAATAAAACCTTTCATCATTCTGGGCCCTTCTTATTCTTCGGGAATCATAGGCTCTCCCTTAAACCCATGCCGGACACTGGGTGGAAGGCCTTTTGTGAGCGGATCCGCTAGCATCTTTTCTGTTCGTATATGCTCAAGATTTATGATATGATCCCGAAGTTTATCTTTCACAACATAGTACTTTATGTCAATGTGTTTGACAGCACCACTTGACCTATTGTTGTGAGCATATTCTACCGCTGGGTTGTTATCACAATACAACCGCATCGGTCTTTCTATACTTTCGATTATTCTCAGTCCGGGTACAAATTTCTTCAACCAATTTACCTGCCCCGAGGCCTCATAACAAGCTACAAACTCGGCGTACATTGTCAAGGATGTAGTCACTGTTTGTTTCGAACTTTTCCACGATATCACTCCTTTAGCAAGAGTGAATATATATCATGATGTGGACTTTCTTTTATCTCCAGCATAGTCAGAATCTGAATACCCTTCTATGCACAGGGAATCAAATCTTTCATATGTCAACATGAGACCTTTCGTACCTTGCAAATAACGCAAGACTTTCTTCACTAGTTTCCAATGTTCAATTCCTGGATTCTTTTGATATCTGCCAAGTAACCTGGTAACAAAAGCTATGTCAGGGCGAGTACACGTTTGAGCATATTGCAAACTTCCAATTGCCGAAGCATACGGTACCGCTTTCATTTGATTAATTTCATATTGATTCTTGGGACACTGATGTTCCCCATATTTATCGCCCTTGACAATCGGAGCAGGAGATGGACTACACGCATGCATACTAAATCTTTTCAGAACCTTTTCTATGTATGCCTTCTGCGATAATCCCAATACCCCTTTTCTTCTATCTCGATGAATCTCAATTCCCAAGACAAACGAAGCTTCACCGAGATCTTTCATATCAAAGTTCGAGGACAAGAATTTCTTCGTTTCCAATAGTAGATTGACATCATTACTAGCAAGTAAGATATCATCTACATATAGGATCAGAAATATGTATTTCTTATTCTTAAATTTCACATAGACACAATTATCCTCGACATTTTCTTTAAACCCAAAACCCTTTATAGTTTTATCAAACTTTAAGTACCACTGTCTTGAAGCTTGTTTCAAACCATAAATTGATCTTTTCAGACGACATCCCATATTCTCTTTTCCTTTTACGACAAAACCTTTCGGTTGTGCCATATAGACATTTTCATCCAAATCCCCATTTAGGAATGCTGTCTTTACATCCATCTGATGCAATTCTAGATCGTAGTGAGCCACAAGTGCCATAATGATTCTGAAAGAATCTTTACAAGAAACTGGGGAAAAAGTTTCATTGTAATCAATCCCTTCTCTTTGGGTAAAACCCTTAGCCACAAGTCGCGCTTTGTGTCTTTCAATATTCCCTTGAGAGTCATATTTCGTCTTGTAGACCCATTTAGATCCTACTTTCTTAGCTCCTTTAGGAATATTTTCTAGAACCCAAACCTTGTTGGTATTCATAGATTTCATCTCATCTTCCATAGCCTGAAGCCACTTCGATGAGTGTTCGCTTTTCATGGCTTCTTCAAAAGTTAGAGGGTCATCTTCCATATGATATTCTTCAGTTTTATAGATTTCATAATCATCTGGAATAGCTGACCTTCTAGTTTTTTGAGACCTTCTAGGGGCCTCTGGCACTTGATCCACTATGGGTTGTTGTTGTTCTTCCTCATCAGCAACATCTGATTCTATAGGCTCCTGATGGACAGGTTCCTCTTGTTCATTCGTTGTTGCTATGGGAGAATTCACAACAGGCGTTGTCACCACAGTATCCTGTACTGCTGGTGCAACATCGACAGCAGGCAACGTAAAGTATGGTTCTTCAACCATCGGAGTGGGTACATGTACCCGCTTCTCCTCAAGTCTAATTTCACGTGTTACCTTGCTCCCCCTGATCATGTCATTCTCCAAGAACACAGCGTGTCTTGTTTCAACAAATTTCGTGTATCTATCAGGACAATAAAATCTATATCCTTTCGATTTTTCTGGATAGCCAATGAAATGGCAGCTGACGGTCTTGGAGTCTAACTTTCCAATATTTGGGTTAAATACCTTTGCCTCAGCTGGACAGCCCCACACACGTAAGTGCTTAAGTGAGGGTTCTCTTCCTGTCCATAATTCATACGGTGTTTTCTGCACCGACTTGCTTGGTACTCGATTGAGTATATGAATGGCGGTTTTCAGTGCCTCCATCCATAAACCAACCGGTAGTGTAGAGTAGCTCATCATGCTTCTCACCATATCCATTAGGGTACGGTTTCTTCTTTTAGCCACTCCATTCTGCTGAGGCTCCTCCGGTGTGGAGTATTGAGCGACTATGCCATTTTCCTGTAGGAACCTTGCAAAAGGACCTGGAATTTGGCCATACGGGGTATGTCGCCCGTAATACTCTTCACCACGGTCTGATCGAACTATCTTTATCTTCTTGTTGTGTTGATTTTCAATTTTGACTTTAAATATCTTAAATTTATCCAGTCCTTTTGTTCTTTCTTTAATTGGATAAATATAGCCATAGCGAGAGTAATCATCCGTGAATGTTATGAATGAATCATAACCATCCACGCTTTTCATTGGGAATGGACTGCAAATGTCCGTGTGAATTATTTCTAATACTCTCGTGCTTCGTTTAGCATCTTTCTTTATTTTCTTAACATATTTTCCTTTGATGCAATCAACACATTGTTCTAAATCGGAGAATTCTAAGTGCGGAAGAATTGATTGTTTCACTAAGCGTTCTATTCTCCCCCTCGAAATATGGCCCAAACGACAATGCCATAATTTCGAAGAGTCGCTATTATTTCTCTTCCGCTTCTTATTCTCATTTGTAGATTGGGAGACATTCGCATCATTCACAACATGATTCACATGATCAGCAAGAGATAACAAATAAAGCTTGTCTTGTCGGAAGGCAAGACCAACACATTTATTATTATCATCAAATAGTTCACATCTGCCATTACCAAAATAACAGCCAAATCCAACATCATCGAGTTTGGAAACACTTATCAAATTCCTACGTAAAGAGGGAACATAGAGTACATCTCTGAGCTTAAGTACAAAGCCATCTTTTAATTCTAAAGCTAAATCGCCAATGGCTTCAACTTCAGCTTGTACTCCATTCGCGACTTTAATCGTTCTTTCGCCTCTTTGCAGGATTCTCCTCCCACTTAACCCCTGTAAAGAATTCGAAACGTGAATTGTTGCACCTGAATCAATCCACCAAGAGGTATTCGAATAACATAAAAACAGAGATTCATCTACAAATGTGATAGTGTCATCACCTTTCTTTAGTAGCTTTTTCAGGTAGACAGGGCAATCTCTCTTGTAGTGCCCTCTCTTGAAGCATTCCTTGCACTGGTCTTTCTCAGTATTGCCATATTTTTGGAAATCTTCATCCTGAGAGTCCTTTTCTTTGCCCTTTGCAAGTGTGTTTTCTTGTGGCTTGGAGGGAGAACCTTTGTTCCACTGGGGTTTCCCCTGTGGTTTCTTGTAAAAGTTCTTTCTTTTATTATCCTTCACAAGATGAGTAGAGTCACCCTGTGCGGACTTGATTCTCTCTTCCTCCTGGACACACATTGCAATGAGTTTTTCAATGTCCCAGTTTTCAGGCATCATATTGTAATTCACAGCAAAAGTTTCGAATTCTTTTGGCAGTGAAAGAAAGACCAAGTGAATGAGAAACTTGTCATTGATCCCCAAATCCATAGTCTTTAATTTCGCTGCCATGATGTTCATTTTCAATATGTGTTGACGCACACCACCACCATTGTACTTCTCAGATACAAGTTTCTGTATCATTGTGCTTGCTGTGGCCTTAGAAGACCCAGTAAACTGGCTCTTTACCCTTTCGAGGTAGTCAATGGCGGTGATGCATTCTGGGATTGACCCTCGGATTTGGTCTTCAATGGTGGCTTTCGCCACCAACAGGCATTTTCTGTTGGATTGAATCCAACGCCTATGTTCGATATCGTATTTCATTCTAACTTCTGCAAAATCACGCTTTCGGGCGTGAAAAGCTTCGTCAGTTTCATCGGTTCTTTTCTCCAGTTCCTCTGGAATAGTAGGACACGGGGAAGTAATGGCAAGATCGATCTCTGCCAGTGCAAGTTCTAGTTCATACTTCTCCCGCCACACACGGTAGTTGGTACCGTTGAGCGGAGGAATGTTATTTATGTTGACCATTCCTTTAACTCCTGAAATTTATGCAAAGAAAAATGAGAAACATTCATCATGAAATTGCATGCCTTAATTTAACGTTTGTCAAAATTAAAACATACGATTTCTCTATGCAAAAATTTATACATCACCGTTGGGTAGAAGTAAAATAAATGCATAGCAATTCGTTATAATAATGTTATTAACAACGTTGGTCAGAAAATAACAATATTATAATCTCAACAAAATTATCGAAAACATAATTCACTCAAAATTAAATTATCCCGTTGGTTCAAATTTAATTTAGAGTCAAATTCAATATTTTCTTTGCAGCGGAAACAATAATAATCTTATTTTCCAGAGAATTCAATTCGAATTGTTCTTTAAACAAAAAATTATCGTTGGATAAAATTTGTATAGAGAATAATTCGTTCAAATTTCAATTCAAATACAAAGGAAATTCATAACTATTTCTGGAAAATAGAATAGATGAAATTGTTCGAAATATTATTTTCCAGAATATTCTTCATTTAATTATTCTCTGAATTTAAATTATCGTTGGATAAATTTGTTCAGAGAAAAAAATTTCATCAAATTTCAATTCAAATTTATTCAAATATCAAATTCAATTTAATTCTGGAAATAAAATAGAAACCGTCACTGTTCATTTTCGGATTTTGGCCAGACGAAGTGGCCCAGAGGCCATTCGGGCCCATCTGCCGCGCGCGCTCGGGCTTCTCCCTTCCCCAGGCCGCAACGTGGGCCTGGGCCGGGAAAGCCGCATCCCGCCTGGGCTCTATTTGGCCCATCAAGCTTGGGTCGCTGGCGGCCGTTCGATCTAGGGCGTCGGGGATCGGACGGCCGAGCGGCGATCTCGCGGGATCAAAACCGGACTCAGCCGCGCCCTCCCCCGAAACCCTAGCCATTCAGTCCTCTCCCTTCCCCTTTCAACTCAGAGCAGCGGCGGCGGCCGGGAGAGCTCTCCCCACCGCGCGCTCCTGCCGGTCTCTCCCTCCCCCGGCGCCGTTCTTTCTTCTCCGCGCAGCGGCGGCGGCCCGCGGTTCTAGCCGGGGAAAAACCGCTGCCCTGTCGCGCGCGGGCACCGAGGCCAGTCGGCCAGAGCAGCGCCGCCGCAGAGCCCCTTGCCGGTGCGCATGCTCGCCCTTGGCTGAGCACGCCGCCGCCAAGTGGCTCGGCGGTGGTGGTTCTTGCGTACGGCGCCGTGGCCGGCGGTAAGAGCCGGTTTCAATTTCCCTTTTTTTTTGTTGTTGCTCTGTGGATAGAGCACGATAGGGATGAGGGGTTTCGTTTCTTTCTTGAGTCGTTCTTGTGTCCGGCGGTGGGAAAAAGCAGTAACCCGTCGGCTTTGTTCGTTTGGATCGGTTGTCCATACCCTGTTAGGGTTTCGATTCTTATGTTTGCGATGCCGATCCGTGGTTCATTCGTATTCCTCTTCCCTAATCCCGCTCTGTTCTTGATATTAGGGTTAGATGTTCGATTCGGTTGAGCCGATTTGGCTCGGATCCAAGTGGATCCCCTCCGTAGGAGGCCACTGATACCATTGATAGAAATTCTAGGATCGTCTAGGAGCGGATCCAGTGGAGTAGATCGAGTTCTAGTAGTAGTAGATGTATGCAGTTCATGTAATGCAGAGAGGAGTAGAGGGAGAGAGGAGAAAGAGACACAGACCAGAGGGGTCGACGGTAGGAGTAGCAGTGGTGGCGGCGGTGTTAGGGTTCATCCCGCCGTCGGCCATGGTTGTCGTAGTGGCGTCAGTCGTCCCGTCCGTCGTCATCTGCACGTACAGGGTGCTCGCCGCCGTCGGTGGCACTTCCCGCCGCTGGCAGCGCCCCCTATCGATCGGTCTAGGGTTTAGGGAATGTCGGTGGGGTGTGGCGGCGCAGGTGAACCTCGTGAGACGTGCCTGGCGCCCGGCTCCCACCTTTCTAATATAGCACTGTGCGACGGGGGCCCACCAACCACAGGGTTGGGCGCCCCCGATCAGGACGTGACCTAGGGCCCGTTAGTCCGTTGGGCCTAACGGGAGGAGATCTAACTCTAACAGGCATCACTGCATCGGAGCTGTTCGTGCCGATGAAAATGTGGGGTGCTTTTGTGTTTTCTGTCTTTGTTCGTTAGCTGTGACTATGGCGATTGTCTGTACTATCCATCCAGACTCCTAAGGGATGGAGGCTACTGGTGTTCCATAACCGGTCCAGTCTCCAGCATGAAACTCGGCTGCATGCGATGAACTTTGAATAATCTTATTTCAACCAATGTGTTGCTTATTTTATTGCAATTCTAGGTGGGAGAATTGCGTTGGATGGTACAGTCAGTCAACACTATAAACCTTATGTATCCCAACAAGACTCACACATGGGAGGCTGAAATCAAGATCACTAAGAACAGGTATACGCTTGCTCAAGGCTGGAGGCAATTTGTCAATGACAATGAGCTGAAACTAGGCATTCTGGTAAGAAACAGGTATATGCCTGTTTCAGCTGATGGAAAACAAGAAGCTTACAATGACTGTCCATATCATTCGGGAATAGGAGCGTGTAGTTTATCGACATCACTTCTCTTCTTGATGATGCATTTGTAATACTAGCAGTGCTTTTGTATGGATATGCTAGTAATCCAAATAGCAGTAAGAAACTTCCAATGTAATCAACTTTGAAGAACCTATTGTGGTGTTTGGTCTAGGTCTTTATGATAGTATGACGATGGACTAGAAACTAGCAGCTCAAACTTGTTCCACTTATTTAGTTTGAGTAATAATATAGTTTATTCATATCCATCGTGATATATTAATTGGATATGTAAATTATAACTTGCTGAATCAAATGACAAAATTGTAATCACTTTGACCATTCAACATAGCAGGAAGAAAGGGCCTAGGATTTATAAAGAATTTAAAAGTCAGGGTAACTTATTGTTCACTAGTTTTTAAGGTTTTTTTTTTCTTTAGTAGGTGTGGGTCTACTAATTTTTGAAGATGTCTTTTTATTCACCCTTCTTGGATGGATGTGAGAGAAAATTCGAACAATGTCACAATCTGTTACAAGAAAACTGTGATAATCTTGGGACAGTATATTCAAGTTGGTATGGGTGTTCTGTTTTTGGAACTTCCGTGCGTGTGTGCGTGTGATTAGTCAGGCAAAAGGAGAGTGAAGGAGATAAATTTTGTTTTTGTTTTAAAGAAAGAAACAATTAGTCTATATACTTCATCCATTTGAAATTATAAGTCATTTTAATTTTGTTCTAAGTCAATCCCTCTAATTTTGACTAAGTTAATATAGAAATGCACAAACATGTACAACATCAAACATGATTTATTAGATAAAAGAAAAAAATATATTAATAGTGTATTTATTTGATGTTGCATATGTTAATATGTTGTTAGATAATTTTCATCAAAATTAAACAAGTTTAAGTTAGAACCAAACTTCAAAACTAATATTACCTCTATCCTGAAAAGAATACAACTGGTATACCTGCCAGTTTAAGTGCTTCAAATTTGACTAGGAATCTAGTAAACAGTATTCTAATTCATGACTCCAAATTAATTTATTATAGAATTACATTTCCTAATTAATCTAATGATGTTTGTTGGATATAAAATTTATTTACACTTTTTAATTTATAATTGATCAAACTTGATATACTACACCATTACACTGTTTCATAATTGCATTGATTTGGGACAGAGCTGTAACTTGCTATCTCTTTTTTTTTTAAGAATTAAACAATACAACGACCGAAGGACTAAGCTGATAAAGTTAAACCCGGATGGGTAAGTTCAGCACAAGGAACCCAATCAGATCTATGATGATTTCACAGTACCAACTAGCTATTTTACTATACTATATTAAATAATAATACAGAGGAAAATGGTTCCTCTTTTCCGCGTTTTGGGCTATTTGGGGCGTGTTTGGGAGAGGGCCAGGAGGGTGGCTCGTGCTCATGAACTGCACCCTCCCGTGTTTGATGTCACTTGGCCCATTCTGGGCCTGGCTCCCGGGGTGCCATTTGGACCCCTCGGCCTGGCTGTGGGGAAGCGAAGCCCCCCTCCGTTTTTCTAGGGCTTGGCTCTGTGCGGCTCTTCCATGGCGATTCGGAGGCGATTCGCGGCGGCCGCCGCTGGCTCACGCGGGAAGGCAAAGCGTGCGCGGGAGCGGGTGAAACTTCCGTGCGCGCTTCACCTCCTCCGATTTCCGCCGTGCTTATAAGCCCCTCTCCTCCTCCCCTCTCCGTTCCTCCCCCCTGCCTTCCTGCCCCCATCCACTCCCGTGAGAGACCGGCGGCGGTGTGTAGCGGTGTCCGGCGAAGCGGGAGTCGGCCTTGTTCGGCTTCCTCTCCGTTCTCCGTCGGCGGATCCGGTCTTCGTCGACGACCACGCAGCTGCTGCGCGGGACTCCGGGAGGCGGAGTTCTCCTTCCTCGTCTTCCTCGGTTGCGGTGTACCGGATCTGCTTCCTCTTCGTCCGGATCTGCTTCCTCTACGGCCCGATCTGCCTCCTCTACGGCCAGATCTACTTCCTCTACGTCCGGATCTGCTACCTCTCCGTCCGTAGTTGGGTGCTGTGTTGCGGATCTGCTACGTCTTCTTCTCGGTTTCTTCTTCTGCACCGTTTCTCGCCTATTCATTCTTCAGTCGGCAAAACCGAGGTGAAAACCCCCCTTTGACCACTTTTCTAGTGTTTTCTTAGTCGATTACATGTTATGCTGATCACTAGAATCACTGGGTGGCAAGTTTAATCATGCAACCGTGATTGCTAGGGTTTAGTACTGCGTTCACACGATTGTTGATGCTTGTTATGTTGCTGTTGATGATGTTTTGTTATCCGCTGATGCTACTATACGCGACGGTGATGGCCAGTGTCACTGGGAGGCATGTTTGGTCATGCAGCTTTGCCTGCTACGGTTTATTACTGCTTGCACATATGCTGTTGTCCTATTTTCCTACTTTGATTCAGTTATGCGTATGATTTGTTCATGGTTTGCTCGATTATGAGGTCCACAATCACTGGGAGGCATGTTTACTCATGCAACCGTGATTGGTGCTGTCAGTACTGGTTTTGCATGTTCGTTTTTGCCTACTTTTCTTGCTGTTTATCAGTTATTATGTTGGTTTTGTGGTATTTGGGTCTATGATGATGTCCACAATCACTGGGGCATGTTAACTCATGCAGCCGTGATTGCTTCTGCTTACTAGTACATACACATCCATGCTGATGCTCGCCAGGGTATATTCATTTGATATATTGCTACATGTAGATGGAAGTTGCCCAGAAAAGAGAAGAGTTGGCCAAGCAAGCTGCTTCTTTGGTATTTTGTATGGTTTCCTATGTTTCCAATAGGATTAGGAGTTCTATCCCTGAGCCAGACCCACTGCTGTATGATCCTAAGACTGATGTAGAACATCATAGGCAGCGTACACTCAAAGCCATATACATGTCCACAGATAGAGAGTGCCTGTCCATGATAAGGATGACTAGAGCTCCATTTTTTGCCCTGTGTGAGCTGTTTAGAAATAGGGGGCTAGTTCCAGAGATGTCTGGTTGCACTGTGGAGGAGCAGGTTGCCATGTTCCTGCACATAGTTGGGCACAATCAGAGGTTTAGAGTAGTGCACCAGTCTTTTGCAAGGTCAATTGAGACAATCCATAGACACTTTCACCAAGTCCTGTATGCAGTTGGTGAGCTTAGAGGTGAGATGATCAAGCCACCCACAGGTGCCCCTCACCCAAAAATACTTGGCAGCCCTAGATGGAACCCATACTTTAAGGTAACTGTCTTTATGCTGTGTTCTATAGCAGGCCTTACAATCATGTGCTTAACCTAGTTCCACCTTTTTTTAGGACTGTATTGGTTCCATAGATGGAACTCATGTGCTTGCAAGGGTTCCAAGAACCATGCAGCAGACTTTCAGGGGTAGGAAGAAGGATCCCACACAAAATGTTATGGCTTGTGTGGCCTTTGATCTTAAGTTCACTTATGTCCTTGCTGGGTGGGAGGGCTCTGCACATGATGCCCATATCTTGGCTGATGCCATAGAGAGGAATGATGGCTTCACTGTGCCTGAAGGTATAAATCTCACCACACCACTTGTAGTTTGGCTAGCCTACACAACCTCTTTCCACACTGACCCACTGCCCTTGTAGGTAAGATGTACCTTGTAGATGCAGGGTATGCATGCCGCACTAGTTTCCTGCCTCACTACAGGGGGTCAGGTACCATCTATCTAAGTACAACAGCACCAACAGGTCACAGAATGCAAGAGAGTTATTCAACCTGAGACACTCCTCACTTAGGGTCATAGTTGAGAGGGTCTTTGGGGCTTTGAAGAACAAGTTTTGAATTTTGTACAACAAGCCTTTCCATCCTTACAAGACCCAAGTAAAGCTTGTCCTAGCCTGTTGCATCATTCACAACTGGATTCTTGGGTTTGGCATGGACCAGATGGTTCCTGGTGAGGATTGGTTGCCACCTAATGTAGCAGCTACTCAGCCTGAAGACTTGTTGTCTCAGGAATCAACTGCCATGACTACTAGGAGAGATGAAATATGCAATGCTATGTGGGAGGGTAGGGGCAACTCTAGGACCTGATTCTGTACTTGGTTTGTGAACAAATGGTGATGTAATATTTGTTGGACAACTGAGACCTTTTTGTTGCATTAATGCTGTTTTTCCTGGATTTTGGACCTGGTTTGTCTGCCTATACATACTTTGCCTTTGTTTCCTTCATATCCACTGTCATGCCCATATGCAGATTAGGATGGCCTCTATTCCAGTTAAAGTTGTGGTTTTGCCTGTTCCTGTAGCTGTTGCTGGTCTAGATGTTGATGTTGTTGATCTGGTTGGAGTTGCAGAGGTTGTTCCACCACCTGTCCAGGTTGCTGCACCAGCTGGGCCTATGAGGTGGAACAACACCACCTCTGGGTTTGTGCTTAGGAGAATGGCGCAGCGCTTAGTGATGGCACTGGGCCTGACAAAGTTTTCAAAGACAAGGATGTCAACCATGTAGCCAAGTGTCTTCAGGAGTACAATGGTGTTGTTGTGAGCCCAACTCAGGTTTACAATCACCTGAGGAAGTGGAGGCAGAAGTGGTCTATGATTAGTAAACTGAAAGATCTTAGTGCTGCTTCGTGAGACAGTGACACCAATGCCATAATGCTAGAACAAGACCACTACCTTGGACACTGCAAGGTAGACACTACACATATTTCCAATGCCTTCCTTGTCTGTCCAGTTGTCTATCTTTCCTATCTTACACCTTATGCTCCACTGCAGGACCACCCAAAGGATGCTGAGTTCCTTAACTGCCCCATTAGGTTCCATGATGAGATGGAGACCATCTTTGGTCATTCACAGGCCACTGGAAAGTATGCACTTGGCTCTGGTGAACCTTTAGGGGTCAACCAGCCTGATAGCCAGCCTACTGTGGTTGACACCCCACCTAACTAAAGCCAAGATAAAAGGGTGGGTGAAGACCATAAGCCCAATGAAAAGAAGACACTTCCTGCTGTGGGTGGCAGACACTTCTTCCCTTGCTTCTCAAGTGTCAACACAAATGTGTTCTTCACCTTGTGCAAATGTGTTAGCATTTTTACAATCATTTTCAAAGCATTTTCACTTGCTCTCACCGCGCCACTCGATCCTAATACATCATAAAGTTAGATCGCTCACGGTGGCACTAGATAACCGATATGCAAACAAGTTTGCTCCTCTTGATAGTACGGCTATCTATCCTAAACCTAGTCATCAACTTCTCTACACACCTATGACCAGTGAAATGGAAATGCCCTATGGTTATACCTTTGCCTTGCGCGTTCCATTCCATCTCCTTCTCCAATGTTGATGCAACACATGCACCAACCTATCACCAAATGATATGATCCACTCCATATCATCACGTGACCGTATTGGTACATCGATCTTGACCTCACTTGCTCTTCACCGTTGCGTTGGTCCATCGGCGTTAAGCATCACCCGCTTGCCCTTCACACTTGCAACCGGTCCATCAAGCCAAGCCTCATCTTGATCTTCTCCACCTTGGTCACATGACTCCATGTCATGTTTCATGTGCATTAAGCTCCTTCATCACACAATCACCTATGAACTAATCTCTTGTGTATATATCACTTGAACACATATTAGTTCACCTAAGTTGTCACTCAATTACCAAAATCACACAAGGACCTTTCAGCAGGGCACATTGATCCTGACTTGTACTTGTCAGTCATGGAGATGGAAGGGTTCACCACTGAGGCCCTTATTGTAGCCTACACCTACCTGCTTGAGAACAAGGCCATTGCCACAGGCTTTGTGAAGATGACAGCCAGCCATAGGGATGTTTGGATGAGGACCTACCTTGCCAAGAACTACTACTTGTAGTTCTCTCTTGCTTGGACAGCAAGGTCTAGAGGGGGTTGACTGTAGAGATGTATAGTTCCTCCACCTTCCTCACCTACTCTCTCACCTTTTGACCACACCTAGGTGTAGCTTTTGTGCAGAAAAGACACCTGATCTTTTGGCTTAGTCCAGTTGGATGCTGACTAACAGTAGTGAAGAGTTGGACTTATTTGTGCCCACATGGTTGAGGCAAATGGACATGTAATGAACTATTGGTTACTGTATTTGGTAATATTAGTTTCCTTCTGTTAGTTGTTGTCTTTTTGCTATGCTTTCCTGTTTTTGGTGCCTACTGTGTGATCTTAAATGGCCTATGATGCAAACTATGAAATCTTGAGGTGGCTGCAAATATTTTACTTGCTTTTGCTGGTGTTTGCATGTCTGTCATCAAATCCATTCGAACCATCCATTTTCATGCAACTCCTTCGGGTTGATGGCAGAAAATGGATGGTAGGATGGGTTCCATGGCAGCCATGCCTTGGGATTCTTGATTTTGTTTCTGTTCATTTGCATCTCATTTGAAAACAGTGGCAGCCACCTATGATGATTGTTCCTAAGACAAATGCACCTGATCTTTTGTGAAGCTGAGGCCAAGTTATTGAGTATACTATCCTCTTATGTTGTTGTGAATTATGTTGTTCATCGGTAAGGACTTTGAGATGTACAAGCATGGTTTGTTGACTACTTGTAGATCTTCAAGTTCTTTTCTCATGGGCTGTATGATCTTACCTATGGCATGGCAGTCATCTAATCTGTTGGAATCATCCACTGTTAACCATTGGGTAACCTCTGTTGTTGACAACAGTTAATGGTTCAGCAGATTACATGTTTGTCATGTATCTGTTTTGGGATTGCTGATTTCAGAATATTTGCAGTTCTTTTGATAATCTTTGTAGCCACCAATGATATGTTGAAAGGTACAAATTGAACTCATATCCTACCTGTTGATGCCAACATTTTGTACTTAATTTCCTCTGACCTTTAGTTTTGTTGTACACATGTCCATCTCTGGCCATGAGACACATCCATACACTGCATGTACCATACATGGTGTATGGAACTGCAGTTGTATGGGTGTGTTCCATGGCCATAGTGAACTAAACATGTGGGCAACAACTGAATTATTCATGGTTCATTTCTATTCTATGCTTTACTGCTTTGGCATATGATGCAAAATAATAAAAACTAAGGTGGCTTTTTCATGTATGGTCTGTGATGCAAACATAAGTACTCTAGTGTGGCTGTTATTCTTCACCTGTGTTTTTTAGTATCTTTCATGGTTGTGTATCAAGCCCTACTTGTACACATCCACCCTTTGCAACACCAGCTGCTACACATAGCAGCTGTGTGATGGCAGTGAGTGGATGTGCACAATAGGGTTCCATACATGGCATGACATTCTGTTTTACTGTTGTTCTGTTTTCATCATTATGCCACACACATGAAATGAACTAAGGAAAGTAAAAAAGCTGAAGCCATACATGTTCATTTTCAGAAAATGGAGAGTTTCTATGTGGTTTTCAATGGCTTGAAACCTGGGATTTATATGACATGGCATGAGTGCAGTGATCAAGTGCTTGGCTTTAAGAATGCAAAATTTAAAAAGTACTCAAACTATGATCAAGCAGTTAGAGATTTGAATGCATATTTTGTTGCCCGAACTTGTTTTCCTTCTTCATCTGTTCATGGTAACCATGTTGCTGATCAAGTCCATGCACCTTCAAATGGTGTTTGGACTTTGTTTCATTGGAAGAACCTGACAATTTGTGCCCTGTTAGTGCTTGTCTGTGCTCTTTGGTTCAGGCTGTCGGTTTGCAGTTAAATTAGATTGACCAATGATGATAATGCTTAGTAATTGAAAACATCAGTCATGTGATGTGTAAGAGGAACAACTGTCGGTTTCCAGGCGGAGAATGTGTTACCTGTTTGAAGAACACCTGCTGTTGTTGTCATCTATTTGGTCTTTTCATATTTTTATTGATCTCTTAATTGGCATATTGAACTGTTGTACCAATGACAAATTGTTAAATGGCATTGTTCTGAGGCCATGATGTTTAAAATCAATGTGGATTTGTTCAGTTTTGTCTGTATGTTTGCCTGTATTTCGAATTGGTACTGGGTCTTAAATGACAGTGACATATGATAAGTGCATGAGTATGAGGCCATTATGTTAAAAAACCGTATTGAAACAAGTTTTTTCATACTCAAAGTTGTGATGTCTTCATGCTTCCTATTGTTGTTCTGAATCTGAGATTGAAAGTTGCAGTTGGTTGCTAGCCTGGCTGGGAAACAAACACATTCTCAGTTGGGAAGTTGATGATAGCTGGCCTTGGGTCTGCCTGTATGCTGATAAACCAAACACAACCAGACCTAGGCCTGACTCTATTTGTGCGCAAAACCAAACACCAGGGGTTGCACCTGGTGAACCAGGCTCTGACTGTCCCGAGCCTGGTTCAAGGGTCTGACTCTCGGTGTACAGGCAGCCAAACACGCCCTTGGTGGGCCGTAGCAGCCAGTCCGAGTCCGGAGCCGGAGAGACACACAACACAGCCTGACAGTCCCAAACCCTAGTCGACGGATTAGCGATCATCCACTGCCCTTCCCCTTCCCATGGAGCCACCCGCCATTCCCCGCGGCGGCGCGGTGGACCTCATCAGCAGCCTACCCGATGAGCTACTACACATAATCCTCATCCGCCTGCCGTCCGTCGCTGCCGCCGCGCGCACCAGCGTCCTCTCCCGCCGCTGGCGACGCGTCTGGACCCACATGCCTGAACTCGTCCTCGGCGGCGGCCCTGCTCCTGCGACGCCGCCCTCAGCCCTCCTCGACTCCATCGATGCCGCCCTCAACTCCTACGCCGCACCTACCCTCCGCAGCCTGAAGATCGACGTAAGCGGATTCCACGGGTGCGACGTCACCGCGCACCGTATCGCTTCATGGCTTCGCTTCGCCTCCCAGCCCCAGCGCCTCGCTGGCAAGTTACATCTCCGTGTCCCTTTGGAGAACAATGCCCACGCCATGCCAGAGATCGCGCTCCCCGTCTGCGAGAGGACTACGGACATCAAGATCGACCTTGGATACATGACAGGATTTTTTCTCCGGCCGTCGCCGACCGGCTCCTTCTCGGTCCTGACTAATCTGAAGATAGTATGCAGCCAAATGGACGGTGGCGAGTTGGGGCGCATAGTGTCCTCCGTGCAATGTCCGTGCCTGCGGAAGCTCCGTGTTTCTGTGATGAAGCTGCAACCCGCCCGTGACATCTCCATTAACTCGGAATCTCTGGAGAGTCTCAACTACAATGATGGAGGAACTGGCAAGCTGGAGGTTAACGCCCCAATGCTCAAAGACATTGATGTGTCTAGGGTTGCTGAGGCTTTCATAGCCGCCCCAAAGCTGGAGAATGTTAAATGGCTTGTCCCCTATGATCCTCGCAGCCACCAGTTTGCTGTGGCAGGGCGCCGCCTTCGGTCACTGTCCATCATCCACACGACCTGTTCGTCCACACGGCTGATGAAGAGATTTGATACTGTCAGTGAGCTGACCGTTACTCTCTCACTTGCGAAGGTATGTACCATTGTTTATGCAAATTATTCCACAACAAATAAGTAGAGATCATTGTTTTGTATGGTAAATCTGGAAACCATTGGAAAAGATTCTACAATTTTCAAGAAGGTAGCCAAGCTGAACTCAGATGCCAAAATTCAGAAACACTCAGACACAACTTATTAGTGGAAAAGTGGAAAGCCATGTGCATGTACCTGGTTCCCTTGCCGCCATTGCTTACCTATCCTTAACAACTGTGGTAGCTGTTTTGCAAACATGAGTTAAACTTAATGTTACCAAAATTCTAATTCTTGCAATTCATCAATAGGGCCATTCTTATTCCACTTCAAGCATTAGTTTAGAGCTGAAGGTTTGAAGATTTTGCATGCCCAACTACTGATATTTTGCTGATTTCATCTTCTCATTGACCTTAATGAATTTTGTGCCTATGGCAGGGAATAGCAGGATATATGACCTTCCTGAAGGAAATGGACAAGCTTCCCATATGTGAAACCCTTGTTGTTAAATTAACGATGAATCACTGTGGTCATGCTTTTGCACCAACGATGTTGCATCTTCTTAGAAGATGCATTTGTATCCGAAAGTTGAAATTATTTCTTCATCCGTATACTCCATCTGAGGTAACTTTCAGTTTTTAACTTTTGCAAGAGAGTCTTGTAGCATTGATATGAATTTTGAATCATGTGAATCTCTGCCATCAAGGAACTTAGCCATAGGTCTTGACTGACAGTATATCAGGGACTAATACTTATCACTTTAGAAAGGGCTTTTCATGGTCAAAGAAATAAATAATTCCTATCAGGTACCTTTTACATGAAGTTACATATAAATTAATAAGTTTACAAGTCAGTAGTTATAAATTATAATTATATAATAAGTTAGAGGACACCACCTCATTTCTCCAGCTATACATGCTAGGAAAGGAAATTAATTTAGCAGGTGAACCATATGCAGTATGCAATAATGCCACAACACGTTAGCTAACTATCTGAGCTTTTCTTTTCCCCATTCGAAACAAATGCAATATGGTTGGTCTAGGTGACAACGGATGAGAACAAGAAAGGGCTGCTGTTTCACAATAGTTAGTCTAGTTGACATTAGTTCTATGTAGAAAGTTTGTTTCACAAAAGAAATCAGAACTTAACAACACAAACCCAAGTAGCCCTCTCTCTATATATTTGTATATAGAAAGGATGTGGGCGCACCTGAGTGTTATATGGCTGTGTGGTTTTTGACATAGGCATGCAAAAATGAAATGTTTACACATGCTATATATCCCAAAAAGGGGTGAACCGTGTCCGTATTGCATTTGTTTCTAAGCATGTCCTGTTTGCTAACATTTTATAACTTATTTTTCAGATGTCATCCTGTACTACGTCAAATTGTCCTTGTCTTCTGCCAGAGAATTACAGGTTGGATGACATCACCTTTGATTCACTTGAAGAGATAGGAATCAAGATCTTCACAGGTTCAGCTGAACAGGAGAAATTTGTGGAGTTGTTGCTGTCTAGATGCAACACGATGACCCTTAAAAGGGTAGACTTTGGTGTTCCATCTGCCCCCGTTTCTTCAGAGATCATGGAGGTTGTCCAAAGGATCCACAGCATATGTCATCCAAACAGCAAGGTCCAATTTAACGTGCAGCCCAGGGTGGTGCCGAAGCCATAATATGGAGGGCGTCCAATGCCCATGTGTCGCAATACTAACACCCGATGCTATACCCTTTAGTTTCAACGAAAACATTGCTAGAAGTTTAAAGGCTTGTAGCCCATTTTACTGCAAATTTATGTCAATTTGATTCTATGCTGCACTTGATTTATGGCTTATGTTGTGGTTGAGCTCATTCTTGGTAATCTTGGTCCGCACGTACTATTATACTCCCTCTATTTCAAATTATAAGACATAATATTTATGGTATCAACTAAGTATTATTATATTTTTCATCAATTATATTTTTATAGTATACATATTCATAAATTTTTATAATTTTTTCTCTATAATTTTGGTCAAACTTGAGTTGTTTTGACTATACAAGATTCTTGAAATGTCTAATAATTTGGGATGGAAGGAGTATAATAGTACGTGCGGAACGAAGCTCGGATTTAGTAGGCCATTTCGCCTGTGCCCTTTACTCGTGGAGTCATGGTGATCATCTACTGATGGTACAATGCTGTGCAATTCGTGCATACTAGCTGCTCACAAGCCAATCACTCCACTTACCGCTGGCCTTTAATTTTATTACCACTCCATGATATGGGTTCTACTAGCTGGACTCACCATCCTAGTGAACCTACCGAATTGGCCCCACATCTCAGTGACTGACCACCAGTATCTGAAATGAGATTATAGGTGATATCTCATCTCACCCGCACCACTCTCTCATCACCGATGTCCGATAATATACCAAGGAGAGTCAGGAGACCGGCCCGCTTGATCTCGGAACCTCAGATTCTCTCGGAGGATGCAACTATAGCCCTGTTCTCATCTCCTAAACTAAAGTGGATTAAAATATTTTAGTTACTTTTTAGTAACTTTTAAGTAACTAGTACAACTAAAGTGTTTTAGTTATTTTTTAGTCAATTTGTTTGGCACTTTAGTCCTAAAGTGACTAAAGTTTAGGAAATGGGAATCAAACATCTATATCGTGGTCAAGAACTGTCTCAAGTTCTCTGGATATGATCCTGCGAAATATTTGTGCTGTGAGAGTAGTGCGGTACGGTTGGAAGCGTGGGGTGTGTGAGAGAGCTGCCGGAAGTGTGGGGAGCACTACTGCCGCGAGCACATGGAAGTGAGCAAGATCCGCTTCTTAAAGCTCATGACCGGCGATTTTGCCAAAGGCATTGTAAGTGGCTGCACTCTATATTACCCTGCCCTGCTAACTGACTCGTTCTAGAAAGCTCCTAAAACATGCTATTATTAATCGGTTTAACCGTGTCAATTCGTGAGGTAAAGAAGATACTTTTGAAAGGAAGTTGCGCAAAAGGAGAGTGACGGAGACACATTTTATTTTTGTTTCTAAGAAAAGAAATCCATTTAAAATTATAAGTCATTTTTAGTTTTGTTCTAAGTAAATGTCTCTAATTTTGACTAAGTTTATATAAAAAAATCCACACACCATCAAACATGATTTATTAGATAAAAGAATTTTTTTTGATAGTGTATTTATTTAATGTTGTAGATGTTAATATGGTTTAGGTCATTTTGATCGAAATTAAACAAGTTTAAGTTAGAAGAAAACTTTAAAATTAATATTACCTTCATCCTGAAAAGAATGCAACTATAATATACGTACCAGTTTAAGTGCTTCGTATCTGATTAGATTTTTAGTAAATAGTATTCACATTTATGACTCTAAATTATTTTTTATAAAAATACATTTAATAATTAATTTAATGATGTTTATCAGGTATAAAAGTTGTTTATATTTTTAAATTTATAATAGAATATACTAAACCGTGATACCATTTGGAACGGACTTGTTATTTTACAATTAAAACAGAGGAAAATGGTTCCTCTTTTCCGCGCTTTGGGCTATTTTGGTGAGCCGTAGGCCCGTAGCAGGAAAGCGAGTCCGGCGCCGGAGACTCCCATCGACGGACGGAAGTCGATGGACTTTTTCTTTTTCTTTTTTGAGAAGTTTTCTGTCTTATAAAATGATTATAAACAATGGAATTTAGCTACTAATTTTAACTAGAGTTTCTTCAAGTAGACTAGTGATGTTTTTATTTAATAGTTGAACAATGAGAGAGTTTTTTACTAATTTTAAATGCATATTTATTTTAGCAAAAAATATTTAGATAATTTTTGAAAGAGTAAAATGCACGCTAGGTCCTCAAACTTTTAGAGCATTTCCATCTATGTCCTCAAACTAAAAAAACGACTATCCAGATCCCTAATCTATTATCGTCGCTGACCAACGGTCCAAAATCCGCCATGTCAGTGTCAAATGTGGTCATGCCACATGGACATATATATAGATGTTGTGGTCACGCCAGAGTGGCAGGTGGTGCTCATGCAGTGAGTTGCCGTGGTCCAGGCACGAACGACTGCACTGGAGGACGTACGCCGCGAAAGCGTGGGCCTCGAACGACGCTGCAGGCCATTGGTATGGCCCGTTCACCATGGCCGCCGCCGGCTGCCTGCACCTCCATCCTCGAGCGACGCACGCTAGCCATGGTCGCCAACCTTAGCGTACGTGCTATCCTTTGCGTCGTCGCGGCCGCACACACGTACGTTCTCCTCGCCGTGGACCTCCTGCCGCAGTCCCGCGCGCCAACGCCGCCGCCGCAGGAACCGGGTGCTCTGCGTGCTCCTCAAGCCCGTGCATGTCTGTGTCGTTAAGGAGACAAGCTAAGCATGCACGTACGTACAGAGCAGAGCTAGCTCGCTATAGATCAATCAAGTTAGACATCAGAGGGAAGAATGAGAGACAGATGGAGAGCAAGGGCGTCAATGCCGCCGCTGACCGGGACCGTCGAGATGCAGCCCTCCTCGGCCGTACCTTGAGTTGCTCGAGACCTAGACACATACACAGCATGTCGGCATGGCACACAGCTTGGCCGGCGCTCGCGTGGTTGCAGCTAGCGCTGCTCCGCGTATGTACCACCTGAAGAAGACGGCCTTCGTGTGCTGACCACCATGGGTGGCCAGGCCCGCACTTCAGCATGTGCATGTCGCTATCCAGGTCGATGGCAGTGATACTGATACGACCCACGCTGCACGCACTTGTCGAAGAGCTCATCCAGCGCTGCGAACATGGCCGTGAACGCCTCCGCGCGGCCCTCCTTCGATTCATGGTGCCGCACAGTTGGCGTTGGGCTCGAACCTCAAAGACGCAGGGCTGCATGTAATGTAATGTAATGTAACGTAATGTAATACTACTACTCATCGCTATCGTCGGACTTGACTTGAACAGACTTGCACGCTAGGTCGACGACGGCGGCCAGGTGGATCCCCAGCTTGACAAGAAGTACGCTAGCTCGCGCTCGACCAGTACCAGCAGATCGAGAAGCTCTTCGACGACAAGGCGTACGTCGTCACCGAGAGCCAGCTGGGGCTCGGCTGACCAGCTCGCCACTGGCCGACGCGGCGGCCGCTAGGCCTGACCATGCCGGACTACACGGACCTGCGCGCCAATGTTGTCCCCTGCATGCGCTGTCGTCAAGCAGGACGGCGACATGCATGCCGGTGTACAGCTCCGCCGCGGCATCCTCTCAGCAGTCGTCGATGCCATCCCATGCCTGGACCGCAGCAATAGCGCAGGCCCACCACCTGCTGCTGTAGCATGGCCACTTCATATCCCGGTGCCACTGTGGCATAGCCACATCACATGATATCGCTGATGTGGTAGATTTTGGACCCTTGGTGAGCAATGATAACAGATTAGGAACTTGGATGATTGCTTTTTTAGTTCAATGACTCAGACGGGAATGACTCGAAAGTTTAAGGACCTAACATGCATTTTACTCTTTTTGAAAAGTTACATCAACTTTTTTTTTACAAAGTGTATAATTTGATCTCTCTCGTGAAAATTCGATTTACCTTTCTTGTTGCTGACGTGGCACTATGTTCGTCAAAATCACTTTCAAAACTACCAAAAAGATAAATTGAACGGTTCTAAGAGTTAGAATAGTCTAAAAGTTCGGTTTCTTATTGGAAGAGACAAATCGAACTCATCACAAAGTACTTATCGAAGGTTACATTTTTTTCTATCTTGTGCGTAGCGGTTAGTTTAATTCCTTGGTCGCTTTGGGCTGTGTTGGTGGGCCGTGGCAGGCCGTCCGAGTCCGACACCGCCGCATCGGAGGCTTCAATTCCTTGGTCGGGCGGAAGATATCCCATTCCCAAACGCCAATTCCATGTGCTTTAAGTTCAAAAAAAAAAAAACCATGTGCTTTTCCCATGGAGCCATCTGCCATCCGCCGCCGCAGCCGCCGACGCGGCGGCGTGGAGGACCTCATAAGCTGCCTCCCCGACGAGATTCTGCACATCATACTCCTCCGCCTTCCCTCCGCCGCGGCCACCGCGCGCACCAGCGTCCTCTCACGCCGCTGGCGAGTCGTCTGGGCCCACATGCCGGAACTCGTCCTCCGCGGCAGCCCTTCTCCATCGACGCCGACCTCGGCCGTTCTCGACTCCATCGACGCTGCCCTCAAGTCGTATGCTGCACCTACCCTCCACAGCCTCGAGATCGACCTAGAACGAATCGACAGCCGCGGCGTCCACGCCAACCGTATCGCATCATGGCTTCGCTTCGCCTCCCAGCGGCTCGCTCGCAAGGTACACCTCCGTGTCCATCCGGAGAAATTTGGCTCCATTGAGGGCGAGATCGCACTGCCCATCTGCGAGAGAGCTACGGAGATCGAGCTCAACTTGCTGGCTACGACTGTTCTCCGGCCGCCGCCGACTGGTTCCTTCTCGGCGCTGACCCATCTGAGGATATCATACCGCCGAATGGACGGCGGCGAGCTGGGATGCGCCGTCTCCTCCGCGCAGTGTCCACGCATGCGGAAGCTCGATATTTTTGTGCTGAGACTCGAACCCGTCCGCGACGTCTGTGTGCGCTCAGAATCTCTGGAGTGTCTCGAATTCAGCGCCACAGATACCAGGAAGCTGGAGGTTGACGCCCCAATGCTACAAGACATTCATGTTCATGTGTCTCATGATGCTGCTGAGGCTTGCATTGTCGCCCCGAAGCTGGAGAAGGTTGAATGGACTGGCCACTATGATCCTGGCAGGCACCAGTTTGCTGTGGCAGGGCGCCACCTTCAGTCGCTATACATCCAGCACTCGACCTGGGTTGGAATCCTGATATTGTCCACAAGGCTGATGGAAAGATTCGATACCGTCAGCGAGATGACGGTTTCTCTCAGGCTTCATGAGGTACTTTGCTCATGTACATTACTTCGCAACAAATTAAATATTATTGTTTTGGGTGTTACAGATGGAAACCAGTGCCAAGATTCAACGATTTTGTAGAACGTAGCCAAGCTGAGCTCAATGCAAAAATTGACAATTTTGGACACAACTTAGTGAAACCCCTGTACCTGCTTTTGCATTGTAGCCCTCCCTATCCTTAACTGTGATAGCTGTTGTAGAGACATGAGTTAAGAGCAACTTTCTTATCATTCTTACAATTCACCAATGAGGCCAATCTTTTTGCATTCCAAGTATTATAGCTAAAACGTTACAGTGTGGCCAGTGAGATGTCATGGGAGAGCGGAGGAGTAATCGGGACTGAGAATTGGAACGCAAGGCATATAGCGAGGAAGTGGCGCGGTGGAAGGTTCGTCGGCGGCAGCGGCTGAACCGTGCACAACCACCATCAAAGGGAATCCCACCCACATTCGGGAGGTTTATTCCTTCTTCGATAAGATCCAATTACAATCTCTAAGTGCCCTTTTTAACTTAGGTACACTGGCTAACAAAATAGAAGAAATCTCCTACAAATCCTCCCCTACTTCCTCTCTTTCCTAGGCACGGCTGGGAGCCGCTTCATGCCCCCTCATAGGCGTCCACAACACTGAAACATTTGTAATTTTGCAAGCACAGCTACTGATATTTTTCTGATTACATCTTCTCTATGGACTTATGAAAATTTGTGCCTGTGGCAGGGAATAGAGGGATATGTGACCTTCCTGGAGGAAATGGACAAGCTACCTGTATTTGAAAGCCTTGTTATTTATTTGATGGTGAATCACTGTGTTCCCGCGGCAGTGACATTGCATCTGCTTAGGAGATGTAGCTGTATCAGGAAATTGAAGCTATGTCTTGATCAGCGTTGGCGTACTCCACCCAATGTAACTTCGAAGCTTTCAACTCTACGTGTCACTCTAGTTCGTTGTACAATTATGTGTATTTTGAATCATGTGATCTCTGCTATCAAGAAACTTAGCCTTAGGACATGGCTGAGAGTATATCAGGGTTAAAAAAAATGCTATCAGATATCTTTTGCCTGACGATACTTATATAAATTAATAAGTTTAGAAGTCATTAGTTATAAATTATAGTTATAGAATACTCCCTCCGGTCCAATTTGAAATAGAGGGAGTAAATCAGATGACACCTCTACATTTCTCGAGCTATACATGCTAGAAAAGTAAATGCATAGCAGTTGAACCATATGCAATGCCACAATACATAAGCTAATTAACGGTGCTTTTTTATTCGAAACAAATGCAGTATGATTGATCTAGTTGACACTTGACACAACCGAGGAGAACAATAAAGGGATGCTGATTGATCTAGTTGACACAACCGAGGAGAACAATAAAGTGCTGCAGATTCACAATAGTTAGTCCAGTTGACAGATGTTCTATGTGTAGACAGTTTGTTGCACAAAATAAATCAAGAACCTAAAAACACAAACCCAAAACTGTAGTGGGTCCTAAGATATATAATTATATATGATAGAAGAATGCAAGAGAATCTGAACGTCTGAGGGTGGCATGGGCTCTGTAAAACTGAAATTTTTGCACACGCTAATTTACATATGTGCCTGGTGGCGAATGATCCCCTTCCCAAAGGGTGAACAGTTTCTGTGCATATTGCATCTGTTTCTATACGTGTCCTATTTGCTAACTTTTTCTACTTATAATATAATTTTTTTCAGATAGAATCCTGTACCACATCAGATTGTCCTTGTCTACTGCCAGAGAATCACAGGTTGGATGACATCACCTTTGATTCACTTGAAGAGATAGGAATCAGTTTCTTTACAGGTTCAGCTGAAGAGGTTGAATTTGTGGAGTTGTTGCTGTCTAGATGCAACACGGCAACCACCCTTAAAAGGGTGGATTTTACAGTGCCATTTGCCCCTGTTTCTCCGGAGATCATGGAGGTTGTCCAAGGGTTCAGCAGCTTGTGTCATCCAAACAGCAAGGTCCAGTTTAACGTGCGCGCCAGGGAGGTGCCGAAGCCATAATATAGAGGGCGCTCATTGTCATACTCACATCATATATGCATACCCATCGGTTTCTACGAGAAGATTGCTAGAAGTTCAAAGGATTGTAGAGGGCCAAGTTACTGCATATTTGTGGCAAGTTGATTCTATGTAGCATGTGTTTTAAGACGTTGAATTAATTCTTGGTAATCTTGCTCTTGTCGATTGAATCAAAGATCACTCTTTTAGTGTTCTTTGGAATCAAACATTCAATGATGTAGTCAAATCTTGTTAGGAATACCACTCATTTGCTTTTGTAGCCAATGCATTAATTTAGTTTTCCGCTAATACCACATTCAATGAATTAATGTAGAGCACGCATGGTACAGGGGTTGCATGTGCGTATATATAAACAAAAAATAAATAAATTGTAGTTCCCTTCTACATTTTGACTTGCGGCTTATTAGGATGGCTGTTATTTTTGCTGATAAACCGGCTAATGTTGTTTTTAGCAGCTTTGTTGTGAGAGAAAAACATTAACCTTGTTTGGATCCTAGGGTTAGAACTAGTTTGGGCTAGTTTCCACTCAACTAGCCCAAAAGTATCAAAACATGAGGGTTAGATTGGGCTAGTTGCAACTATCCCACCCAAAAAAACTAGCTCCCCAAAGAGGTGATTATTTGGGCTAGTTGTGGTGGAAGGTGAGACCCAAACTACAAAAAATGTTATAACTAACAAACCAAACATCCAAATAAAATTCTGATTACACCATTGAATTTGTTACAATAAATACTTTAAAATAAGATCCCACGTGGATATATTTAGATGATTTATAAGAATAATTTATTATCAAACTAGCTCAAACTAGCATTGAATTCAAACACCTCCTTGGCTAGAGCTAGTTTGAGCTAGTTTATAAACTAACTCTAACCTCTACCTCTAGCCGAGCTAGAGTGATCCAAACATGGCCATTGTACGCTGTCTGATAAGCTTGGCTAATAAGTTCAAGCGAAGATTTATTTTGTGGGTCATGGCAGACCATTGAACGTCGAAGATTTATTCAGTAGAAAGAGTGCATTCGTTGATCAAAAGTAATATTAGTACAATCTAGTTTCAGGAGCTCACTAATACAATTAGGTGGGTTATTATCCCTCCAAACAACACAATGTATTTAGCATCTTCTTGCTAATTGAGCTAGTTTGTGAGCTACCTTGTTGCACTATCTCAATTTTACAAATTAAAAATATAAACACCTCATAGGGCTTTACGCCATGAATTTTATTTCTTAGCTTCTAAAAATTTCAAGAAAAAATCTAGAGTTATAGGCTAGGACACACAAAACCTAATATAAAATGTTTAAAGCTCATATAAGTATTCCATCCGTTCCAAAAAGAATGACGTTATGAGATGTGTGTGCAAGTCAAATTTTCTCAACTTTGACTAAGTTTGTAGAAAATACGTGCTACATTTATATCTCTAAATAAATTTGTTAAAAAACTAGACTTAAAGATCTTTCCGATGATGCTAATTACTTAGCATAATTATTTATATATTTTAATAAATAATTGCTGGTATTTTGAAAACATTAACTTCTTGGGAAGCGAGAATGACATCTATTTAGAGACGAAGGGAGTATATCTAAAAATCTTGCAAATATTAGTTTTAGCTCTAGAAAAATAGAAAAAAGCATCCAAAACATATAAAAATTCCCACAACATTCTAATCATTATCTAAATGTATACAGCATATATACATTAATATTGAATGCATTCATGCACATGTTGAATTTTGTTGAATGCCATTGGTTAGAATGCTCTGGAAGGTTCCATGCATATTTTCCTAGATATATTTTTTGTATTTTTCCTAGAGATTAATTCCTGGAAGCTTTTAAATGTACTTCATGTTCTAAGTATTTTTTTTTAAAAAAATTGTCATGTCCCAATCTATTTTTACAACGTGTCTTGAATTTCTACAAGCCTATAGACTTTTTTTTGTGTTTTGAAAACTTTATTATCATGCGTTTATCATATGTTCAAATCAAAATTAAAAAAATTGTAGAATCATGGACCCTTGTGTTTAGGCGATTAACGACAATACTAGATCACCTTGACTAACGTGTGTTTTGCAGGGGCAAAGTCATTTGTGTTAGGTCATTAGTGATGCTTTTTGAATGGGCTTAATGGATATTCATGCCTCCAAGATGGAAATTGTTTTGGTTGCAAAGGATGAAGATACACGTCGAAGACTAGGCTAGTTCTTAGTGCCATAAGGTTGAGAAGGGCACTAAGTATAGCTAGGGCTTTTGTTTTTCCTTTGACCGTTCTATAAAGGGGGGTATGAGATTAGTAGCTTGACCTAGGAGTGTTTAGGAGAGTGGGTATATGCACACTTGTCACAACTTGTCCTAGAGACCTTGCTTTCAGCCTTTGATAAACCCTAGAAATGGTAGGAGCAAAATCCCTTGAGAAACCTCAGCGAAAACAGTTGAAATAGGGGGAGAAAGATGCTCCGGACCACTCTGCTAAGTGGGCGTCGGACCAAGGAGAGTGGTCCGACGGTTCCTGACTTAGGCAGAATCTCAGCTCGAGGAGCTCCGGACCACCTGTCTGGAAAGCGTCGGACCATAGGAGAGTGGTCCGGTGGCTTGGTTCAGAGACACAGAAGGCTCCGGACTAGTCCGACGGTTAGTCCGACGGCTAGTTCGACGCCTCATGACAGGAGGTTAAGTTCATGCAGAGAGCTCCCTGGCTCCGGACCAGAGCGTCGGACCAGGGCACCGGACCAAGGAGAGTGGTCCGGTGGTTCGTAAAAGAGAGAAAGTTTTTCACTCAGAGAGCACCGAGGCTCCGAACCAGTGCGTCGGACCAGAGCGTCAGACCAAGCAGAGTAGTCCGACGGTGCCTGAGTTTGAATCCAGAGTGAGCTCCGGACCAGTGTGCATGGTCCGGTGGTTTGAGCTCCGGACTAGTCTGGTGGCTTCGTAGAGAGAAGAAAAAGTAAAAAACGGCTAGTTTTGGAGGTGGGGACTATTTATAGTTGTCCCCTTCGTCCTTAGAGGGACTCTTGGCTATTGTTTCAGCTCGTGACACCTTGAGAAATCTTTTGGAGAGTCAAGAGGCTAGTGAGGGAGAGATTAGAGAGGGTTCATCTTGTTCTTCCCTCCTAGAGTGATTAGGAGTGACTTGTGTGCATCCATCCACCTTCCTAGCCTTGAGTGGGTCAAGTGAAGGTCTTGTGCTTGTTACTCTTGGTGTTCGACAACACCTAGACGGTTTGGTGGTGTTCGGAGGAAGTGACCGCCGGGAGATTGTTGGCGGCTCTTCTCCAAGATCTTGTGATCGGTTGTGGGCGATTCACTGAGCCGGAGTGGCGAAGAATCAGCCCGTAGAGAGCACTCTACCCTTGCGCGGGTAGAGGGGGAGCGATACCTTGCGAGGTGCTCCAACGAGGACTAGGGGGGTGTGTCGACACCTCGATACCTCGGGAAAAAAATCGCTGCGTCACTGAGTTTTTCTTTTTCCCTAGCTCTTTATATTTCCGCATTACTTTCCGTCTTGTTTTTACATTATCCACTAGAATTGCTTAGGTTGCTTTTAATTCCTATGAACTGCTACCGCTTTCTAGATAGGACACACGGATCGTAGGCACTAGGGGGTGATTGGCATTTGATAGGTTTTCATATTTGTTTTAGAAATTTAAAACAAGCCCAATTCACCCCCCTCTTGGGCATCTTGATCCTTTCAATTGGTATCGGAGCCTTGTTGCTTTAATTTAGGCTTCACCGCCTAAAGCAAGATGTCCCATGGGGATGGACCGCCACCCATGTTCGATGGGGATGACTTTCCGTATTGGAAAGTACGGATGGAGGCCTACCTTGAGGCTGTGGATGTCGGCGTTCACAAAGCCGCCACCCAAGGTGGATCGGTGTTCGCCGAGGACCCATACTTTGATAAGAACAATGCTAAGGCAAAGAACATTCTTTTCCGTGGCATTTGCAAGGATGTGTTCAACCGTGTGCGGAATTGCAAAACCGCGCATGAGATTTGGACAAACATTTGTGCTCTTCACGAGGGCACTAAATGTGAAAGAGAAGAGCGTTATCACCTCATCATTGCTAAGTTAAATGCTTTCACTATGCTATCTCATGAAAATGCTAATGAAATGTATTCTCGCTTGAATGTGCTTGTAGAGGAGTTGAATGGCCTTGGGCTCTCTCAAATGACACCGGCCGATGTGGTGCGCAAGATACTTTGTGTCCTTCCAATAGACAAGTATAGCCACATCATCACGGTTCTTCATCAAGGCGATCTCTCCGCAACTACACCAACGCAAGTGTTGGGCAAGATCAATGCTCATGAGATGTACATGAAGATCAATGATGGAACTTCATCATCCTCCAAGAAAAAAGAGAAGGAGGAAAAGAAGGACTTGGCTCTCAAGGCATCTTCCAAGGAGAAGTGCAAGATTCAATATGTCGTTGAGAGTACAAGTGATGATGATGATGAAGACAACATCGCTCTCATGGTGAAGAAGACCGCCAAGATGTTGAAGAGGCTAAATAAGAATGGAGTCAAGTTTGACTCAAAGAAGAAGAAATTCTTCACAAGCTCTTCAAGGAAGCCAATCTCCCAAATGAAGTGCTACAATTGCGGCACCCTTGGTCATCTAGCCCATGCATGTCCCGAAGAGAAGAAAGACAAGTTTAAGAACAACAAGTTCAAGAACTTCAAGAAGAACAAGGGCGGCAATGATGACTCAAGTGATGATGACAAGAAGCAAGACAAGCCATACAAGAAGAAGAAGAACTTCAACTTCCACAAGAAGAAGAAGGATGGCAAGGCTTACATTGTGGGTGATTGGCTCACCGATATTGATGATTCAAGTGACTCCTCCGATGATGAGAGTGAAGAAGAGAAGGTGGCCGCTTTGGTGATTGGTTCTTCGATTCCACCGCCACCTCCTCCTTCATCGTTGGGCTCATCCTCTACACACCTATGCCTTATGGCTAAAGGTGACAAGAAGGTACAAAAAGAGGATGATGGTGATGACCTCTCTAGTGATGATAGTGATGATGAAGAAGCACCTTCCTATGATGAGCTAATTAAAATTTGCAACAAGTATGCTAGCATCATAAAGAAGTACAAGAGTAAAAATGACAAACTTATTGAAATCAAAGAAAACTTGCATGATAAGCTTGACAACTTGTCTAGTGCTAATGATGATTTGAAGCTTGAGATTAACTCTCTCACATCTAGCACTAGGGAGCTCAAAGCCTCTCTTAAGCAAGCCAATGAGAAACATGATAAGCTTGAGAGGTAATCCCAAGAGCTCCTCACAAGGTTTAACTTGCTAAAAGATGACTACAATCAAGTGAAAAATGATCATGGTACACTAGTGGTAGCAAATGAATTACTTACTCAAGATCTTACACATGTTGCTACTAACCCGTGTGCTAAGTGTGCAAGTGCTACCTCTTGTGATATCGAGCTTGATGATGTGGCTCTTGAGCAAAGTGCAAAGTGCAAGGGCAAGAGAGTTGTAGAAGCCGACAAGTATGATGATTATATGAAGATGAGTGAAGAGAACTCAAAGCTCAAGGAAGAGCTAATCAATCTCAAGGCAAACAAGCCCTTCACCATCAAGCCGGCTCAAGAAGAAGACAAAGATGCTATCACTTTGATCAACTCTCTTCGAGAAGAAATTGCCAAGCTCAAGAATGACAAGACCAAGCTTACAAGTGGCCTTGAAAAGTTCACCAAGGGCCATAATCTCCAAACTAAGCTTCTAATGAGCACCGTCATGAAGAGTGACAAGACCGGTATTGGGTACAAGGAGAACCAAGTGATGAAGGCCAAGGTCAAGATTGAAGCCAAGAACTAATACAAGAACAAGTACAATGGCTACAATCAAGAGAAGCCAAAGCCCAAGCCTAAGAGGTGTTTTGGATGTGGACAAATTGGTCATCTATCATTTCAATGCAAGACTCCACTTCCCAAGACCTTGCCCAAACACACTAGGCCATTTGCTCATGATGCTCACTATGTCATCAACAAAGATTCCAAGGGTAGACCACTTGTGGTGTTTCTTGGACCACCAATGAAGAACAAGCCTAGGGTTCTTTGGGTTGCTAAGGAGTTGGTTGACAAGGCAATGGGGCCCCGCACTAAGGGGGTTCCCAAACAACAAGCTTAACTCCAAGTTGCTTGTGTGTAGGTGAACTACAAGACCGATGGGAGCCATTGGGTAATTGATAGTGGTTGCACTCAACACATGACCGGCGACCCCCGGATGTTCACCACACTTGATGAGGATTGTGCAAATCAAGACAAGATCACTTTTGGGGATAATTCAAAGGGAAAAGTTCAAGGCTTAGGCAAAGTGGCTATCTCCAAAGATCAATCAATTTCAAATGTCTTGCTAGTACAATCATTGAGCTTCAACTTGCTATCGGTTGGTCAACTTTGTGATCTCGGGTTTCATTGTCTCTTCACTCCAAATGAGGTGATTGTGACCAAGATTGAAGATTCATCAATGATATTCAAAGGGTTCCGGCACAACAACCTCTACTTAGTGGACTTCACTTCAAATGAAGCAAACTTGCAAGCTTGTCTATTCTCCAAGAATTCTTTGGGTTGGCTATGGCATAGAAGATTAGCTAATGTGGGCATGTCAACCTTGAAGAAGCTAGTCAAGAAGGAAATGGTTAGAGGAATCAAGGATGTGGTGTTTGAGAAGGACAAACTTTGTAGTGCATGTCAAGCCGGCAAGCAAGTGGCAAACACTCATCCAACCAAAGCTTTCATGTCAACCTCAAGAGTACTAGAGTTGCTACACATGGATCTATTTGGCCCTACCACTTATGCTAGTCTTGGAGGAAATCTCTATTGCTTAGTGGTAGTGGATGACTACTCTCGGTACACTTGGGTGTTCTTTCTTCAAGACAAGGGAGAGACACAAGGCATCTTCAAGAAGTTTGCTACAAGAGCTCAAAATGAATTTGATGTGAAGATCAAGAATATTAGAAGTGACAATGGCACCGAGTTTGTGAACACAAAGATTAAAGATTATTGTGATGAAGTTGGGATCAAGCATGAAGTGCCCGCCACATATACTCCACAACAAAATAGTGTCGTAGAGAGGAAGAACCGGACACTCATAACTCTAGCAAGATCTATGCTTGATGAGTACAACACTCCGGAGAAGTTTTGGGCGGAGGCAATCAACACCGCGTGCTATGCGGCAAACCGTCTCTTCGTCCAAAGGCTATTAAAGAAGACCCCCTATGAGCTTGTCAATGGGAAGAAGCCAGATATTTCATTCTTCCGGGTGTTTGGTTGCAAGGTGTACATCTACAAGAAGCGCCAACACTTGGGTAAATTCCAACGGCGGTGTGACATTGGTTTCCTTGTTGGTTATTCACTTAAATCCAAGGCATACCATGTATTTAACAAAGCCACCGGCTTAGTTGAAGAAACATATGACTTAGAGTTTGATGAAACTAATGGCTCCCAAGGAGCGCTTGAGGATATTGATGTAGGTGATGAACCCTTGAGGGAGGCAATGAAGAATATGCCAATTGGTGCTATCAACCTGCAAGAGGTGGAAGAAGTTGAAGATGAAGCAAATCAAGATCCTTCTCCACCCCACACGCCTCAAGTTGATGAAGGAGATCAAGTGAGAGAAGCTCAAGAAGACACTCACATTCCTCAAGATCAAGCCGAGGCCGAAGCAAGCAATGTTGAAGCACCGCATCCTCCTCCTCAAGAGACAAATAGAAGATCAACATCTATCCTTCAAGCTCACCCCCATGATCAAATCATAGGAAGTCCATCAAAGGGAGTAATGACTCGCTCTAGACTTACATCTTATGTTGAACATCACTCTTTTGTTTCCTTTGTTGAGCCTACTAGTGTAGAAGAAGCACTTGCGGATCCGGATTGGGTGAATGCCATGCATGAAGAACTCAACAACTTCACCCGGAACCAAGTGTGGACACTTGAAGAGAAGCCAAAGGATGCAAGAATCATTGGCACCAAGTGGGTGTTTAGGAACAAGCAAGATGATCAAGGCGTGGTTGTGAGGAACAAAGCAAGATTGGTGGCAAAGGGGTTCTCTCAAGTAGAAGGACTCGATTTTGGAGAGACATTTGCACCAGTTGCAAGAATTGAAGCCATTCGTATCCTTTTGGCGTATGCTTCACATCACAAAATGAAACTTTTTCAAATGGATGTGAAGAGCGCTTTCTTCAATGGGTTCATTAATGAACTTGTCTATGTCTCACAACCTCCCGGGTTTGAAGACCCAAACTTGCCTAATCATGTGTATAGGTTGTCCAAGGCACTCTACAGATTGAAGCAAGCTCCAAGAGCTTGGTATGAGAGGCTAAGGGACTTCCTAATTAAGAAGGGCTTCAAGATCGGGATCGTCGACACTACACTATTCACCAAGAAGCTTAATGGAGAGATTTTTGTTTGCCAAGTATATGTCGATGACATTATATTTGGGTCAACAAACCAAGACCATTGCAAGGAGTTTGGTGACTTGATGTCCAAGGAGTTCGAGATGTCAATGATTGGCGAGCTAACCTTCTTCCTCGGCTTTCAAGTGAAGCAAATGAGAGAAGGGACCTTCATCTCTCAAGAAAAGTACACTTATGATCTACTTAAGAAGTTCAAGATGGAGGATTGCAAGCCAATCAAGACCCCAATGCCAACTAATGGGCATCTCGATCTCGATGAGGGAGGTAAACCGATTGACCAAACTCTTTATCGCTCTATGATCGGTAGTTTACTTTACCTCACCGCATCTAGGCCGGATATCATGTTTAGTGTGTGTATGTGTGCTAGGTTTCAAGCAAACCCTAAGGAGTCGCATCTTTGTGCGGTTAAAAGAATCCTTAGGTACATAAGGCACACCCCTAGCATGGGTCTTTGGTATCCCAAAGGAGCTCCCTTCCAACTAGTTGGCTATTCCGATTCGGATTATGCCGGTGTGTAAGGTTGATAGGAAGAGTACCTCCGACGGGTGCCACATGCTAGGAAGATCACTTGTTTCTTGGTCCTCAAAGAAGCAAAACAGTGTGGCATTGTCAACCGCCGAGGCGGAATACATTTCCATGGGAGCAAGTTGTGCACAAATCTTATACATGACCCAAACACTCTTTGATTACGACGTGTTTTTAAAAGAAGTTCCACTCTTGTGTGATAATGAAAGCGCCGTAAAGCTTGCTAACAACCCGGTTCAACATTCTCGCACCAAGCACATTGATATTCGCCATCACTTTCTTAGAGATCATGTGGCTAGGAAAGACATCACACTAGTTGGAGTTAAGAGCGAAGATCAATTGGCGGATATCTTCACTAAACCACTCGATGAAACAACCTTTTGTAGGTTGAGAAGCGAGTTGAATGTGCTTGATCACTCTAACTTCACTAAAAGATGAGTTTGTGTGAACCATGCATTCATATGTAATATAACATGTTTAATTTGGTAATGCACATAGGCTTGGCTAACGCGGTTAAGATAACCGCCCTCAAAGCGTGTGACAAAGCTTGACCGCGGTTTAAACTTGCAAGCAACCTAGATTCAAATTCCGTTTTGCATTGCATATGCATGAGTGTTGCTCTTTCGTTTCTTTTCGGTTAAGTTTTTTGGTCATCAATAGGTTCAACACTTAGGGGGAGCAATTCAAAGCTCTAGCTTCAGCTAATACCCCTCTTGTGCCCCTAAGGTGACCCTTGGAGCTTTATTGAACTATTTTCTTATGAAAACTAATCCTAGCCTATGGCAAACTATTTCTAAAATTGAGGGCTTGAGAGATGGTTCTTATGTTAAGTCCAATAAGTGTTCCTCTCTGCTCTTTTGTGTTGGTACTTGGCTAAGAGAAAAGATTGGAGAGAAAAATAGGAAAATTCAGAGCAAATTTAAGCACCAGACCACCCTCCGGACCACTCTGCAATGGTCCGACGCAGTGGTCCGACGCCCTGTCCCTCACTGCATAAAACTTTTCCAGTCCAAAAATCCGTCGGACCAGTGTCCGACGCTCCACCGGACCAATGGCAAGTTGTCCGGTGCCTCTGTCATATCTATATGTGCACCGTCGGACCAGTCCGGTGCTCCATCGGACCAGTTCGGTGAGTCGTCCAACGCACTAGTCCGGTGGTTGGGTGCTCACTGTTTTCCCCTCTCTGGTTCCGTCGGACTACCCGTCGGACCAGGCTTCGGACCATGCATAGTGGTCCGACGCTTCGAAATTTTGCGGATACCCCCCGCGAGCGGCTCTATTTTGGCTGTGTTTTCCATTCTTCGTCCGTACGCCGCCGTCTCGCCGATCTGCCCCAGCTCCGCTGCGAGCTCCCCTGCGCCCTTCGCCACCAGTGAGACCGCCCACCTGCTCCGCCGCCATTCCACTCGTCCTCACCGCTGCAGCGCCGCCCTCCACCGCGCCGCCGCTCTCCACCTCGCCGGCGAACTGCTCTGCTCCAACTCCACCTCCCTGCCAGCCTGAGCAAGCTCCTAGGGTTTACACCAACCCTCCTTCCATTACCTCTGCAAAATCAAAGGACCTAGGGTTTGCCCTAACCCTAGGAGGGTTTGGTATCGACGTGTTCGTCCTCGACCGAATTCGTCGTCATCATCTTCAACGTCTTCGTTCGTGACCGTTTTCGCCTTCGTCGTCGTCGACTTCGCATCTTCTTGCTAGGGTATGATCTCGATCTTCGACATCGCGTTTTGTCGAGTTGTCGATAGAGTCATGTCCTCTATTATTCCTTGAAAATCTTTTATCCATATTCAATCCAATTCATTAAATCAATTGCCAATTGTAATTCGCAGCTGGTAAATCTCGTTCGGAGTGTGCTTTGGTACTTGACATTGCTCTGAATAGATACGCTTTCTTACCTCAGGTATCTTGTCAGATTTCATTCTATCACTTATCTAGATGCTTGCTTCTATATGGTTTCTTATCTCTAGATTTTATATATGCTTATGTATACCCTGTCTATTCCTTCAAGCAGCAGTCAGTGGCAGTTTGAACTCGGGGCAAAGCTCGCGAGTAAGGATTGAGGCAAAGCCTCAGAGGTTCAGTCCAGTGGCTTGGAAGCCCCTCTGTCAGTTGCGCTTTGTTTGATCAGTTGACAGTTGATACTTGCAGCTTTCAGTGGATCTTGTGATAGAGAATCAGTGGTTCTTCAGTTGGCAGTGGCACTTGTGTTTGACAGTTGTCAGTGGGCAGTGTTTCTTTGATTGCTTCAGTATGACTCACAGTACTCGTGCTCGCGCAGCTGGGTCAGGTGATGATATTCCGCCTCCTCCACGTCCTTCCGGCGATAAGGGTAAGAAGCCCGTTGTTGAGAAGGCAAAGAAGAAGAAGCGCAAGCTCACAGAGGCTGAGAAAGCCGAAGCCGTGGCCGATGCAGCAGACCGTGCAAAGTGAGGCGGTCGCCGAGGCACAGTCAGACTTGGCACCCCTCTGCGGGATCTTCCTTCTACTCCTCCAGCTGGGTCACATACCGAGGCTACTCCAGAGGAGCCAGAGCTTGTCACTGAAGCTCTTAGGACTCCGTTGGCACCTAGTTCCTGGGGGCGTTCTACTCGTTCCCAGTCAGCTCAGTCACCGCAGTCAGCAGCACCGACAGCAGCTTCAGCTTCAGTTCACCTCGATCTGAGGAATCTTACAGCAAAGCAGGTGAAGAAACTCCGGTTTGTTGCCTTGGAGAAGTGGTGCCCGGATCAGCGTGACCCCAGAGCCTCACCCGGTTGGCACACACCTCTCATGGAGGATTTCTATAGAGCAGCTCAGCTGACCAACATTCAGATTCGACCGCACAGGGTTTGCTCCCTAGAGAGCATTGTTGAGCTCGCTGGTGAGGAGATCAGGCCATTCCTTACTTACCTTCCGGGACTCGCCGATTTACTTGGCCATTCCAGAAACTACATAGAGAGATGGGTCAGAGAGTTCTACGCCTCAGTGTGGGTGGATCCAGAGCACAAGTTTGTGCAGTACACTTTCAGAGGCGAGCGATACAGGCTGTACTTGACCAGACTCAGAGAGATCTTTCGCTTCCGTCAGCAGGGTGGTGAGCTTGATTTACATTATGAGTGCTATCGAGGAGCTTCAGTGCCTCGCAGAGCTCGAGGTGGACGTACACTGTCAGTGCAGGAGGTGGCTCCTCTCTTCAAGCCACCTTTCTCAGAGGGCTCCAGACGTAGCCCAGCAGAGCTCAGACCCACCGTTCACAGGTTGAACGAGGTCCTCCGTCATACTTTGCTTCCTCGCACGGGTTACAAGGAAGGACTGACAAACATGCAGCAGCTTCTCCTTCAGGCCCTAGTATCTCAGACACCGTTCGACGTCGCAGACTTTCTTGTGTCACAGATAGAGGATGTGATAGCAGATGGTATGAGGGCCCATCGTTAGTTTCCTTATGCTCATTGGATATCATCGATCATTGCTATTGAGCTTGATGGAGCGAACCCTGGACTCCGCGCCCTGCTAGACCAGTCGCTGACTTCTTTCCCGGCCTACAGAGTTCTTGGTTTGTTTGACAGCCGGTTTGGCAACCGGGTCCTCCGTCTTGTCAGAGAGAGGACAGCTCCAGCTGACAGAGCTGAGGTTGATGCTCAGGATGAGGCTATACGCAGTGTTGAGCAGCAGGAGCTCCATGGACTAGATACTGGAGCTGATGTGACTCCTGAGGACACTTCAGATAGCTCAGATGTAGATTTCCAGCCAGTTCCATAGATGCCCCCACGGGCTCACGACACTGAGGCTGGCGGCTCTGCCTCTGCCACCAAGACCATGATGCTGAAGCTCCTTGACAGAATGAATGAGCAGTAGAGTTCCTTGGTCACTGCAGTTACACAGGTACAGCAGCGACAGGATGAGATGCAGCGACAGTCTGAGGAGCGCCACTTCGAGATGCAGCGACAGATGCTAGCTATGCAGCTAGAGTCACAGCGCCTTCAGTTATAGTCTCAGCAGCTGCAGCAGTAGAACGTGGCCTTTATGGCCCATATGATGAAGTGGACATGCGCTCCTCCTCTTGAGTTCCCTGCAACTCCTCAGATACAGATGATGAGCACCTCATAGCCTTCACAGTCAGTTGGGCAGATAGGAGGCCCACAGTTCTCAGTTGGACCCTCAGTTGGCCCTTCAGTGGCCCCTACGAGCTCCGCCGGTCAGACAGTCACTCCCACCCCAGCCGTACAGTCCAGTGGACGTTAGGGTGTCGGATTGACCACCCCGTTCCAGTCTCTGGCGACTCAGATGACTCAGTGGTTGGACACCTTCGGCCCGACTCAGCAGTTCACCCCTCTCACTACTGGTTTCACGCCGCTTACTGCTACGATGGGTGCTACTACTAGAGATCTCTCTGCGTCGTTCAGCGACATTACCGGGCAGCCGTCCCCCACTGGTCCACAGATAGCAGCAGAGGTTGAGGCCGAGCTTGTTGCACCAACAGCTGATCAACATCGCTCCTCAGTAGCTTCCTCAGAGGCTACACACGACAGTCGGGCTCCAGCCGTGTCTACCCCACCTACAGCTGTAGTTGCTACCGATGCCACAGTGGTCACTTCCACTCCAGTACAACCTCCGCAGTCTCCGGTTCTTCAGACTCCCGTCGAGTTCGTGCATGAGGCACAACCGGACACTGCCGCTGCTGAGGCTCCCGCAGAGACACTGGCACCGGTTCCTGATCCTACTACTTCTCCAGCTACTGCTCCTGAGACTTCAACAGCAGTGATAGCAGACCTGTCAGCTTCCGACCCCCAGACCGCTTCACTACCAGAGACAGATACTCAGGGGGAGGATTCGGATGATGAGACGTATCTGACAGCTTTCAGGGTGCTCGACCGCTCCACAGCTGCTTCCACTCCGCCTCCAGACGCCTAGTTTTGGTGCTTCGATGCCAAAGGGGGAGAGGGAGAGTCAAGTAGATGGGCTAACTTCAGGAGGAGCTAGTAGGACTCGTTCTTTTGATGTGTATAAACTCTATTGCATCATGCATCACGTTTACCGTCTTTATGCATTGTATGATATGTGTGATGGTTGAGAGTTGATGGTTGTGTGACATGTGTGGACATTCATCTATATATATATCATGTCACTTGGTTATGCTATATTGCTTCCGCGCTAATCTTTGATCTTTTGGCTATAGCATATCCTTTCTGAAATCAAGTACTATGCTCCATTCATATCTATTGTACTTGTCATGGCTTGAATGGTTAGGCATGTACTTGTCTTTCTTATCACTAACCCATGCCTATCTCATGTCAAGTCATGTTTTCTCTTATCAAAATTCACTCATTATTCTCTACTCGAGCTTGTATTGTCGTCAATCACCTAAAAGGGGGAGATTGTAGAATCATGGACCCTTGTGTTTAGGCGATTAACAAGAATACTAGATCACCTTGACTAACGTGTGTTTTGCAGAGGCAAAGTCATTTGTGTTAGGTCATTAGTGATGCTTTTTGAATGGGCTTAATGGATATTCATGCCCCCAAGATGGAAATTGTTTCGGTTGCAAAGGATGAAGATACACGTCGAAGACTAGGCTAGTTCTTAGTGCCATAAGGTTGAGAAGGGCACTAAGTATAGCTAGGGCTTTTGTTTTTCCTTTGACCGTTCTATAAAGGGGGTATGAGATTAGTAGCTTGACCTAGGAGAGTTTAGGAGAGTGGGTATATGCACACTTGTCACAACTTGTCCTAGAGACCTTGCTTTCAGCCCTTGATAAACCCTAGAAATGGTAGGAGCAAAATCCCTTGAGAAACCTCAGCGAAAACAGTTGAAATAGGGGGAGAAAGATTCTCCGGACCACTCTGCTAAGTGGGCGTCGGACCAAGGAGAGTGGTCCGACGGTCCCTGACTTAGGCAGAATCTCAGCTCGAGGAGCTCCGGACCACCTGTCTGGAAAGCGTCGGACCATAGGAGAGTGGTCCGGTGGCTTGGTTCAGAGACACAGAAGGCTCCGGACTAGTCCGACGGCTAGTCCGACGCCTCATGACAGGAGATTAAGTTCATGCAGAGAGCTCCCTAGCTCCGGACCAGAGCGTCAGACCAGGGCACCGGACCAAGGAGAGTGGTCTGGTGGTTCGTAAAAGAGAGAAAGTTTTTCACTTAGAGAGCACCGAGGCTCCGGACCAGTGCGTCGGACCAGAGCGTCGGACCAAGCAGAGTAGTCCGACAATGCCTGAGTTTGAATCCAGAGTGAGCTCCGGACCAGTGTGCATGGTCCGGTGGTTTGAGCTCCGGACTAGTCCGGTGGCTTCGCAGAGAGAAGAAAAAGTAAAAACGGCTAGTTTTGGAGGTGGGGACTATTTATAGTTGCCCCCTTCGTCCTTAGAGGGACTCTTGGCCATTGTTTCAGCTGGTGACACCTTGAGAAATCTTTTGGAGAGTCAAGAGGCTAGTGAGGGAGAGATTAGAGAGAGTTCATCTTGTTCTTCCCTCCTAGAGTGATTAGGAATGACTTGTGTGCATCCAGCCACCTTCCTAGCCTTGAGTGGGTCAATTGAAGGTCTTGTGCTTGTTACTCTTGGTGTTCGACAGCACCTAGACGGTTTGGTGGTGTTCGGAGGAAGTGACCGCCGGGAGATTGTTGGCGGCTCTTCTCCAAGCTCTTGTGATCGGTTGTGGGCGATTCACCGAGCCGGAGTGGCGAAGAATCAGCCCGTAGAGAGCACTCTACCCTTGCGCGGGTAGAGGGGGAGCGATACCTTGCGAGGTGCTCCAACGAGGACTAGGGGGGTGTGTCGACACCTCGATACCTCGGGAAAAAAATCGCTGCGTCACTGAGTTTTTCTTTTTCCCTAGCTCTTTACATTTCCGCATTACTTTCTGTCTTGTTTTTACATTATCCACTAGAATTGCTTAGGTTGCTTTTAATTCCTATGAACTTCTACCGCTTTCTAGCTAGGACACACGGATCGTAGGCACTAGTGAGTGATTGGCATTTGATAGGTTTTCATATTTGTTTTAGAAATTTAAAACAAGCCCAATTCACCCCCCCTTCTTGGGCATCTTGATCCTTTCAAAAATGATGAAAGCACCAGTACATGAAATAAAACCTCCTTTAATTAGTAGTAGATGCTTTTTAATCAGAGTTCGAAGAGGACTCCAAGAATCGTCAATGAAGCAAAAATGATCTTTTTTTCGTAGTAAGTAAAATCTGGGAATCTCGGGTCGAGATTCTTTTAAGGGGGTAGATTTGTAACACCCAAAAATTTGAAATAGAAATTAGATTTGAATTTAAATTAAATTTGATTTATTTCAAGCAAATTTTGGTGATCATAGAATTAAATAAAGAAAATAATAAAACTAATATCACATGCTAGGGTTCAACTTGTATGTGCATAGCATGCCTCTGCATATTTTCTTGTGTTGGTTGAATTTGCAAAGCTTAAAAAGGATTTCAAAACCCTTTTGAAAATCAGTTGAAAATCAATCGCAAAAAGAAAAGAAAAATAAAAAGAAAACCCTTTTCTCCCTCCCCTCCCTCCTTTCGGCCTGCCGGCCCAGCCCGCATCGTCCCTCTCCCTCTCTTCCTTTCCGCGTGTGCCAACCTCACCCTCAGCCCAGCTCGCCCGAAGGCCCGCGAGGCCACTGCTGGCCTCTGCCTCTCCCCTCTCTCGCTGACATGGTGGCCCCGCCCCGTCAGCGCCTCCCTTCTCCTTCCTTGAGTCCGAGCCAGACACGGCTGCTCGCCGCGCCGCGCCACGTCCGCGGGCGCCCCGCAACCGCCTCGGCGCGCGTTCCCCGCTCCCATAACTGCGTGGGACTCCCCCTCGCCCCCCTTTAAATAGGAGCGCCCCACGCGCCGCCTCTTCCCATCGCAGCGCCTCACCTCACCTCGCATCACGTCCACCGCCGAGCAGAGCTCCTCCACCGCACCGCGTCTTCGGCCGCCGTAAGCCCTCCCCGAGCTTCGCATCGTCTTCGCGAAGCCGCCGAACTCCTTCTCTCTCTTTTTCCTTTCTTTTGTGCTCCAGTTGACCTCGCTGTCGTTCTGTAGGAAGCCGCCGCCGCTGTTCACCGTCGCCAGCCGTCCCCGTTCGTCCCCGTGACCCACCAGGCCCCTAGGTGAGTTCGCCTCCCTCTCCTCTCTCTCTCTCTCTCTCCCGGTGCTTCCGGATTTGGAAACCGAGCACCAGGGCCTCGAGACCCCTTGCGCCGGCGAGCTTCGGCTCTGGCCGGCTATGGCGCCGTCGTGCACCGCTCTACTCCGGCAGGAGCACCGCCCTCTTCTCCCCCTTCTAATCTGGGCCGTCCAGATTGGATCGGATGGATCAGAATCCATCATACCCCTTCGGCCTGGCACTTTTGCTAAAGAGACCCTCGGGTTTTTGGCCCTCAACCCGTGGTCCTAAGGCGCCCCTCAACACTACGCTTTCCTCTCTGAAAATATATTCCCTTTTTAGATCTGTTTTTATTTCAAAATTAAATAAAAATCTCTATTTACAGTTTTGCCACCGATATTCATATGCTTATATTTTGCTTGTTCAAGTTGCGTTAGATCCGTAGTTTTATGCTCTATCCAGTAGTATAGATTTCATCTATGTTAATTAATTTTGAAAATAAAAGTTAGATTAATTCTTTTAATGCTTTAATCTTGCTCTTTAAAATCTTGTTTAATCTATAGTTTATTCGTTTTAGATCCGTTTAGCGTGATTCTCATGTCTTTGTGATCGTAGTATAATATAGATCTGTTTTATAACCTTTTCAAAACCTGTTTATTTTTTGTGGTGTAATGTTCTAATTAAATCTTTATTGCTTCGTGTATGATTGTTCGGATGATTGTGTGGTGATGTTGATCGAGTACAACCGGTGAGATCTTCGGTGAGCAAGAGTTCTTTGCAGCAGATCAGGACCACCAGGAGCTTTGTGATCAAGGCGAGTTTAACATGGGATCATCCTTGTTACCTATTCACTTTAATTCACCTAGTCATGATTGCATGTGTCTCAATTGATTCCTATTTAGATCTTTACCATAGCTTGTTACCTTGTACCTTATCACCATGGGTTTCTATGCATATGGGTAGCTCTGCTATGCTTTACATGATGAATATTGAATTGAATATTGATTAATGATATATGCAACAATGAGATAAAATTGGCTTTTGTAGCAACATGGAATAGGACCCCACTGTAGTGCAAAAGCTGGGATTTAAATGCAACCATGAGTGCTATAATGGCTCTGGCTTTAGTTAAGTATGAAGTTTGGACTAGCATGCTTGTGGTTCGTGAAAGACACCTTTGCCGAGCTGGTTATGGGGTACAACTTGTGTTGGGACCGCTGCGGGTGGTACCATCGGGGTGTCCCATATACCCCTTTGCATTGGGTCCGTAGGGTCCGCTACATGCTAGAAAGAGCTTTTGAAAGACTTCATAGTGTTCCTGCCCGCTCACCTTGGCAGTGTTTTGGGAGTAATTAACTCGGGTATATGGGCAACACGGCTTGTGGGTAAAGTGCGTAACCTCTGCAGAGTGTAAATCTATCATGATAGCCGTGCTCACGGTCACGAGCTGGAAAACTCACAGTGTAGATGATTATGTTGTTTAATTGTTAATGTTGATTACTAATCTTATCATGCGGTTATTAATTGGGTTATGTATAACTAAAGCTAAATGTTGGTAAAACTTGACCAAGTTAAAAGCAACTGCAGTAAGCCAGTGTCAGCCTTTTGAGCTTCATAACCCTATGTTACTCTTGCTGAGTACTTTAAGTGCTCACCCTTGCTTTATTAACCTCATCAGATGGCTATGAAGACTACCGTGAGGAGTACTAGGCTAGTGGTCAACCAGTTGGCGTTCCCTGTGAAGTGGAGCTTCGTCGCGAGAGTTATCTTTATTTCCGTTGTTATGTTTAAGAATATTATTCGTTATGTAATAAGCACTCAGTGATAGTACTATTTAAAGATTTGTCGGCTTATGTGTGTGATTGATCTCTGGGCACACATGAGTTATCCACATTCAATTTTATTCTTAAAATTAGGTGTGACATTGGTTTCCATGACTGCCACGTTATCGTAAAACTACTTTAGAAACTTACCGCCATAACACATGGTTTTGTAACGTTGGCCCTATAATATGGTAGCACCAATCAACGTCTACATGAGAGGGCCTATCGAACTAGTACATCCACTCTTCAAGCCAATCCAATAGCACGAACAAACTTGATGGAAACAATGTTCAGCCGTGCAATGCGAAATTCATCGATTTCTCAGTGTGTTGACCCAACATCGTTTCTAAACTGTGAAACCAATTTCTCTTTTCTCTCTCTTTTTTTTCTTTCTCTTTCTTCGATAAATCTATCACCACATCATGATTTTTGCTTATATAGCAGACTATTTAATGCTATGAAATTAAAACTAATCTAGTTTTAGATTGGGATTGCCTTATGCTTTGCCAATCTAATGCATCTAAACTATATATTGGGCACTACTCCGTAGGTAACAACGGTTGTGCATTTTTGCGGGTCCCACTTTAAAGTGAACCACATTGCTTTTTCTTAGGGTCGTCGTCACTCGTCACCTTTAGAAGAAAAAAATTCTTTGGTGAGCGGTGAGCCACATACTCCCTCCGTCCAATTTTAAACGCACATCTATGATTCAAAATTTTCCCAAAATAAGTGCACTCATATGACACAGCATCTGCTGCTATGTACCAGTAGCTGGCACTCTCCCAGCCACAAGTTTACTGGCGTGTGGGACCAAGATAACACAAACTTTGTGAAAAAAAGGGAAAGAAAAAATGACGAAGGCTCCCGAAGGTCCTCGACTCATCGTGCTCGCACTCGTTCCTCTCTTTCATGCGTTCCGCACTGATACTCCCTTGGCTCTTCATCTTCAAATCCAATCTTACAGAGCTCCTCTCCCTTGGCTGTCGTCTACCTCTGCTCCTCTGCCTTCTTCTTCCTCTGGACATGGAGATGGCCTGCTGTGGTGACTTCGCGCGCACTGGGAGGGAGAGGCTCGGCCAGGCCGTCGGCCGGCCAGCGCGGCGGGGGTCCCACGGGGCCATGCGGTGCCCGAGCGGCTCCGGCGGGAGGGCAGCCCTGCTGCAAACGTGCGCAGGAGGGGCGGGGCTCCGGCCATGGGTGCCTGGGTGACCAGCACGGCGGCCGACTGGTCGGCAGTTCCAGGCCGGGCCTGCACGGTAGGCTTTCCTGCTCGCTCGCGGGGAGGCACGCATGAAGGGTAGCAGGAGGGTGCGGGGTCCACGCTTGGGTACCGGCGGCCGGGATCTGTGGGTTGAGGTCCTCGGGGAGAAGGAGAACGATCTCGAAGTAGAATGTGAGATTTTTCATAAGGGCAATTTCGTCATTTTATTTTGTCCTTGATTTCCGTGCCAGACCCTAGAAGTGCAAATATTTGTGGACGGAGGGAGTATTTTTTTTTAGACATATATGACCTATACCACGTAGAAACTGTCGCCAAAAATTTGATTTGCAGGAGATAAAAATCCGCAATTATGAAAAAAAGAAAAATTCTTTATCAATAGAAAGGTATTTATATATGTATCGATGTACAGATAGTGTAACTTTTTTTTTGGTATAGACGGTGTAATAAGTTTGGCAAAAGAAAACGGAGAAAAGAGTAAATAACACCCTCATCTTAAAAGAAAATATAATTATGACACTTTCACAAGTCAAAAATTTGGATCAAAGTTATAAAAAATAGTAACAATTTAATATAAACGAGTATCATTAGATTAATTATAAATATATATGCATTAGTAAATTTAATTGAATACATAAATATTAAAAATTATTTATTATAAATTCAGTTAAATTTAAAATATTTGACTGACACAGATTCTACCGTTGTATTTTTTTACAAAAAATTATAGTTGAGTTTTTAGGGGATAGAGAAAGTATATACTATTTTTTTGTATAATAATAAGTAAATATACTCGTAATTTCAAACATTAATTAACCATGCCTTCCGAAGCCAGCAGTGGCCTGTTCGTTTGACAGGATTATGCACTGTTTCGGCAGGATTATTCACTGCTGACTGATTTCTTGTGAGAGAAAAATACTATTCCGGCTGGATTAATCTAAACTTTATTTTTAAAAGACTTTAACATAGATGAAAACTGTACCATTAGATAGATCATGAAATTACGAAGCTAACGCAACTTGTTTGGGTCAAAACGGATTTGAAACGCATCTTTTATAGACATTTGAAAGTGGATGGCAGATCTGTAAATAGAATTTTTCATTTAAAACAAAACCGAACTGAAATACGCTTTTCAAAGAAGAAAGCGTAAACGCGGGAATACGCCAAGGGCTGCGGTTGCTGTGGTGCGGGGCCGAGCGGGGTGCCACGTGTCACGCGGCTATAGGGCGGGTGCACGACGTGGCCGTGGACCGCGTGCGGGGGCTCGGTCTACTGGTCCACCGTGGACCGAGGCGTACCCCTTCGCGGGGATCTAACCCCGGCCGTCTGAGATCGGATGGACGACCCAGAACGGAAGGGGGGAAAGAGAGAGGGCGTCAGGTCGCCGGGGCGGCGCTCCCGCGGTGGCGCCATGGTCGGGATGCGGCGGCGATAGCCAATCCACCGTTTCGGGGCACGAAGCTCGACGGGAAAAGAACAGGGAGGGAGAGGAGACGGTGACGAACACGATGGTGCCCACGGTTGAAGCCGATAAGGCTTGGTCACGGTGGTGCCCGTGATGCAGAGGCTCCGGTCGCCGGCGAGCACCGACAGAGAGAGAGGGAGCGGGAGAGAGGGCAATAAGGCACCTGGGAGGGAGAGGGGAACTAGGCGAACGTTTCAGCGTAACTAGGTGAAGCAGAGGGGGTTCGAGCATGGCGCCTGTGACACCCTGTGTCAAGCTTGCATTAGGATCATCATTAGCCACTAAGCACATCGTCTCATCGCATTCATGTTTGCATATGCTATCATCTCATGTGTGTGTGTTATGCTTTGAAACTAGAATTGAATAGGCGTTTTGTGCTTAATCTTGTGTTTAAGCTGTGTAGTTAAGCCTTGCTTTGTTTAGAGTGAAAAAGTGTGGTTTGTTTATGTTTAGTTACCCTGCTTAGTTTTATCAAATAAAAGAAAATGGAAAAGGAAATCAGAATCGAGACAGACCGAGCACCACCCCTCGATCTCGACCCCCACTGCTCGATGACGGACTGAGGGTCCGAGCGAACGACCCCAAGCCTGAGGCTCGATCGACCAGTCAATCTATCGACGCCTACCCCTCGAGTCCTACCCCTCGACTTCTACCCTCGATATCGCGAACCGAGGCTTGAGCAAACGACCCGGCACGGAAGGCTCGACCGAGTCGGAGGCTCGATCAGCCGATCGACCCTACCCTCGATATCGACCCTCTCCCGCACGCACGTGTCGCGCACGCCCGCGCGCACTCACCCGACCGCGGCTAAGCCGTACGTCGGAGTCATCCGCCGCGTGGCCGCCGATGCCTGACCGCGGAAGTGGAACACGCCATCGCCGTCGCTTTGGCTCTGCGCCGACATCGCTGTCGTCGCTCGCGTTGTCTCACTCAAATCCACGTAACGGCGCTAGGACCAAGTCGGCTCCGCTTTTTCCACCGTTGACGCTCTGCTTCGCCGCCGTAGACCTGCCAGCCGCCCTGCCGCGCGCCGCGCCGTCGTTTCGCAATAACGTCGCCGCAGTGCCGCGTCCGATCAGCGCCCCGCCTTGTCTCTTTCGCCGTCAAGCGCGAATCCGCGCTAATGGCGCGTCGACCAAGTCCCGCTCTGTTTCGTCGCCGCAAGCACGCCAGCGCCGCTGCCACCACCGCACATCGCGTCACGTCCCCTCTAGCAGCGCCGGTCGGCCATGACCAAGCCAGGAGGAGGGTCTATACCTCCACCACCTCCCGCACTCGTTTGCACTCATCCGCACTCGCGCAATCGCTCGCATTGCCTCTGTTCTCGCCAGCCGAGAGCTCCAAGCACCGCAAGTGCCCCCTTCTCAAATCCACCACCACCCGAGTTCCTTTGCTCAATCCCTCTTGTTCTAGCCTTCGCTTTTGCCCCGCACCCACGCTGCTCGCCTCTGTTTCACCAGCCGTGGACTCCAGTCGCCGGAACGCCTTCGCCGTTCTTCGCTCTCGAGTCGCCACCGCACTGATCAACCAGCGTTCACCGTTCGTCGTCTCGTCTCCGACGCCTCCATCTTCGTGGAAGCTTCGCCAGAGATAGCCGAGGTGAGAACGCTGTTCCGCTAGCTTCAGTCCGACCCGTGTCGTCACCGCACCGTTGGCCGTGCGCCATTGCCGCCGCCGCGGAGCTTGCACGTGGACAGGTGTCCACAGAGCCTTTCCGGCTCCGCTAGCCCTCGAGCCTCACTCACCACATCACCACGATGCTCACGCACCACAGCGCCGAGCTTCGCATCGCTGGTGATCATTTCGCCGCGTCACACCGCCATGTTGCACCGCCACCGCACACTGTCGACCCCTCTTCACGGTCGCGCCAGTTCAACCAACACCACCAGTGGATGCGCGTAAGTCATCCCAAGCCTAGCACAGCCAATCCTACCGCCGAAGACTTCACCATCGGCGAGAAAACGTCGATCTGCACAGTTCTCTGTTCCGCTCGACGGTCGCTGGACTCGAGTAATCGAGGGTCATCCTCGAGTAATCGAGGGTCATGCCGTCAGTTGCCTTGAGTGCCTCTGCATGCCTCGAGCCGTTCCCGAAATGATTTCCTATGTTCTGTTTTCAGTTGTATGCCATGCTTGCTTGTTTGTTTATGTCTAGAGTTGGTAAAGTCTTGTTGCTAGTTTCTGTTAGAACAAGTATAGCATGTTTTGTCCTGCTAGCCAGTAGCTCTAGTTCTAGTAGCTTTGTGGTAGTTCTTTTGGGTGTATGCTTAGAATCTCTACTGTGTGTTAAATCTTGTTCAAGCATCATCCCTGCACCCTTCAGTATTTATTTATGCATTGCAATCATTTAGGATCCGTGGAGGAGCATCAGGAGCCCACAGAGACCGAAGTCCAGGAGGTACAGGAGCTGTACGAGGAGTACCAAGAGCTCAGCACTAACCTTCCTGAGTGCCCTGACCACCAACCCTCCACCTTCTCTCAAGGCAAGCCCCGGAGCATTCTTAAGCCTCCCAGTTTTTACAATTTAATCTACTTGAGTATTTTATACTGTGATGCATTAGGTGATAGGAGTTGCTTTGAATCCAAATTGATGCATTACCATCCTTGATACTTGTTTTACCTACCTTGTTACCCTGTTAATAATAAAGTAAAAGCAACCGCTTAGCATGCTTAGAAATAATGGTTACCTTTCTTTTATGTTTTGTATTATCCCTTGTGGGTAATACTATCACGGTTGGCTATATTCGCTATCGTGGAAACCTATGGTAGTAATGAAATACGATCAACTGGAAGGCAAGTGCACCAAGTGGTTTAGACTTGGGGGCAGTCCGTCCGTTGGATCGTGTAGGTTTGTACACGATGGTGGCCCTCTTACATCTTTGAACGCGCCCTTTCACATAGGGGCCGTTGTGAGTATCGACCCGAAGCCGAGTAAACATTGTCCGGGCCGGAGCTCGCTCTGCTGTGAGCACCCCTCTAGACTGTAGGCATGATCTGCCCCGTGGTGGCCATCTATTTTCTACAATTGGGGTGGACCAATGCAAGCCCGCGTCGTTTACCACCTGGACTTTGTTGAGCGGTAACCTAATGCTGACCCGACGGGGTAAAGTATGGGCATGTGTTAAAGGTAATCTTACCAGCTGGTGTATATCGATTCGAATTGCGCCCCCACTGGATATGGGGGATTATGCTGAGCTTCACCACGGTACAACTCCATGTGACACCTAAATGATTCTACTAAAATATTGATGAAGGAACTGGATATATGTTATTATATTGTTTGAGTAGAATCAAGTGTGTGCTCTAGTATAGATGCAATAACCTAGAAATAATTAGTAGGATAAAAGATGACTGCTCACCGCATCATTAAAATACACTCCTTTAATTTTAAGCATTTCCGCAAAGTAAAGCTTACCCAACTCCAGATACAGCCATGCATATCCTTGGAGTCTTTATTTTCAGTTAGACGGGTAAGTCTAGCTGAGTACATTCCCGTACTCAGGGTTTATCCCGTTGTTGCAGATGGCCAAGTATACATCGGCTATTGTAAGCACTGTCTCTATCCTTTCTACGGAGAAGATGAGTAGGCCTTGGGAAAGGTCTTCTACAAGCTCACCTTTTGCTTTTGTCGGACCTAACGTTGTGGACACCCCTGTCTTTTGAAAACTTCAAGTTCAGTTTCAAACAATGTTTTATTTGGCCGCAAGTGTTGTGGCGTAAGTACTACTTTTTATTTGGAACAAAGTGTTGTAATAACTTTATTTCGTACTTTAAGTAATTCCGTTTGATTTGTGGCTCGTTCGAATGTGTATCCCTGAATGTACGCGATCCTGAGTTGATGCAAGAAATCCTTCGAGATTTCCGGACTACCGGGATTATATGGGCTCAAGTGTTGTAAGTGGTAGCTGATCAGCTACATTAGCACTTGATCTCTTATAATTTGGGCGGTTCCATCACAGCGCCGTGCTGGTTACGGCGGCTCGGCATGACGGTGTTAGCTGTGGCGAGCGCGCGCGGAGGGACAGAGAGCGAGAGAGGAGCAAACGGGCACCGTGGGCCCTTCCTTACCACCACGCGAAGCTCGGCAGTGACTCGGGGACGGCGAGGAGGCACAGAAGCAGCGAGACCTAAGCGGCGGCGGCGGCTGGACTTGGAGCTCGCAGTGGCGGCGCTCTGGGGTGCGAGAGCCGAGGCTCTAGGGCTTGGTGAGGGCGGCGGCGTCGGGGCTTCGGCTTTTATAGCCCGGGGCAGAGCGAAAGAAAGGAAGGGAGGGATCGGGTGGAGGATTCGGCCGCGGCGAAGATGGAAGGCGGCGGCGTCGGTTTCCATCCGGAGGAAGGAGACGACGGCGTGGCTGACGTGTGGGGTCGTCCCGTCAGCGAGCAGAGAGGTGGGGACATGCTGTCAGCGCGGGGGAGGGAAAGAGAGGGGGGCTGGGCCGGGCTTCTAGGCCTGAGGGAGGAGCGCTGGGCTGGTCTCACCACTGGACCTGGGGGGGGGAAGGGAAGTGAGGGCAGAGCTGGGCCGCGGGAAAGGGGAGGAGCTGGCAGGCCGAGGGGGAGAGAGCTTGGGCCTCTTGGGCCAGAAACAGAGAAGAGAGAGGTTTTGCCTTTTTCTTTTTATTTCTTTTTATTTCAAAGCAAATTTTCAAACACCTTTTGAAAACAAATTTGAATTTTGAAACTGAGCCACTCAAACAAAAACCAAAATGCAAGGCATGAATGCTCAAACATGTTACTACCTTAAGAAAATTTTTATTTCAATGAAAAGTTTTATTTTCCTACATTTTCATGAACACCAAAATATAATAAAATCAATTAAATCCTATTTTCAAGAAATGAAATTTTGGGGTGTTACACTCGCCCGTGCAATAGATAAGAATTTCAAGTTTAAAACATTTGGTATTTTGCAGCAAATTTTGATTAGGGATCAGGAGCATAAGACTATGCATGATTAGGTCTAACTAGGAAATTAATTGGTATTTTGCACAGGGCAATTAACAATGTTGGTTGGCTAAAAAATGAATATTACAAACATCATGCTCAATATGGCTTTTTTATGATAGAAATAAAACATGTTAAAATTTGAATTATCATACCATTATTTGAAAACCATTGCAACGTACTGGCATTATCCTACTTTCGCAAAAAGCAAAAAAAAAAACAAATAATGGAGGATTTCATCCCAAAAAGCTATCGAGTTCTATTTAAAAATCTACAATTTTTAAGCGTGAGAGTTTTGCAATGCGACTATTGCATATTGTCGCAGCCAATATGTCAGGATTCGTTTATTCAAACATATGATGATTTTATTTTATTGGAGATATATTGCAATGTCAATACATAAAAGCAAATTCCATCACAAACAAAGTGTCGTGTAAAATAAAATCCAAACATAAAAGAAATCTTGCCTTTACTAGCCGCCTCCAAATCCTGGAGGAACTCCAGGAAAGCCGCACGCGACGACCCCAAATCCGCCAGCGCCTCGGCCGCTCTATCCCTCGCCGCCGCCGCGCGCTCCCTGAGCTTCCGCGCGCCATCGGACTCCTCCATCACCCACCTCACTTTCGCCTCCACCTCCTCGGCCGTCACCACGTCGTCCTCGTCCCCGCCGACGCGGGTCCTCTTCACCTCCACCCCGAGCCCCATCTCCTCCACGATGAACACCTTGTTAAGCCCCTGCTCCGCGTACAGCGGCCAGCAAAGGAGCGGCAGCCCCGCCGTGACGCCCTCCAGCGTCGAGTTCCACCCGCAGTGCGTCACGAACGCGCCGGCCGCGCGGTGCCGCAGCACGTCCACCTGCGGCGCCCAGTTCTTCACGACGTGGCCTCTGTCCCTGGTCCGCTCCAGGAACCCGTCCGGGAGGAGCGCGTCGAGATCGACGTCGAGCGGCTCGTCGCCGGGGCCGCGTGGGCTCCGCAGCACGACCCAGAGAAACCTCTGCTCGGAGCTCTCGAGCCCGACGGCGATCTCGTAAAACTGGTTCTTTGGGAGCGCGCCCATGCTCCCGAAGCAGAGGAACACGACGCTACGGTCCGGCTGCGCGTCCATCCACCGGAGGCAGCAGCAGTCGTGGTCGTCCTTACCGTCGCCGCCGGCGCCGGGCGAGACGAGCGGCCCGACGCAGTAGACCGGCGGCGTGGGGTGGTCCGGCAAGCACAGGCCGTCGTTGAGCGCGCGCACAGCGCGCGGCTCTAGCGACGGGAAGGAGTTGAGCAGGATCCCACGGGCCTCCGGCATCCGGGACGCCAGACTGAGGATGGCCTCGCACGCTGCGCCGTCGTCGCGGATGTGCGCCGGCAGCTCCGACGCCTTGAGCGGTGGCGCGCTCGCGAACGTCAGCACGGCGTCGCCGAGCGCCCCGAATCCCCGCGTGCTCGGGAGGGCGAGGAAGACGGCGAGGCTGGACGCGCCTGTGGAAGAGAAGAAGTAGGCTGGCATGGCGAGCTCTGCCGCGACGTCGAGCGCGTGCTCGCAGAACATGTCGAGCACGAGCGCGTAGCGGATGGAGTGGGACGTCGGCGACGCTGAGAGCGAGTGGAGGATGTCGCGGAGCGGCGTGTTGGTGGCGCGGAGGAAGCGGAGCATCCGGGCGATGTGGTCCTCCTCCTCCTCCTGCTCGCCGGCGGCGGAGGCTGCTGGTGGTGGGAGGTGCGGGGAGGGGAGGACGTGGAAGGTCACGGACGTGTTGGCGGCCTTGGCGCGTGCCACCGTGTCGTCGAAGCCCGGGTCCCCGAATGGTGACTGCACGAGCACGACGATGACGTCGAGCGCGGCGTTACCGCTGCCCTGGCGGAGGAGCAACTTGGACAGCTCGCGAGCATCGGTGAGAGGTGGCCGACGCCGACGCCCGGGTACAGGACCAGTGTCTTCTTCTTCTCCATGGTTGGATTGGAGTGGACGATGCCACGACGAGTGCAAGTCGTGGCGGGCTGCTTCTAGTGCGCCAGAGGCCTCCTCCAAGTGATCATTAGTATGCTTCTGATTTCTGAACACTAGTGTATGACGCGTCATCTGACATAACTGCATTATAACGACAGGGATCTACTGCTCCCGTCCGAACGTAAAAAAAAAATCTCAACTTCAATCAATACCGCGTCCAGAATTTTTTGGATAGGCCCGACCAGGTGTTGTGTCGATCTGGGCGGGCACGGCCCGAGGTACACGACCGTACGTGATTGTCAGAGTTAACAGCCGGGCGTCAAGGAAGAAGACTCCTACTGTTCATCATCCGACAACGCCTTGTTCTGTGCGACGCTGGGTACAGCTGTTGGCTTGCGAGTCGAGTGCGGCATATAAAATCCCTGAATATTTAGAATCCTGCTACTCTATTCCTATGCCGAACTCTTGCTTTTCCCCAACCCAAACTCTGTTCTAGACCCTTGCACAATTCCACCAGTAGAGTTGTGACAATTGGTATCACATCCGCCGAAGTGCGTCACTGTGATCGCGTCTGTAATTCCCGTCGGCTGGCAACGCTGATTGGCACCTGCTGCCGATTGAGCGACGTCGGAGTCCGAGCCGAGGTTGGCGGATCGGTGAGCAGTTCGTGAGGTGGTGTTCGTCGACGTCGCCCTGGCGCCGAAGCGGGGACCATCCAAGTACCAGCAAGACATGGCGAAATCATTGGAAGAGCTCTCCACCCAATTCGAGCTCATGATGAAGCAGTTCGCGGGATTTCAAACTATGATGCGGGGTACCATGGATTCGCTGGATGCCATTGGGGCTTGGCAGACTTCGGCAGACACAACGTTTGAGGAATTGTGTGACCAGACTCGGGGCGCGACCAAGTCGATGGAGGAAGTCACCAAGCGGGCGGAGCTCGCTGCGGCGTGGATGGAGTCGTTGGAGACGCGACTGACATCGGCTCCTGCTCCTGCTCCGATTCCACTGAAACCGGCGTTGAGGATCGTGGACCTCAACGCGGCTCCCACATCGTCCTCGTGCTCACCTGCGAGAGACGGGGAGCGGGCCAAGGGCCACGGCGGACACTGCGGCGGGATCCTCGGACCCCGGCCGCAGGACTTCGACAAGGGTACGTTTCCTGCCCATCCTGTCGAACCTCCATTGCTAGATGATAGCGGTCAACACCATTTTCGTTCTCCACCTTTTCCCAAGTTGGAGTTTCCGAAATTTGACGACGAATTCCCTCGTTTGTGGCGTGATGAATGCGAGATGTTCTCCGAAGTATATGCGGTGCATTCGTCACTGAAGACGCGGTTTGCTGCTCTGAATTTCAAGGGGGTTGCAAAGGCTTGGTTCCAAACTGTCCAGAGGAAAGGGTGAGTGACCAAGTGGGATCATCTTTGTGATTTGGTGATGGCCAGATTTGATAAGGACCAATACTTCAAATTCTGCTCACATGGTTTGATGTGCTCAAGCAGTCTGGGTCTGTTGATGATTATCATGCTGAGTTTGAGAAACTGGCCCAAGGAATTCTGTTGTACAACAACTATGATGACACTTATTTCGTGACCCGGTTCGTGGCAGGGCTTAAGGAGGAAATCCGGTCTGTAATCACTCTTCACAGGTCGAAGGATGTGGATACCGCTAGTGCCTTAGCATTGCTACAGGAAGAAGAATTGGCTAGAGGAAAACCCAAGTGGGGAGGACAAGTCAGGTCGACTTTCAAACACAGTGCTGACAAAACAAAACCATGGGACTCGGACAACAAAAGTAAAGGAGAGGAGACAACAAGGGACATTAGTGACAAATTGTCTTCATTAAGAGAATTGAGAAAGAAGAATGAGTTGTGCTTCAAATGTGGCACTAAATGGGGTCAGAACCATAAGTGTCATACTCATGTTCCTTTACATGTCTTGGAGGAATTGTGGGATGTGCTGGAACCAGAGGATGAGGGTGCTGATGCAGAGTCAGAAGAAGTGGAAGAGGATATCATTGCCACTGTATCTCAGGAGGGGTCCCCGGGAATTGTTAAAAGGAGGATTATGAAGATTTGTGGCTCTATTGGCAAGGTCTCTGTGTTGGTGCTGATTGACTCTGGAAGTGTGGGCTCTTTCATCAGTAAAAGGTTGGCTGAAACTCTGCAACTAGCCACTGTTACCTGTCCTCCAGTACAACTAATGGCGGCTGATGGGGGACCAATGGTGTGTGACCAAAAGATTCCTGATCTTCAGTGGTCTGCACAGGGGCATGGGTTTATTTCTTCTGTGGGAATTCTACCACTTAAGTGCTTTGATATGATCCTTGGGATGGATTGGTTAGAAGAACATAGCCCTATGTGGGTACATTGGGGCCGAAAGATTATGAGGTTCACTCGGAAGGACAAGAGAGTTACCTTACAAGGGTTACCCTGTGATGTGGTACAAAGCCCTATGGTTTCCAGTAAAGCACTCAAGGGACTTCTCAATAGACAAGTGAAAGGGTCGAGATGGCGGACTAGAGGGGGGGGGGTGAATAGTCTTTTCTAAAACTTAAGCGCAACGGCTAACCAAATCAAATGCGGAATTAAAACTATCGGTCTAGCCAAGACTACACCCCTCTATCTATAACTTTAGCACCTAGCAAATTATACTAATTGGGTTCACTAAGGTGCCAAGCTAGGAAGCTCACCTAAACAAGTCTAGGTTGCAAGGTCACACAAACCTAAGCAACTAGTACTCTAAGCACAAAGGGAGCTCCTACACATACTGGTAAGCAAAGCACAAAGCACCCAAGCTCACTAGCAATGCTCTCTAGCAAGACTACACAAGCCAAATAGAGAGCTCAACTTACTTAGCTACACAAACTAAGCAATGTGACTAACAAGGCTACTCAAGCCAATTAGCCACTCAAGATCTACTTCTATGCTACACAAGCTAGAAGGTAACTAGGCAAGCTACACAAGCTAAACTAGTTACAAGAGCAACAACTAATCACTAGCACAAGTATGAACAAGTAAATACAAGCTAGAGATTTGGAGAATGCAAACCACCGAGAAGATGTACACAAGGTTGACACGGTGATTTTTCTCTCGAGGTTCACTTGGTCGCCACCAAGCTAGTCTTCGTTGTGTCGACCACTCACTTGGTGATTCGGCGGCTAATAGGCGTTCACAAGCCTAGCCCACTCACTCGGGCGCCGCAAGAATCTACCCACAAGTGAGGGTAGCTCGATGACACGCTCAACTAGAGTTGCTCTTCGCGATCTCCCGCGGGGCGAGCACAATACCCCTCATAAAGCACTTCTCCGAAGCGCCGCACAATCTTCTTGCGGGCTTCGATGGAGCCACAACCACCAAGCCGTCTAGGAGGTGGCAACCTCCAAGAGTAACAAGCACCACCGGCTTGCAACACGATCACCTAGTGCCACACGATGCAAACTCACAATGCAACGCACTAGAATCACTCTCTCACACAATCGGATGATCACTATCAAGTGTATGTGAGTTAGAGGGCTCCCAAGCACACCAATACAAACCACAAAGGCCCTAGGGTGCTCAGCAACAAGCCTTGGCCGGCCACAACTCCTATAAATATAGTGGGAAAGAAACTAGCCGTTTTCTCCCTTCACCACGCTTCCTGCAGAGGGTATGGACGCACCCAACACTGGGGTCCGGACCATGCCGCGTGCGTCCGGACCTTCCTAGCCGTTTGAAACGGCCATTGGCACCCTGCGCCGATCGCCACCACGTGTCTCCGGATGCGTCCGGTTCTCAGTCCGGACCAACGCGCACCCGCGTCCGGATGTGAGCAGAGAGCTCCCCGAGAGGCGATTTCCTCCGGACGCGCGTCCGGACCGCAGACAGCGTCCGGACCCGCTCTCTCAGCACAACACAGTTAGGGGGTGGGCGACCGGACGCATAGCCGATGGTCCGGACTGCCACAGCCCCAGCGTCCAGACCTCACAGCCAGGCCGAGACCTAGGGTTTGGTTCCGGACCCTCTCTCTAATGGTTCGGACACCACATGCCCTAGCCTCCGGAGCCTGTTCCTCAGCAGGAACTCCTCCGCACTTCTTCCTTTGCTACACATGTGCCAACACAAATGTGATCACCACCTTGTGCATGTGTGTTAGCATTTTCACAATCATTTTCAAAGCATTTTTCACTTGCTCTCCCCACGCCACTCGATCCTAATGCATCGCAATGTTAGATCGCTCAAGTGGCACTAGATGACCGATATGCAAACAAGTTTGCTCCTCTTGATAGTACGGCTATCTACCCTAAACCTGGTCATATACTTCTCTACACACCTATGACCGATGAAATGAAATGCCCTATGGTTATACCTTTGCCTTGCGCATTCCATTCCATCTCCTTCTCCAATGTTGATGCAACACATGCACCAACCTATCACCAAATGATATGATCCACTTCATATCATCACGTGACCGTATTGGTTCATCGATCTTGACCTCACTTGCTATTCACTGTTGCATCGGTCCATCGGCGCCAAGCATCACTCACTTGCCCTTCACACTTGCAACCGGTCCATCAAGCCAAGCCTCATCTTGATCTTCTCCACCTTGGTCACATGACTCCATGTCATGTCTCATGTGCATTAAGCTCCTTCATCACACAATCACCTGTGAACTAATCTCCTGTGTATATATCACTTGAACACATATTAGTTCACCTAAGTTGTCACTCAATTACCAAAATCACATAGGAACTCTCAAGCTCCCCCTTTTTTGTAATTGATGACAACTCTACAAAGATATGGAAATTAAGATCATTTTGGACATCATGCCATTTATCCAACATTTAAGCTCTATGCCAAGATTTAGATAAATGCCACAAAGTCTGACTTGGTAGTGTTAGCTCCCCCTACATGTGTGCTCACAAAGGTTTGAATTAAGCTTTGCACACATGCATGAATATAAATTGTGGGAGTGCTAGCACTACTAAGTGATGCTAAGGGATATAAAATAAACTTTTGAAGATACCCATTGTAGTTGCACTTTGAAATTCATCCTTAGCACCATGGTTAGCTAGATACCACAAAAACAGCACTAGAAACCCCGTGAGATCAACATTAGAAGCAAGGTTTCTAGATATCAAATGAAGGAACAAAGATCTAGCTTACCATCCTATGCATGCTAGTTTATCAAATCATCATATAAATCCTATAACTAGCATACACCACACAAGCATGCATATAAAGATAAAACTTATGCAATATGCAAGCAAGCACATGAATATGCACATGTCAAATGCAATCAATCAAGTTCATGAGCTTGCTCCCCCTACTTGTGTGCATCACTTAGTCCAAGACTTTGATCCTTTCAATCTTGTTCCCTTGTTCATGTCCATGTCTCTTTCCTTCTTAGTGCATTTTCAACATAGATTCATATCTTTGCACTAATCTCTTCCCCTTTGTCATCAATTTCCATAAAAGGTATGCTCATATTGATGCAAAGGTTACACTAGGGTAGATGGTTGATACTTTTTGATGGACACCAACATATATGTATTGGAATAACTCTTCATGTAAGATCATTGACCATTATACCATTGAGTAGGGCAACTCCCCTTTGGTCAAAACAATTGTCATCTAAATGAGCTTTGCAAGCAAGAGAACTATGATTTGATCACTTAAGGTTGAGGATCTCTTGTACACTTGTAGGATACCACTTGTGACATACCACATGTAGAATAACCACTTGAAAGGAACACTTGTGGAATATCACATGTATGCTAGAACTAGACATCTTTCTCAAGTACCAATATGAAGGTTGATACTATTTGAAAGATTAGCATAAGTCTAGATACCATTTGTAGGTTACATCTTGATATCCATTTGCATTGTTGTCTTGTTCTTGAACTAGATTCATCTTCATGAGCTTCTATGTTGGACTTGAACTAAAATGAATAGCATAAGCTTTCAAGTCCGGTTTAAACCCTCTCTAAGCTTGTTCACACGTATTAAGCGGTTATCTTATAGAGGTTGTACTTGTCACTTGATTGCAATCCAAAAATAGATCAAGTACTTGGGTTTACTAGCTCATGAACAAACTCATATACTACCACTAGATTCAAATAACTCAATCAAGTAATAGTGGTAGGCTATAAGCACAAAATTCATTTGATTTTCAATGAATGATCACTATGTATGACTATATGCACTAAATATATCCTAAGCAGTTATGTATGCATATGTCAAACAATTTCACCTTTGCTATGTTGGAGTAGAGGATAGTCAATTATATTTCTTCTCTAATTAGCAATGTGAAGTCCAATTAATAGCTTGGTGAAGACCAATTGATAACCAATTTGAATGCCAATCCTCACCTATATGAATTGAGAACCACTAAGGATCAAGTACACTTTCTTGTTGTGGTTGACTTGCTTCTTGTCTTGATCTTTGCTTGCATGAGAGAATACCAAATGATGTACCACTTGTAATCATAATACCACTTGAGAAATATGATACTATTTTGAATATAAGTTCATGCATCTCTCTCTTTTGGGTGTTGCTTGCTTTCTTTTGATCAATCCTATTGATAGCTTCAACTAAGCATCTCCAAATGATCCCTAGATCACCACTTCCATGTTAGCCTTCCAAGTAGCGTTCTTGGTTTACCTACACAAGGCGACAAGCCCCTACAAAACGAAGAAGTGACCTCTCTCCAAGAATCACCCTTGACACTCAATTGAAATGACTTTGTTTAATTGATCTTCATCTTGAGCACTAAACATGTGCCAAATACACTCCAAAATAAAATGACCTTATACTAAATTGAGGACCTTTCAATTTGAGTGACTCTAAATAGGTACCTCAATCTCTTATAAGCATGATTCCAACTTGAGGACCTTTCAATTTGAGTGACTCTAAATCAATCCAATGTTTATCACTTTTCTGGCAGATTTTGTACTCTTCAAAGAATATATCATATATCCTAAATTACATATCCAATGACCATGAAATTTTGTGGAGATGTGATTCACTAAGTCATATAGCATCCATAAAAATTTAATCTTCATTGGACTACTAGATTGCTACCAGATTTCACATCTTCCCACCTAGGTACATGCTGAAAACTGCTACACATGTGTTGACAAGATCCACTCCAAAACCTAAGTATCCCTTATCCAATACTCATGAAATTTGAACAGAAACTAATACCATAAGTGTAGAGCATGCACACCAAATTTTAAGCCAATCCAAATAGATTTGATCTCTTAAACATGGCTATGATCACAGCTAGCTTAGATTTTGACAAAATGACAGATTTGAGCAAAATGAGCTAAGCTTCTTCAAATTGAACCAAACTTGATATCAACTTGTTTGAACACTCTCGAGAGACATATAGCCATTCAATCCACTTACTAAAAGCAGTCTCATGATCATATCCATTCAAATCAACTCAAATTTGATCACTAAGCATTAATCCATTCAATCAATGTTATAGCAAGCAACTAGTGCACATGTATATCCAATTCAATCAACTCATATGCAGTCTGTGTATATCTAATTCAAGCATCTTATACACACCCAAATGAACTTGATCAACAAGAAATATACCTTGGTAGATCATGATCAATCTATTAGCAAGCTTCAACTTAATTTGCAAGCATTCAATTTGTCCAATCAACCACCACAACTTGATCATGCACTTGTATATTATAGCACTTGGACTTCATCTTTTTGACTTGGCATTGGTATGAGATATACATTAAGCTTCACTACTTGACTCAATAATATGATGGATTAGATGCAATTACTTGAATCAAGTCTCCAATGCCAATGGTACCTACACACATTCATCCACTTGTTGATGGTACCCAAACTAGTTTGGGTCCTCTCAAGTTAGGTGCAACATACTTAGGCAATGCCTTAATATGAATAGCAGGATGATTTGCAATAGCAATCATAGAGGTACCATTACTATCCTTTCTAAGCATATGATCATCAACAATTGAAATAGGCTTAGAAGTCATACCTAGGGGACATGAATGAGCCATGTGTCCCCTTTCCCGATATGAGTAGAACACTCTCTTTGCTTGATCCTTTTCTTCCTTGCTCATGTTGTGCTTCTCATTGTCTTGCTTCTTCTCTTTTGCTTGATTTTTCATCTCAAGCTTGGTAGGACACTTCGAGGCAAAGTGTCCCATGTCTTCACATTTGAAGCACTTGATGTGAGCCAAATAATTCTTCTCTTGATCTTTGCTCATCATCTTCTTGTTGGCATCATGGATAGGAATTGGATGCCTTGCTCTTGCTTTGCCACCTCTTCTTGTCTTCTTATTCTTTGTCATACCCAAATCACCATCTTGATGGTTTATCTTGTATTGCACTTGGGGCTTGACTTGTGGCTTAGCTTGAGCAATCTTGGTTGGGCAAGCATTTGCAAGATGTCCCATCCCATGGCACTTGAAGTACAAGAAATGAGATAGCTTCTTTTGGTCTTGCTTCTTCACTTCCTTGCCCTTGCTCTTGTGGAAACCAATTCCACTCTTGTCACCATGTCTTCTTTGATTGTTCATCATGTGATCAAAGGTGACTTTGGAAGTGTAACACCTCTCTAGCTTGTTACCCATATTCTTCAATTCATTTTTGAGCTCATTGTTCTCCTTCAAAAGGTTAGTCTCACAAGACATAGAAGTAGAACAAGCATCTATATGTGAAGAACATGGAATATCAAGTAAATCATCCCAAGAGGTGGATACATGCTTCTTCCCTACATCACAAGGGTTAGCAACAACATGTGATTGATCATTTGACCCAAGTGATGAGCTCTCTTCATTTTTAAGATTTAACAATTCATTAATTAGAGAGCCATGTTTGTGAACCAAAACCTCATGAGACACACGAAGTTGCTCATGATCTAGCTTTAGTTCCTCATGTGAAGATTTAAGAACATCAAGTAAGTGCTTATGTTCTTCACATGAGTTCTTTAGGAAAGAGTTTTCATCTTTTAGTTTCTTAGTTTTGTTTAACTCATTTTCTAAAGCTTTGGAGAGTTTGCACATAAGCTCAAAGTTAGGGTCATCACAATCTACAATCACATTGCCAATTGATACCTTAGTGTCACCGTGTGACATGAAGCAATGTGATGAGGTAGAAGAGCTTGTGGAAGCATCACTCTCATAGCCCGAGCATGCATCATCATCATCATCATCATCATCATCATCATCATCATCATCATCATCATCATCATCATCATCATCATCATCATCATCAAGTGTGTTTGGAGTAGGATCATCAATTGCAACACTTGATGTTGGGCCTTCATCATTTTTGTCAAGTGATCTTGGGGTAGGTAGATCATCTTCATCATCACTTGACCATGAGGATGGAGCAATCTTCCACAACCACCAAGTTGTAGTCATGCTCAACACTCTCATGTGCCACCAACTTGGACACATCATCATCATTGTTTGGAACCTTCTCATATTTTTCAATGAGGTAGGTCCAAATCTCATGAGTGCTCTTCATGTCCATAATCTCACCAAAGATATTATCTTTCATAGAATGGTAAAGAATGTTAGTAGCTTGGCAATCGAGATGTAGGCACTTCTTTGTGCTTGAGTTGCATCCTTTCTCTCAATTGCACAAGAGAGTCCCACATCTACGATCCACCACATTTGGGGATAAATAAACTTAAAATTATTTTCCATCCAATTTCTCCACCGTGCAAAGTGTGTGCCATTAAAAATGTGTGGACACTCAACATCTAGCCCATAAGATGTCATCCTCTCGGGTCTGTAAAGACCACAAATGAGAGACCAAGCTCCGATACCACTTGAAAGGGTCGAGATGGCGGACTAGAGGGGGGGGGGGTGAATAGTCTTTTCTAAAACTTAAGCGCAACGGCTAACCAAATCAAATGCGAAATTAGGGGGTCTCAGTCCAGACCAACGCGCACCCGCGTTCGGATGTGAGCATAGAGCTCCCCGAGAGCCGATTTCCTCTAGACGTGCGTCCGAAGTTCACCGTCCGGACCACAGACAGCGTCCGGACCCGCTCTGTTAGCACAACACAGTTAGGGGTTGGGCGACCGAACGCATAGCCGATGGTAGGGACCACCATAGCCCCAGCGTCCGGACCCAATGTCTGGACCTCACAGCCAGGCCGAGACCTAGGGTTTGGTTCCGGACCCTCTCTCTAATGGTACGAACATCATATGCCCTAGCGTCCGGAGCCTGTTCCTCAGCAGGAACTCCTCCACACTTCTTCCTTTGCTACACATGTGCCAACACAAATGTGATCACCACCTTGTGCATGTGTGTTAGCATTTTCACAATCATTTTCAAAGCATTTTTCACTTGCTCTCACCACGCCACTCAATCCTAATGCATCGCAATGTTAGATCGCTCAAGTGGCACTAGATGACTGATATGCAAACAAGTTTGCTCCTCTTGATAGTACGGCTATCTACCCTAAACCCAGTGTTGACACAAAAATCGTCAGGATCTGCGAACACCTCGGGCTTATACCCGAATTCGATTTTCGAGGGTGTGCCAGTCGATTTGACCAGTTAATCGACAAGGACGATAACTAGAACAAGATCTGAATGAGACAACGGTGATGCGCCCAGATGTCAATGCTCAAACCTGATCAGGATAACTAGAGTAGAGCTAAACGAGACGACAGCGATGCGCCCAGACGTCAAGGCTCAGATTGCTCAAACGCGGAACTTGCAAGGGTTGACGGAGATCGATGAGATGCAGCCCGTCGAAACTTGAAGAACTCGTAGATAACTAAACCTAATGCGATAAAGGTAAATTACTGGTAAAGTAGATAAAAAAGTAATTGATTCATTTGATATGCTTGAATATATTCTTTTACAGCACCCCTGGGTACCTATTTATACTCCAGCAGAGGGAGTTGTAGATAGATACGACTCAAACCTTCCTAAACAGAAACTCCTATTTTCAAGGAAACAACTGACTCGCGTAGGAGCTGGGCTCAAACAATAATAATCTTTTCCTAAACAAACTCTTATATTTTAAAGGAAATAAACGACTCTTGCAAGAGTCGAACTCAAACTTCTATAACAATACTGGTATAAGATCACCAGTTTCCTTATGTCTTCTCTCCGATGAAACTTTCCATCGACATATCCTTCCGATCCGCAACTTCCCTTTAGCGCCATCAGCAATTCTCTTCTGACGCCAACCACGTCATCTTGCTTCCATCGGCAATCGTCCCTCTATTGGCAACATGCTTTGGCTCTCATCGTCAATGCTTTCTTGCCTTCATCGGCAATGTCTTGCCTCCACCAGCAACATTGCTGCCTTCATCACATCGGTAATGAGCCTCGGTTCTTATCGGCAATGTTCTTCCTACCTTCATCGGCAACACCCTCTCTGCTCTCATCGGCAAGCTGACCTTTGCCTTCATCAACAGTGTCTTCCTGCCTCTATCGGCAACAAATCCCTGTCTTCATCAGCAACATTCTTGCCTTTATCGGTAATCTAACCGGTAATATCCCGATGCCGATAAGGAACGACAACTAGCCTTTTGCTGATCGGCACAATCCTTAGATCATATTGACATGTGCCAAAAAACGGTGTCAACACATGCCCCCCAATTTCGGAGTATAAGATATCTTATGCACCGAAATTTCTTCTACTGGATCTCCTCCAAATTGCCTGCACCACTTCCTTGACTATTGCACGTAAGCATTGCAGAGCCATTCTCACAATCCTTCGACTTGCATCGAACATCTCCTTTTGTAGCCAACAAATTCATCGGCAGCCCTACTCCCAGTGCACAAACTCTTCACTCAACCTGTCGATGCCCCCCAAGTGTAACAGTTGAAATGCCAGGGCTAACCAAGTGCTGCTCCCAAGCCAAAATGCCCAAGGCCATCGACTCTAGTTACGCTATCGGCAACATATTGACATCTGCCGATGGATTCTCATCTTTGCGCTTTGGCCTCCACTGCTTAACTAGAGATTTTCCTCTGGAAGGATTTTCATCATGACATGAATCTCTTTGGCGCTCGCGCTGCATCCTCCTTCTTTGAGTCTTTGTAAGACCCTTGGGGCACCATTGAGGGAGCTTAGTTTTCCAAACAGGCTGATACTGTTTCTCATTGCTTGTATCTACACCACCCCTTATGTTTGGATCTCTGGAGAATATTTCTTCATCGGGAACCCTTGCATCAACCATCTCCTCAAGCTCTTCTTGACAAATACGCTTGCTAAGCCTGTCGTGTACGCTGAGCTTGCCCCCTAGCCGATCATGCGCTGATTCTTTTTCTCTGATTGGCCTTCCATAACTTGATGTTCGATCAAAATAAGGTTTCTTTTCTGACCGATCGGCAGAGTAGTACCCATTGCATTCAGGACAATTATCGGCAGCGGGTAGCTTGATGCCTTCTTCCTAACAATGAACAAAGAAGGGGCATCTCCAATGATTTTTATGCCGATGCCACTCCTGGCGTTTTTCCTCTTCTTGCCGCCGATATTGCTCCTGTGATCGCCGATAATCTTGCTGTGGCCGCCTGTGCGTGATTACGATGCCATACGGCGTATGCCTATGTATCCTAGCTCTACTGCTCTCATCGGCAATGCTCTTGCTTTTTCTATCATCGGCAAACTTTCTCCCTGTTACTTCATGCGCAACTATCTGATGCTCAGGGTCTACCGATGCACTTTTCTTGGAAGCTTCCGATGTCAGAATCTTAGTTTTCCCACTAGTCTCCACCATATTATTTGGAAACGGGTGCTGGTTAATCTTCATCAGCTTCTGGGCCTTAGAATTTTCAAACTTGATTCGCCCAGATTCAATTTCTGATTGCAACTGCTGCCTAAAGACTTTGCAATCATTGGTACTGTGCGAAGTTGCATTGTGCCACTTGCAGTACCTGATCCTTCTGAGCTCTTCGGCCGATGGAATTACCTGGTTAGGCGCCAACTTGATCCGCCCTTCTTGAAGTAATAAGTCAAACATCCTATCGACCTTGGTGATATCAAAGGTGAACTTCTCAGCTTCTTTCTGGCCCAACGGACAAGATACCGGCTTCTTATCTTTCACACATTCAGCAGCGCCGATACTTAGCTCTTCATCCGACCCGGAATCTTCCTTTTTCTTAGTCAAAGACACCTCTTCATCCCAATTTTCTCTAGGCTCGAAAACCTTGGTGTCTTGATCTTGCCGATGCACATGCTCGTTTTTAACTGGCTGAGCCGGTTGACATAATTTTTTATGTTTTTGTGATGAATAGGCCGGAGCAATCGACACGTTTGCGGCACCAGTTTGTTGAATATTATGTATCGGCTGATTTGCCGACGGGCAACTTTGAACGCCCACTGGGATGTACTGTGGCATTATATTCATCGGTTGATATGTCGATACCTCATTTTGAGCGTCCACTTGCGAGTACTGTGGTGAAGTAGTACTTATCGGCTGATGTACCGATATTTCATTCTAAAGACTCGCTGACAGATGATACTGTGGAGCTCTTGCCACTTGGTATCCAGGCTGCACAACTTGCTGCTGAATCGACAATTGACCGATCCAACTTACATTAGATGTCATCGGCATATGATTTGCCGATGATTGATAACTAGCTGGCGCTTGCTACTTTTGTACCCTTGGATGATTGCCTTGATTTGCGGGTACCATAGCTAGAGGAGCCATTGCCGATACGGCTGACTAATAGTTGCCATGTCTTGTTGCATCGGCAAATAACCTACCGATGGTTGTGTATAAAGCACTCTGGGTATCGCCATCTGATATCCAGGCTGCTCAACTTGCTGCTGAATCGGCAACTGACCAGCCCAACCTAGATTAGATGTCATCGGCATGTAACTTGCCGATGGCTGATAACCGGCTGACGCCTGCCGTTCTTGTGGGCCCGGGTAATTAACAGAATAGCTACCTTGGTTAGTAGGTACTCCAGTTTGAGGAACCATTGTCGTCATGGGTTGACTTGCAGCTGCTGGGCCTTGTTGTATCGGCAAAGGACTTGCCGATGGTGGCATATAAGGAACTTTGGGAATCACCATCTGAAGGTCTTCTGACGGCAACTGCACCATTGGAGAGGATGCAGCATAATGCATTACTGGAATCATCGGCTGTGCAGGTATTGTCGATGCCACGGGAGCCTTCCATCCTGCATTGTTATCTTGGACCAATTTGGATTCAGCAGATAGACTTGGAGGCATACCGTATCTCCACCAGTTGGCGGAAGCTGGCTGACTCTGGGTCACAGGTCCAGACATTGTTGACGCCACCAGATTTGCATTTAATTGAGTAATGTTTGCTAGGCTCATCTTGGCGGCATGATCTCATCGACAGACCGGTTCATAATCGGTGAAGACACCCTTGGAACCGCCAATGGGATCGTAAGAGATGTCGATCCGAGTTGATGATACGCCGGACCAACATAATATGGTGCTTGTCCTTCCTTGAAAGTTTGCTTAACAACATTGTATACAACATTGGACAACACATTGGATTAGCTAATTAACACATGATTTAATCCAGAATTAACCATCTCTTGTAATTTACCAGGATTGACGTCGAAGGTGACCTGCCGTGGATCTTGCTTCTGGATAGCTTCGCCGCTCCTGTTTAGGCTGAAGGACTTCAGATACAACTGTTTGTACTCCTCCATAGCCCGCTCCATAGCTTGCTTCTGATCATCTCTCAGATTTGCTTCAGAGACTTCAATGACACTCTTCGGATTGATCCCAGCAGTATTGTCCATTAAGCTTGTAATGGGCTAAACCGTGGTCAAAAGATGTGATAGGTCCCACTGGGCGTGCCAAAAGAGGTGTTGACACAAAAATCGTCAGGATCTGCAAACACCTCAGGCTTATACCCGAATTCGATTTTCGAGGGTGTGCCAGTCGATTTGACCAGTTAATTGACAAGGACGATAAGTAGAACAAGATCTGAACGAGACAACGACGATGCGCCCAGATGTCAATGCTCAAACCTGATCAGGATAACTAGAGTAGAGCTGAACGAGACGACAACGATGCGCCCGGACGTCAAGGCTCAGATTGCTCAAACACGGAACTTGCAAGGGTTGACGGAGATCGATGAGATGCAGCCCGTCGAAACTTGAAGAACTTGTAGATAACTAAACCTAATGCGATAAAGGTAAATTACTGGTAAAGTAGATAAAAAAGTAATTGATTCATTTGATATGCTTGAATATATTCTTTTACAGCACCCCTGGGTACCTATTTATACTCCGGCAGAGGGGGTTGTAGAGAGATACGACTCAAACCTTCCTAAACGGAAACTCCTATTTTCAAGGAAACAACCGACTCGCGCAGGAGCCGGACTCAAGCAATAATAATATTTTCCTAAACAAACTCTTCTATTTTCAAGGAAATAAACGACTCGTGCAAGAGTCAAACTCAAACTTCTATAACAATACTGGTATAAGATCACCAGTTTCCTTATGTCTTTCTCTGATGAAACTTTCCATCGACATATCCTTCCGATCCGCAACTTCCCTTTAGCGCCATCGGCAATTCTCTTCTGATGCCAGCCACGTCATCCTGCTTCCATCGACAATCGTCCCTCTATCGGCAACAGGCTTTGGCTCTCATCGTCAATGCTTTCTTGCCTTCATCGGCAACGTCTTGCCTCCACCAGCAACATTGCTGCCTTCATCACATCGGTAATGAGCCTCGGTTCTTATCGGCAATGTTCTTCCTGCCTTCATCGGCAACACCCTCTCTGCTCTCATCGGCAAGCTGACCTTTGCCTTCATCAAGAGTGTCTTTCTGCCTCTATCGGCAACAAATCCCTGTCTTCATCAGCAACATTCTTGCCTTTATCGGTAATCTGACCGGTAATATCTCGATGCCGATAAGGAACGACAACTAGACTTTTGCCGATCGGCACAATCCTTAGATCATATTGACATGTGCCAAAAAACGGTGTCAACACCCAGTCATATACTTCTCTACACACCTATGACCGATGAAATGAAATGCCCTATGGTTATACCTTTGCCTCGCCAGTCATATACTTCTCTACACACCTATGACCGATGAAATGAAATGCCCTATGGTTATACCTTTGCCTCGCGCATTCCATTCCATCTCCTTCTCCAATGTTGATGCAACACATGCACCAACCTATCACCAAATGATATGATCCACTTCATATTATCATGTGACCGTATTGGTTCATCGATCTTGACCTCACTTGCTCTCCACCGTTGCATCGGTCCATCGACGTCAAGCATGACTCACTTGCCCTTCACACTTGCAACCGGTCCATCAAGCCAAGCCTCATCTTGATCTTCTCCACCTTGGTCACATGACTCTATGCCATGTCTCATGTGCATTAAGCTCCTTCATCACACAATCACATGTGAACTAATCTTTTGTGTATATATCACTTGAACACATATTAGTTCACCTAAGGTGTCACTCAATTGCCAAAATCACATAGGAACTCTCAACAACCTGTCAGTCACTGTCTTCAGTTTAGACTAGAGGATCCTCAGCGTATCTCACCTCGTGCAGTGAATGTGTTGGCTGTAGTTTCTGAGATCCCAATCTTCCCTCTGGTGGAAGCACTGCTTGAGCAATTTTCAGCTATTTTTCAGGCTCCAACTGGGTTACCTCCCCCAAGGCCATTTGACCATACTATCCCTCTTCTGCCTGGATCCCAACCAGTCAACATTCGTGCCTATCGCTACTCTCTAGCTCAGAAGAATGAGATAGAGAAACAGCTGACTGAAATGCTGCAAACTGGCATTATCAAACCCAGTGACAGTCCCTATGCTTCTCTAGTTCTTCTTGTGAAAAAGAAAGACGACACTTAGTGATTTTGTGTTGACCACAGACATTTGAATGCTCAAACTATCAAAAATAAACATCCTATGCCTATCATGGAGGAATTGATCGATGAATTGGTAGGTGCTCAATGGTTTTCCAAATTAGACTTTCGAGCTGGGTACCATCAGTTGTGCATACACCCCGAGGACACTCACAAAACGGCATTCAAAACCCACAGTGGGTTGTATGAATTCTTGGTGATGGCATTCGGACTCACCAATGCCCCAGCCACATTTCAAGGTATAATGAACCAAATCTTTGCCCATCTTCTGAGAAAAGGAGTCCTCATTTTCATGGACGATATCTTAGTTTATTCTGCAACATTGGAACAACATGTACTGTTACTACAGCAAGTGTTTCAGGTGGTTCAGGATCATCAGTTCTATCTAAAACAGTCCAAGTGTTTCTTTCCCCAGCCAGAGGTAGAGTATTTAGGCCATTGCATATCCAGCAAAGGAGTGGCCACCGAGTCCTCCAAGATTACTGCAGTCCAAGCTCGGCCAACACCTACTAATCTGAAACAATTGAGAGGGTTCCTTGGTCTCACTGGATATTATAGAAAATTCATTAAAGGTTATGGGTTGCTGAGCAAACCACTCTCTGACCTGCTTAAGAAATCCAGCCCTTTCATTTGGACCTCAATCACTGATCAAGCATTCTTGGCTCTTAAACAAGCCCTGCCTCATGCTCCTGCTTAAGAAACAGTTTGTGTTGGAAACTGATGCCAGTGATATTGGATTTGGGGCTGTATTAATACACGAGGGTCACCCTGTTGCATATTTGAGTAAAGCTGTCTATAGCAAAAATCAAGCCTTGTCCACTTATGAGAAAGAATGCATGGCTATTATTTTGGCAGTAGAGAAATGGAGACCTTATCTTCAGCACCAGGAGTTTGTTATTAGAACTGATCATAATAGTTTGCTCCATTTGACTGAGCAACGAATCTCTTCTAAGATTCAACAAAAAGCTCTATTGAAATTGATGGACCTCCAGTTTAAAATTCACTACAAGCAAGGTTCTACTAATCAGGCAGCAGATTCTTTATCACACTGCCCTTGTCCTGATTCAGTCTTGGTTGTTGCTTTGTCCAACCCGGAGTGGTTGTCTCGGGTTCAGGACGGTTATGCTGATGACCCACTGGTTGTCAAATTATTGAAAGAACTTGTTGATAACTCTTCTTTGAGCACTGCTTACACCTTGAAAGAGGGAATCATTCGACATAAGGGCAAGATCTGGCTGGGAAACAATACTTTAGCTCAGCAGCATGTTGTACAGGCCATGCACAGTAGTGGCTTGGGTGGCCACTCTGGATTTCTAGCAACTTACTACAGAATCAGACAATTGTTTTCATGGCTTAGTATGCAGGATACCATCAGGGCTTATATTCAAGCTTGTTCTATCTGTCAGCAGGCTAAAGTGGACCACTCTAAACCAGTAGGTCTTCTTCAGCCCTTGCCTGTTCCCACACAATCCTGGAAGGTGGTGTCCATGGACTTTGTAGAAGGATTACCCAAGTCAGCACGATTTGACAAAGTTATGATGGTCATTGATAAGTACACTAAGTACACTCATTTCATCCCCTTGGCCCATCCGTTTACTGCTATCCAAGTGGCTCAAGCATTCATGGATAATGTCTACAAGCTCCACGGGTTACCTGACAACATTATCTCGGATCGGGATAGGATTTTTACCAGTGCTGTTTGGCAAGGTCTGTTCAAACTCTCTGATACTCAGTTACTCATGAGTTCTTCATACCACCCACAAACAGACGGACAGACTGAGCGTCTGAATCAATGTATCGAGGGATTTCTGCGATGTTGTGTCCATTCTTGTCCTAAACAGTGGGCCCGCTGGCTGCCTCTCGCCGAGTTCTGGTACAACACATCCTATCACTCGGCATTAGGACGTTCACCGTTTGAGGTCTTATATGGTCATCTCCCGAGGCATTTCGGTATTACAAATGAGGTGCGGCATCATGCCCTAGACTTGGATCAGTGGTTGTTGGAACGGAATTTGCTGCAAGATGTGATCCAGCATAACTTACATCGTGCTCAGCACCGTATGAAACACTATGTTGATCTTCAGCGTTCAGAAAAGGAGTTTGCTGTGGATGATCTTGTCTATTTGAAGTTGCAGCCTTATATTCAGTCGTCGGTGGCTCCTCGCAGCAACCAGAAGTTGTGCTTTCGCTATTATGGGTCATTCAAAGTTCTCGCTCGTGTGGGTGCGGTGGCCTATCGACTGCAGCTTCCCGATGAGTGTAAAATTCATCCGGTTGTACATGTGTCTCAGTTGAAGCGTCACATTCCAGCTACTGTTCCGGTGGACGACATCTCTGACATTCCAGTGGATCCTCAGGGGACGATTCATCTGATGTCTCTTGACTCCCGCCAAGTCCGGCATGGCGCGACTGTTCTTTCTCAGGTCAAAGTACAGTGGGCGGGTCTTCCTTCTTCATTGACTACATGGGAAGAAGCCTTGGATTTGCGCCACTGTTTTCCTTCATGTGCAGCTTGGGGGCAAGCTGCTTTTCGAGGAGGAGGCAATGTCAGAGTTAACAGCCGGTCGTTAAGGAAGAAGACTCCTATTGTTCATCATCCGACAACGGCGTGAACTCTGTTAACGGCGTCGCCTTGTTCTGTGCGGAAGCACGCTGGGTACAGCTGTTGGCTTGCGAGTCGAGTGCGGCGTATATAAACGCCTGTAATAGAAAGGATTAGGCAACAAACGAGAACTATTCATCCCTGAATATTCAGAATCCTGCTACTCTATTCCTATGCCGAACTCTTGTTTTTCCCGAACCCAAACTCTGTTCTAGACCCTTGCACAATTCCACCAGTAGAGTTGTGACAGTGATCCGCGTCCAAGCATGTGGGCTGGCACGGTACCTCCAGCCCGGTCGCGACCTTGGCCTCCTCACCTAGATCCCCTGCGACCTCGAATGTCGGAGCTGGCCTCGAGCCCACTGGAAGCGTCTTCTTCATGGCTGGAGGAGGCGACGTCGACGACGATTGCAAAGTCCTGGCGAGTGGCGAGCTAGTGCGGACTGTGGAGTGCCGTTGCCTAGCAGCACTATAAAGTCAAAGAATATCAACTTTAACAAAATTTTAAAAATAGTTCGATGATAGCTTAGCTCATTAAATCTATTGTCATTTTTAATTATCTTCTCTTCCTTACGAATTCAAGTTTGACCTTCACGTTTTCGTTTAATGAGCTTCAACTAATATATCAATCAAAGCTAACACAAATTGCTTAGCTTTTTAACTCTCTTATATATATATATATATATTAAAAATTCATTTTTATTTATTTTATTATTATTATTTTGAAATTATATTGGTTTCTCGAACGTAATGATCGAGAACAATGCATATTTTTATACTCTTTTTTTCTTATCAATGAGCAACTGTTATTTTTATGCATAATTATTTAGTGAAGTGTATTTTTATTTTTTAAAATACTATATTTTTAGTGAATAATAAGTTTTAGTTTTCTGAAATACTATATTTTTTAGAACTTAGCGCCTATGTAATCTATTCCCTCCGTCCTATAAAGAGTGTCGTTTGAAAAATGTGTCTGTAAGGAGAACACAATTTTATAATATTTTTAATTTTAATGGAACCAAGGGAGTAGTCTCTAAGTCAATCCTACTCCTACATGCTAGTAGTCCAATGTATCGTCACATACAGAGACATGATTTGATTTTTCTTTGTGTACGTCATATTCCATGTCGCGTTTCCTTCCAAAATCTCCATAAATCAATCGTTATTTTATTTACTCCTGACCTTTCCTTTTCCATTCCTCACTCTTCCACTCTTCTCTTTTGTATGGTCATCTCTCACTCTCATCTTTCTTTCTCCAGTCCCTTGGTGCAGTCTGTTTAGACTAGCAAACCTGGTCTTGCTGGCTGAGGCCTCGTTCGGTTGTGTAGTACCGAAACCAGGCCTGTTTTTGTTCCTGGGCTGGATCCAGTGAATAAATATTGGTGATTCATTCAAAGCTGACCCATTTCCATTCCGTACGTAAGAAGACCTATTTTCATTTCGGGCCAAATGAGGGAAGAAAGATCTCAAATCCACCAGTTTTCATTCCGGGTCGTATCTAACCGAACGCTCATTTCTGGTCCGAGGTGAATTCGATTCGGGCCAAATTGATCCGGCTGGAATAGGCCTGGTTTCGGGTCGTTCCAGGCCAAAACGAACGAGGCCTAAACATGAACTCATATATCGTATGCGTCACGGAGACAGCTTGGGCCGCATGAGCGTGTGGATCGTCTTCCACGTTCCTCAACTTCACAATAATATGCACAATAGTCGATGTAAGTGCATCTAGCACTTTGGTGGATTTTGTTGATTGAATAGTAACATGTCAACTAAGTGTTAAACAGGGATTTGAGTATATTTCATACAATTGGAAAAGAGAAATTAATATGGTTTATATGTTATTTGCATCATGTGAAGGCAAGCATAATTGTCAAGGATAAATGAGACATAAGATTATGCATATATAGAATGGTCTCACTTTGAGAGCTTCCACCGACCTCTCCGGCTGTTGGTGCTAGTTCCGGTGGAGTGGGATCGGGTGCCGGTGCCGCTCCGTCAGGGACTACTTCGTCGATGCCCGCAGAGCCAGCTGAGAGTCGGCGTCCACTGGTGGCGACGGCGACGTTGCCTGGAAGGCATCGCCGTTTTAATGCCGGTTTTTTTTTATAATTTGACTTTTTTTTGAAAGATTCTTACAAATAGAACCCTCACAGAAAGAATTCCGAATATGGTCCCTTAGTTCGGCGCCGCCGAGGTTACACGTCTCGGCGCCATCGTGTCTGGCGCTGTTGTATTTGACGAGCCGATGACACGGCGCACACGTGGCACGAATCTCGGCGTCATAATGGCTGGCGCCGAGGTCGACGCCATGGATCTTGGCGCCGAGCTGTTCTCCAAAGATCTCAGTTTGTAAGGAATAAGTAAAATATCTCCAAACCATTTCCAACAGTCCGTTTCAGTTTAGCTGGTTAACTCCTGCTCCTTTGAACCGAAGGTCCTTGGGTTTGGTCCCTGAGTTGTGCTATTTTTTTGGCTACATTTGTATATCCTTACAAAGGAACAAAAAAATCTGTTATTTGATTTGATTTTGAAACAACAAATAAAAACAAATTAAAGATGAATAATAATAAATGAACTATTTTTTTTGTTATAGTTGCTTATAAAAAATTAGGTAAAAGATTTGTTATAGTTCTTTTGTTTATAAAAAAATATACAAATGTAACAAAACGACTTAACCAGTTGGGCTGTAGATGTGTGTTGTACTCTTCTGTCACACCCAATTTTAAGGATAAAATTGAATATGAATAACTCATGTGTGCCCAGAGATCAATCACACACATAAGCCGACAAATCTTTAAACAGTACCATTACAGAGTGCTTATTACATAACGAATAATATTTATTAAACGTAACAGCGGAGAATAAAGATAACTCTCGCGACGAAGCTCCACTTCACAGGGAACGCCGACTGGTTGACCACTAGCCTAGTACTCCTCACGGTAGTCTTCATAGCCATCTGAAGAGGTTGAGAAAGCAAGAGTGAGCACTTACGTACTCAGCAAGAGTAACATAGGGTTATAAAGCTCAAAAGGTTGACACTGTTTGTACTGCGGTTGCTTTTAACTTGGTCAAGTTTTACCAACACTTAGCTTTAGTTATGCATACCCAGTTGATAACCACATGATAAGATTAATAAACAACATTAATAATTAAACAACATGATCATCTACACTGTGAGTTTTTCAGGCCGCTCGTAACCGTGAGCACGACTATCATGATAGATTTACACTCTGCAGAGGTTATACACTTTACCCACAAGCCATGTTACCCATATGCCCGGGGTAATTACTCCCATAACACTTCCAAGGTGAGTGGGCAGGGAACACTATGAAGTTTTTCAAAAGTCTTCCCAACATGTTGCCAGACCCTACGGACTCAAGGGCAAGGGGTATGTAAAGCCTCTACTCGATGGTACCTTTCGAAGCGGTAACCACCCTAGAACATGCCCTACAACCAGCTCGGCAATGGTGCCTTTCACGAACTGCCAACATGCTAGTACGAATCTTTATACTTGACTAAAGCCAGAGCCATTATAGCACTCGTGGTTGCATTTAAGTCCTAGCTTTTGCCCTACAGTGGGGTCCTATTCCATGTTGCTATAAAAGAAAATTTTATCTCATTGTTGCATATATCATTAATCAAGATTCATCTCAATATTCATCATGTAAAGCATAGCAAAGCTACCCATATGCATATAAACCCATGGTGACAAGGTAAAGGATAACAAAGCTATGGTATAGATCTAATAGGAATCAAATTAGACACATGCAATAATGACTAGATGAATTAGGGTGAATAGGTAACAAGGACGATCCCATGTTAAACTTGCCTTGATCACAGAGCTCCTGGTGATCCTGATCTGCTGCAAAGAACTCTTGCTCACCGAAGATCTCACCGGCTGTACTCGATCAACATCACCACGCAATCATCCGAACAATCATACACGAAGCAATAAAGACAACATTAGCAAATTAATTTTATTTGATTTTCAAAAGTAATTAACATAGATAAAATCTATACTACTGGATAGAGCATAAAATTACGGATCTAATGCAACTTGAACGGATCGATTTGGATTTAAAACGAGGAAAATATAAGCTTTGGAAAATCAGTGGCAAAACTGTAAATAGGAATTTTCTTTAAAATCGAATTAAACAGATCTGATAAAAGGAATACGTTTTCCCGAGGGGAAAGCGTAGGGACCAAAGGCGCTTTGGACTGCGGGTTCTGAGATCAGAAAGCTCAGGGTCTCTTTAAGAAAATGACCACCCGAAGGGGTATCGACCGATCTGAGCTGTTGGATTCAAGATGGAAGGCTCAGATTAGAAGGGGGAGGAAGGAGGCGGCGCTGTGGCCGGAGCAGAGGCAGAGGACGGCGGAGCGCCATGGCCGGCGGCCGGTGCACGGCGGCGCGAGGTCGATCGGGCGTTGTAGTGCCCGGTTTTCGATTCCGGAAGCACCGGGAGGTCGAGGATGCAAAGGCGAACTCGCCCAGAGCCATGGCAAGGCTCGGGGACGGACGAGAGGCGCGGATGGCCGTGATCCGCGGCGGCGGACGTTCTGCGCACGGCGGCGCGGGACGGTTAGGAGCTCCGGTGCCCAATTCGACCGGGAAACGGATCAGGGAGCACGAGGAGGGCACGACAAACACTCCCAGAGCAATGCCGAGACTCGAGGAAGGACGGGGAGGTCCGACGGCGGTGTACTGCGGCGGCGGAGCCCCGGTGCACGTCAGCACGGTTGAATAGAGCACGAACGAGCGAGAAAAGAGAGGGAGAGGGTGTTCCGCAAGCTTGCGAAGGTGATGCGCGTGTCGGGACGACTTACCGCAGTCGGAGGAGCTTGGAACGGGCTTGGCGGCGCTTTGTTCGACGGCAGTGCGATGCGAGGCGAGCAGAGGCGGGGCGGTGGATGAAAATAGCGCGGGGCGACGCTATTTATTGCGGCCAAGGGGTAGAGTCCCGCCCGGACACGAGCACGGGCGCGGAACGCGCGGGGGAGCAGTTGCGGGTTCGGCAGACGCGGCGTCGACGCGGCGGCAGTGTCCGTTCCGGACATGGGAAGAAGAAGGGGGGGGGCTGACCGGTGGGGTCACGGTGTCAGCGAAGGGGAGAGGGAAAAGAAGCGCCGACAGGTGGAGCGGCCGTGTCAGAGAGAGGGAGAGAGAGAGGAGGCCGCGGGTGCAGAGCTGGGCCGGCCCACTGCAAAAGAGAGGGAGAGGGGGAGGAGGCAGGCCGAGTTGGGCTCTCGAGCCAGAAGAGAGAGGTGAGGTTTTTCTGATTTTCCTTTCTCTTTTTATTTTCCTTTTTGATTTTTGCAAACCTTTTTCCAAAAGAATTTTGAAATGATTTTGAAATATTTTTCTTTGGGTTTTGAAAACCAAACCACACCGAGAAAAATGCAGGGCATGTAATGCACAACCAAGTTAACCCTAACATGGCATTTAATTTAGTTTTATTTATTTTGTTCTATGCTTCACACAAATACTTAAATTAAATCAAATTTAACTCAAATTCAAATCTAATTCACTATTCAAATTTTAGGGTGTTACAAATCTACCCTCCTTAAAAGAATCTCGACCCGAGATTTCCAGATTTTACTTACTTAAAGAGTTGAGGGTAGGTTTTTCTTAGATCTTTCCTCTCTTTCCCAAGTGGCCTCTTCTTCTGTATATCGATTCCACTGCACCTTGCACATCTTGATGACTTTACTCCTTGCAATTGTTTCAGCTGTCTCCAAAACCTTAACCGGATACTCCTCATAGGTCAGATCTTCCTTAACTGTAAGTTCCTCCAATGGTAACTGTTCTTCGAGTACTCGCAAACACTTCTTGAGTTGAGATACGTGAAACACATCATGAACTCCTGACGAACTTTCTGGTAACTCTAACCGATAAGCAACTTCTCCACGTCTCTCAAGAATCTTGAACGGACCAATATATCTGGGTGCTAACTTTCCTTTCATATTGAACCGTTTCACACTTCTCATAGGTGACACTTTCAAGTAAACATAATCACCTACTTCAAAGGACAAATCTCTTCTTCGGTTATCAGCGTAACTCTTCTGTCGCGACTGTGCTATCTTCAGGTTGTCTCTGATTACTCGGACTTGTTCTTCTGCATCTCTCAGAACATCTGGTCCAAACATTTGGGTTTCTCCCGTTTGATTCCAGAACAATGAAGTTCTACACTTCCGTCCATACAAAGCTTCAAACGGTGCCATTTTAAGACTTTCTTGATAACTGTTGTTATAAGAGAATTCAACATAGGGCAAACTCTTATCCCAACTGGTACCATATTGCAAAGCACAGGCTCTCAACATGTCTTCTAGCACTTGATTTGTTCTTTCTGTTTGTCCATCTGTCTGAGGGTGATAAGCTGAGCTGAAATTCAACACTGTCCCAAGGGAATCATGCACTTTCCTCCAAAAATGCGAAGTAAACTGGGTTCCTCTGTCTGACACGATCTTCTTCGGAACTCCATGCTGGCATACTATTCTTTCCATATATAACTCTGCTAACTGTGCTCCCGTATAAGTGGTTCGAACTGGTAAGAAGTGAGCTACCTTAGTCAAGCGATCAACTATGACCCAGATTGAGTCATATCCTTTCTGAGTACGTGGTAACCCAACTATGAAATCTATACCAACTTCATCCCACTTCCATTCAGGTATCTTCATCGGTTGCAACAGTCCAGCAGGTCTCTGATGTTCTGCTTTAACCCTCTGACATGTATCACATATTGCCACATATTCTACCACATCACGTTTCAATCCAACCCACCAATACTTCTCTTTAAGATCTAGATACATCTTAGTGCTTCCAGGATGTATCGAGTAGGTTGACTCATGAGCTTCTCGCAAAATCGTTTGTCGAATAGACTTGATGTCGGGGACACAGATCCTCTTTCCATACCACAAAGTACCATTATCATCTAACCGGAATCCTGGTGACTTTCCTTCCTTCAAGTTCTCAACTATCATCTGCAGATTCTTATCCTGCCACTGACCTTCACGGATCTCCTTTTCTAGTGTAGGCTCCACTACCATCTCCATAGCATTAGCAACAATGCTTAGGTTGAGATGCTCAAGATCAGCACACAACTCTTCAGGCATAGGTATTGTCCGAATCTCATTAGCATAACTTTTCCGGCTAAGAGCATCGGCCACAACATTTGGGTTTACCAGGATGATAGTGAACATCAAGATCATAATCCTTGATCAGCTCCAACCAACGGCGTTGCCTCAAATTCAGATATGCTTGAGTAAAGATATACTTCAAGCACTTATGGTCGGTGTAGATGTCACACTTATGACCAATAAGATAATGCCTCCATATCTTCAATGCATGAACCACAGCTGCTAACTCCAAATCATGAGTTGGATAATTCAACTCATGTTTCCTCAGTTGTCGCGAAGCATATGCAACAACTCTTCCTTCTTGCATAAGCACACAACCCAAACCAAGACGAGAGGCATCACAATAGATAGAGAACTTCTGACTCAAGTCTGGCAAGGTCAACACAGGAGCTGTAGTCAATCTCTTTTTCAATTCTTCAAAGTTAGCCTGACACTTTTCTGACCAAACGAACTTGGCATATTTCTCAAGCAACGCGGTCATAGGTTTAGCTAGCTTGGAGAATCCTTCAATGAACCTTCTATAGTATCCATCTAAACCAAGGAAACTGCGAATCTCACTGACATTGGTTGGGGGTTTCCAATTCAGTACATCTTCCACCTTACTAGGATCAACTGATATACCTCCATTGGACACAACATGGCCAAGAAAAGCAACTTCTTTCAGCCAAAATTCACACTTACTTCTTTTAGCATACAACTGGTGCTCTCGAAGCTTTTGTAATACCAATCTCAAGTGTTTAGCATGTTCATCATCGTTCTTGGAGTAGATTAGAATATCATCAATAAATACCACCACAAACTTATCCAGGTATTCCATAAAGACCTTGTTCATCAAATACATGAAGTATGCAGGTGCATTGGTAAGACCAAATGACATTACCGTATATTCATACAATCCATACCTCGTAGTGAATGTTGTCTTGGGAACATCTGAAGCACGGATCTTCAACTGATGATAACCAGACCGAAGATCAATCTTGGAGAACACACAAGCACCTTTCAACTGATCAAACAAATCATCGATTCTGGGCAAAGGATACTTGTTCTTGATAGTGACCTCATTCAGTGACCGATAATCAACACACATCCTCTGACTGCCATCTTTCTTGTCAACAAAAATAACTGGTGCACCCCAAGGTGAAGAACTGGGACGAATAAAACCTTTATCCGACAACTCTTTAATTTGTTTCTTAAGTTCTTCTAATTCTTTTATTCCCATCCTATATGGTCTTTTAGCTATAGGTGCAGTTCCAGGTAATAACTCAATTATAAATTCAATGTCACGATCGGGAGGCATACCTCGCAAATCTTCTGGGAATACATCTGGAAATTCATCCACGACCCTATCTGCTGGGTTGTCATTCTCCTCAAGCTGATTGACGGCTGCTGTCGGTGGAGGTTCCATCACCACATCAACATTGATCCTGCTTCCTGTAGGTGTAGACAGCTCAACTATCTTCTTATCACACTGGATTACTGCGCTATATTTCTTCATCCAATCCAATCCCAAAATAACATCGATTCCAACGGTTCTCAACACTGTAAGTCTAGCTTTGAAGTCTGTTCCCTTTAGAGCAACAGTAACCGATGGACAAAAGCAATCGGTTCTCATAACCCCACCCGGTGAATTTACGATTATAGGATTTTGCATTGCTAACATAGATATTCCATGCATTCTAACAAAAGCTTGCGATATGAAAGAATGTGATACTCCTAAAATAAAAAAGAACAGAAGCGGGGATGGAGTTGACTTGGAACGTACCCATCATCACTTTTGGCACTTCCTGAGCTGCTTCCGCGGAGACATGGTTCACACTCCTTCCATGGGGTGGTGGTTGGTTTCTACCTCTTTGGTTGTTGCTACTTTGGCTTGGAGGGTTCAACTGATTCTGCTTCTTGGGGCAGTTGTAGGAGATGTGTCCGGGTTCACCACAAGCAAAACACTTGGTGGGGGTGTGGGGAACATTAGTCTTTGCTGGGGTACTGCTGGATGAGCCTTGACGAGGTCCTGAGTAACCACCTTGCTGCTGAAACGGTGGACGTTGCTGGTTCGGTTTACGGTTCCCAAAGTTGGATGTGCCTTGGTACCTCTGTTGGTAACCCTGTTGAGGATAGTTGGGACGCTGGCGAGTGTTACTCCCAGAAGCTTGTCCTCTAAGCTTCCTCTTCTTGTCCATCTCCCTGCGTTCATTGTCCAGGACGATGGCATGGTTCACCAAGGATTGGAAATTCGGGTATGTGTTACCCTTCAGCTGCAACCGGAGTTCATAGTAGATCCCCTTTAGGAATAGACGCTGCTTATCAGCATCATCCCTTACTTCATTGGGAGCATAGCGAGCTAGCTGCGAGAACTTGTCATGGTACTCGCTGACTGACATCTGTCCCAACCGAAGGTTCCTGAATTCTTCTTGCTTCAGCTCTATAACTCCTTCTGGGATGTGGCATGCCTTGAAGTCCCGAGAAAACTCTTCCCAAGTGATAGCGGGGGCATTGCCGGGGCGAGCATCTTGATACGTTTCCCACCAAGTCTGAGCTGCACCTTGAAGTTAACCAGAAGCATACAAAACCTTCTCCTTGTCACTGCACTGTGCGATGTTGAGTTGCTTCTCCACCGCACGCAACCAATCATCCGCCTCCAACGGATCACTGGCATGAGAGAAGAAAGGAGGGCGCCCTTGCAGGAATTCCCTCCGCTTGTTGACAGGTGGAGCTCCAGCAGGTTGATGGGGTTGATTCTGCATGAACTGCATCATAGCTTGCATTGTCTGCATCATCTGAGCTTGCATCTGTTCTGGGGTCATCGTAGGTGGTGGAGGTAGAGGGTGCTGGTTGTTGTTGTCATTATTGTTGTCACTAGTGTTGGATCTAGAGTTAGTCCTGGTGCGAGGCATCTGTCACATAGAACATAAGAACAAATTTAAAACCTGATACGGGACTAGTCTGCAACTTTTCTGGATTTTCAGCACAACAGCAGTTTAGAAAAACAGTCATATATGAAGTTCCCAAACTCAAACAGAGGAAAAGCATACATGGTTGGAAAGATAAAGAAATTATCTAAAACTTTCGTAATTCTGACTTTTTCTGATTCTGGCATTAACTTACTCATAAACTGTAATTAAACAGATCTATCCAGATTACCAAACTGCGCAGAAACATCAACTTACAGGAATTGTTTCTCTTAACCCCGAATAGATATGAAGGTGCCTCTTGCGGCCACGGAGAGATAAGTAAGTCTACTGTTTTAAGTTAACTTTTGGTGATTTTAGGACGTTCAAAATTAATTAAGAATAATTAACAAGATAGAGAGGTCTGAAAAGACAGATTAACAAAAACTGCAACTTTATTATTATTAAGCTTTTCAAGCAACCCAACTAAGCTATGAGTGTTGTGGATAGGCCCACAACCTCAACAATCATTACAAAGAACCAACTCACACATTAGCAAAAGCACAAGCAACTAAACACTTAGAAGAACACTAGCACACACGACTCATGAACTAACGTATAAACTATAAAGGGGATTTCTAGTCCTAACTCTTCTTGATCTTCTTGAAGTTCAAAGGCAACCCAAACTCTTCACGAAGCTCATCTTGTTGTTGGTAACTGCGCTTAAGCTCCTTGCGCAGCTCCATCGTTTCCACCAGGAGATGTCCATACATACTCATCATTTCTTGGACGAAGTCGACGAGCTCATTTAGGACAGGGCCACCTTCACCGTTAGGTTCGGCGGTGATCCAACCTTGCTCTGCATCGAAGCGAGGGATGAAGCGACATCGGGTGTTGGCAATTCTTTCTCTGAACTTGTTGTGGATGGCCATATATGCGGAGAACGCGGCGTCCTTCATACTTGTTTCTATGGTTGGATGTGCAACACAACTATGGAACGTATAGTCCACTCGTTCAGTTGCTTGCACACCAGCACTTCCACAGATGTAGATCTTCGCCTTCCAGTAGGTGTTGGCGAGGGGGTGTTTGTATTCCTTGCAGGTGTACATTGTTGCAACTTCAGGCCCTGGGTGGCATTCTCCCACAAGATTCACCAGCTGGGAGTGAGCGTAGCTGCTATTCGCTCCTCCTCGGATATACTTAGTGCGAATCCACCCTGGCTCTTCTGGCAGGTCTTCATAGGCAACATCGGAAGCAGGGGAATTAACGTCAGCACTTGGGGCATGGGGGCTCTCTTCCCCATGGTACTCTTCGCTACTGGATATTTCCTGGACTTCCTCCTCGGGTTCTTCCTGAGATTCCACCATTGTAGCTTGTGGTTCAGGAGGGGCAACCTACTACGGAGGAACACGTTCACTGGAACTGAGTTGAGCTGACCGGCGAAGGGTAGGCATCTTTATCCATGACAAAGATAGAGATAGATTAGAACAACATTTTCACAATAGAATAAGTCAAGTGTATCATAAACAGTTTGAGCAAATATATATGCAAGGATGTATGCATGAAAAGAGAAGGTAAGAAGACCATTCTAACTAGGCTTGCGTCCTACAGTCAACACTGGCTTTGATACCAATTTGTCACACCCAATTTTAAGGATAAAATTGAATATGAATAACTCATGTGTGCCCAGAGATCAATCACACACATAAGCCGACAAATCTTTAAACAATACCATTACAGAGTGCTTATTACATAACGAATAATATTTATTAAATGTAACAGCGGAGAATAAAGATAACTCTCATGACGAAGCTCCACTTCATAGGGAACGCCGACTGGTTGACCACTAGCCTAGTACTCCTCACGGTAGTCTTCATAGCCATCTGAAGAGGTTGAGAAAGCAAGAGTGAGCCCTTACGTACTCAGCAAGAGTAACATAGGGTTATAAAGCTCAAAAGGTTGACACTGTCTGTACTGCGGTTGCTTTTAACTTGGTCAAGTTTTACCAACACTTAGCTTTAGTTATGCATACCCAGTTGATAACCACATGATAAGATTAATAAACAACATTAATAATTAAACAACATGATCATCTACACTGTGAGTTTTTCAGGCCGCTCGTAACCGTGAGCACGGCTATCATGATAGATTTACACTCTGCAGAGGTTATACACTTTACCCACAAGCCATGTTACCCATATGCCCGGGGTAATTACTCCCATAACACTTCCAAGGTGAGTGGGCAGGGAACACTATGAAGTCTTTCAAAAGTCTTCCCAACATGTTGCCAGACCCTACGGACTCAAGGGCAAGGGGTATGTAAAGCCTCTACTCGATGGTACCTTTCGAAGCGGTAACCACCCTAGAACATGCCCTACAACCAGCTCGGCAATGGTGCCTTTCACGAACTGCCAACATGCTAGTATGAATCTTTATACTTGACTAAAGCCAAAGCCATTATAGCACTCGTGGTTGCATTTAAGTCCCAGCTTTTGCCCTACAGTGGGGTCCTATTCCATGTTGCTATAAAAGCAAATTTTATCTCATTGTTGCATATATCATTAATCAAGATTCATCTCAATATTCATCATGTAAAGCATAGCAAAGCTACCCATATGCATATAAACCCATGGTGACAAGGTAAAGGATAACATGCAATAATGACTAGATGAATTAGGGTGAATAGGTAAAAAGGACGATCCCATGTTAAACTTTCCTTGATCACAGAGCTCCTGGTGATCCTGATCTGCTGCAAAGAACTCTTGCTCACCGAAGATCTCATCGGTTGTACTCGATCAACATCACCACGCAATCATCCAAACAATCATACACGAAGCAATAAAGACATGATCAGAACATTACACCAAAACAATTAAAAAGGTTATGAAAAGGTTATAAAACAGATCTATACTTTACTACGATCACAAAGACACGAGAATCACACTAATCGGATCTAAAACAAAGAAGTTAGAGATTAAATAGGATTTTGAAAAGGGTAAGATTAAAGCATTAGCAAATTAATTTTCTTTGATTTTCAAAAGTAATTAACATAGATGAAATCTATACTACTGGATAGAGCATAAAATTACGGATCTAACACAACTTGAACGGATCGATTTCGATTTAAAACGAGGAAAATATAAGTTTTGGAAAATGAGTGGCAAAATTGTAAATAGGAATTTTCTTTAAAATCGAATTAAACAGATCTGATAAAAGGAATACGTTTTCCCGAGGGGAAAGCGTAGGGACCAAAGGCGCTTTGGACTGCGGGTTCAGAGATCAGAAAGCTCAGGGTCTCTTTAAGAAAATGACCACCCGAAGGGCTATCGGCCGATCTGAGCTGTTGGATTCAAGATGGAAGGCTCAGATTAGAAGGGGGAGGAAGGAGGCGGCGCTGTGGCCGGAGCAGAGGCAGAGGACGGCGGAGCGCCATGGCCGGCGGCCGGTGCACGGCGGCGCGAGGTCGATCGGGCGTTGTAGTGCTCGGTTTTCGATTCCGGAAGCACCGGGAGGTCGAGGATGCAAAGGCGAACTCGCCCAGAGCCATGGCAAGGCTCGGGGACGGACGAGAGGCGCGGATGGCGGTGATCCGCGGCGGCGGACGTTCTGCGCACGGCGGCGCGGGACGGTTAGGAGCTCCGGTGCCCAATTCGACCGGGAAACGGATCAGGGAGCACGAGGAGGGCACGACAAACACTCCCAGAGCAATGCCGAGACTCGAGGAAGGACGGGGAGGTCCGACGGCGGTGTACTGCGGCGGCGGAGCCCCGGTGCACGTCGGCACGGTTGAACAGAGCACGAACGAGCGAGAAAAGAGAGGGAGAGGGTGTTCCGCAAGCTTGCGAAGGTGATGCGCGTGTCGGGACGACTTACCGCAGTCGGAGGAGCTTGGAACGGGCTTGGCGGCGCTCTGTTCGACGGCGGCGCGATGCGAGGCGAGCAGAGGCGGGGCAGTGGACGAAAACGGCGCGGGGCGGCGCTATTTATTGTGGCCAAGGGGTAGAGTCCCGCCCGGACACGAGCACGGGCGCGGAACGCGTGGGGGAGCAGTTGCGGGTTCGGCAGACGCGACGTCGACGCGGCGGCAGTGTCCGTTCCGGACACGGGAAGAAGAAGGGGGGGCTGACCGGTGGGGTCACGGTGTCAGCGAAGGGGAGAGGGAAAAGAAGCGCCGACAGGTGGGGCGGCCGTGTCGGAGAGAGGGAGAGAGAGAGGAGGCCGCAGGTGCAGAGCTGGGCCGGCCCACTGAAGAAGAAAGGGAGAGGGGGAGGAGGCAGGCCGAGTTGGGCTCTCGGGCCAGAAGAGAGAGGTGAGGTTTTTCTGATTTTCCTTTCTCTTTTTATTTTCCTTTTTGATTTTTGCAAACCTTTTTCCAAAAGAATTTTGAAATGATTTTGAAATATTTTTCTTTGGGTTTTGAAAACCAAACCACACCGAGAAAAATGCAGGGCATGAAAGGCACAACCAAGTTAACCCTAACATGGCATTTAATTTAGTTTTATTTATTTAGTTCTATGCTTCACACAAATACTTAAATTAAATCAAATTTAACTCTAATTCAAATCTAATTCACTATTCAAATTTTAGGGTGTTACATCTCCTTGAACAAAATATATTTATTTAATTTCAAACCGAGATCTATGGATACTAGCTCGGCGCCAAGATCCATGGCGTCGACCTCGGCGCCGTAGATCTTGGCGCCGAGCTCGGCGCCAGCCACTATGGCGTCGAGATTCGTGCCACGTGTGCGCCATGTCATCGGCTCGTCAAATACAACAACGCCAGGTACGGTGGCGCTGAGACGTGTAACCTCGGCGCCAGCCGAGGGTCCATATTCGGAATTCTTTTCGTCAGGGGTCTATTTGTGATAATCTTTTGAAAAAAGGGTCAAAAAGTAAAAAAGACGGTTTTAATGCTGCTCGCCGTAGGGTCCCAGTGTATGTTGAGTTGCCCGCACTGTTTCTCATTGCGTGCCTATCATTAGATTCTTTATCAAATATATTTTTATAGTATGTCTATTTAATACCATAAATCTTTATAATTTTCTTTATAGTTTTTAGCCAAATTTGAGATGTTTTGAAGATTCCTGGAATGTCGAGTATATTTCTGGAGACAATATTAAGTTTTGCCCACCTCCGTAAATAACTCTATTGGCCTTTTAGAATCATATTTGTAATACTGTTAGTAAAGTCATTTTATATTTTTCTTTCCCAAGGATGGCGAGGTACCATATACTATGTTACAAAAGTCTACGGTGCTACAAAACCCATTCATGTCATGCCACAAGCGTCAAGCGACCGGGGAGACTGCCGGCCGGTCACCTTCCAGGAGACAGCTGCGATGCTTCCTTGTGTCGCCGTCGCCAGTCGTTTAAAGGTGCCCCTGCCTCACGGCAATAAAATTCATCGTCATGGATTCAGGGTTAACCTATTCAGTACGTATAGAGTGTGCTGACCGGCCAGTCGGCCACAGAGGCAAAGTTGAAGAAAGAAAATCATTCTAGCAATGGAGTACTCCCTCCATTGTAAGTCATTTTAATAACATACTTCATCCAAAAATCAGAGTCATCTTACTAAAGATAAAATCTCCAAGAATCAGAGTCATCTAAAGCTAGGACCACAGTTTTCACGTCGTCCCAGGCACATGCAACTCCTCTCACTGGTCCAATTAATTCAATTGTCTGCATGCGGCTCCTCTCACTGGAGGAATTAATTGCATCATCTGCATGCGTCACCTCACCTTGGTCACTGCGCACGACCCTAAGATTTTTTGAGAATTACACAGTACAACGCAGACACTCAAACACGCACGCACACTCACCCCTATGAATACACGTACGCAAACCCTACCCCTATGAGCACCTCTGAAGAACTGAACCGACATATATCCCCTAAGATGACTCCAATTTATGGATGGAGGGAGTATTATAGATATATTATGTATAATATAAAGTAGGGATAATATAAGTATAGTATAGTATTATAATATATTAATACATATTTTTTTTATTTGATTTAAGACTTATGAATAAACAAATTTTATATTATCATTATTCTCAAAATTTAAATAAATATATATATATATATATATATATATATATATATATATATATATATATATATATATATATATATATATATTGTCTGGCTCGCGAGCCTAACGAGCTAATTCGAGCTCGTAAACGAGCTGATCCAGGCCGAGCTGGCTTCCTGGCTCGTTACCCTAACGAGACAGAACGAGCCGAGCTGACTCGTTGGTCCAGCCTTAGTTGTGAACTCTAGTGGACCTGGACCGGAGGGGCGCTGGCTCGTGGGTATAATAATCTTGGCCAAATTCCGCTGCGCGCTCTAACAACAAATTAAATTGAACAGCTGCCAGATCTCCACGTACGTACTTCATGGTCTAACTATTAAGAAATGAGTTTAGAAACGTCATCTATTTTAAGTAAAAGCTTACAGCTAGCTAGACTAAACCACGTGGTGGAATTACTCCTTTTATCTTGTGCTTGTTGGGTTGGTCGATCAACCGAATGAACAAGTTTTTCAAGAGATATGACGGTTGCAGATATCTTAGCACACAATCGGGACCGCGTTAGAATTTAGTACTAGAAACCATCTGAATTTTAAACCAGCATTTGGTTCCTATATATAGACAACATGCAATATTGTGAGTCCTCCCATAGGATAGGGCCCTTGTAGTAGAACTACAACGGACAAAAAATTATAAGTTCTTTCAATAAAGTAGAGTTATTCTAGTGTTTTGATATTCAAAATTTATTATAAATTTTACATACTAATTAAATGTCTATTAGCTAGTGAGAATTCCTATTGATCAGTGATAGTGTTTTATTAGTAATTAAAAATACTAGAAAAAGTCCCACCATTCTAGTAAGCTAGGTTATGACACTATATACAGTACAGAATATATCTTTTCTAAAAGGATAATTAGCATATATTCTTGTGATGCCGGCAATGGCCGGGCCGATTATTACCGTCCCTGCAAGGCTGCAACTCGCTGGAAAAAAAAATAAAGGCCGAAAGGCCGGGTATATACCAAATAATACGTGTGGTATTCTGCTCTTTGGCCAAGACTATTCCAAGGAAAAATTGCACCAAGTCGTCGGCCAAAGAAGGGAGAATCAGGGACGCCGGCCGGAATTAAGATCCTTCCACGTTGAACGCCGGCCCTTTTCAACGTCCGCGGTCTTCCCCATGACCCAACCAAGATCAATTCAAGATGGATGGAGAGCAGCAGTGAGAAAGTGACCAGATCAGCGCAGCATATATCCCGGCCTATTTACTACTGCTAGTAATCGCCATGACCAATGACCCGTTCTGCTTTCTTACCGCATATAGTGAGTCGTTCCCCCAGGCCGCGTGTAATACGTACCACGTTGTTTCCTGCTATATACTCCTCCATCTGCCATGGCATGAAACACAAATCCTTGCATTGAGGGCTCCGACGAGATAGATCGATATATATACATCCCACCCCCCAGACAACAACACGGTTCATCTATCATATCGTTGATGCACGTCCTTACAAGCTTACAGCCCACCCAGCAGCGAGCTCCTCCCACTCGCGCTGCTGCTTGCTGGCGTTCTTGACCACCGTTACGTTATAGCACAAATTAAGGAGCTGAGACGACCGACCCACACCATGGACGACGTACTGCGGCTGGTCGACGAGGGGTTCCACCTCGCCAGGGAGCTAATGGAGGAGCTCCCAGCGGCGCAGAATGACCCGACCTATCTCGCCGACCGCTGCCACGGCATTGTCCAAGCCTATGTCGCGGCCATCCGCATGCTTCAACTTCAACCGCACGGCGTCGGCGGCGGCACGGACGACGCGTCGTCGTCCCCACCGGCGCCGCCGCTGCTTCGGCCTCCTCCTCCTCCTCCTCCTCCTCACTTGGTGGGCGGCGGCGATGGTAGTGGAATTGGCGGCCACCAGCATGACCACGTCGTCATCCCTCAGCTGGACCTCCTCCGCCCGTTCCTTGGCGGTGGTGCTCCTTCGGCGCCGTCGTCGTTCCCGCACAACCTCGGGCGTCTGCTATCGTCAGAGTCGTCGCCGTTCATCAACACCACGCCTGTTGATGGAACATCGTCGGGCGGAGGCCCGCTGAGGCGGCGGCAGGCTTCGTCGTCACGGTCGTCACCGCCGCCGGTCCAGCCGCGGCAGCAGCACAGGAGGAGGTACGTACGTGGCGTCGCCGTTCCCGTACGTCTTTCCGGCTTGTTGGCGTACGTTAGGCTTCTAGCGGCCGGGCCTGCTGTTTGTTAGTATGTTTTTGGTGGTCAAGAGTTCAAACCAGGACCCTTTACCACGTCATGGCACGGAATTTTCCACGCACGCACCTGCACCGTATTTGTTCTCCGATTGCGACGCCCCCGAGTCACGTACTGCGTGCCGAGTCACGTACGGGGCGTTATACACAAGTTACACGAGGGGGTTTACTTAATTTGGGACTAATTGATAGTAAGTACTGTTTTGTTATAGCATCAACAGCAATACTCTCTGTTTTTGTTACACGAGACGGTTCCTTAAGAAAACCGTCTGTAGAAATAAGATATTTTTATAGTTGTTTTTTTTAAAGAAACCGCCTGTAAAAATCAGATTTCTACAGGCGAATTTCTTAACAAAACCGTCTGTACAAATACATGATTTTTACAGGCGGATTTCTTAACAAAACCGCATGTATAAATCGATTTCTAGAGACGGTTCGGAACCATTTTATTTCTACAGACGCATGATAAGCAAAACCAACAGTAGAAACTTTTACACACCGCTGGCTTAGAGGGGTTTTGTACTAGTGTCTTTTATTACAACATCTTGAGCAATAGCCTCTATTTGGTCTCTTACTTTAGATTTAAGTAATGGAAGTTAAAAAATTAATTTCAACACATCCTCTACTACACCTATATTTGTTGGATCCCTGCTTTTTCCTATTCACCCTCTATATCTGTTGGCCCTCTACTTTACCTCTTATTCTTTTATTTCTCTACTTTTTGATATAGATTACATGTAAGCCTCGATATAATTGTTAGTGTCTATAAAAATATTTGAGAGGTCCAATTTGAGAGCTACTACTGCGGGAGTATGAATAACAAATTTAAGGCCTAAAAAATAGGGAAAGTCCTTAAATCAAATGTATGGGCTTTGATTTGAGAACTCTTGTTGGAGACGCTCTTAGCTACTCATTCTATATATTACTCCTCCGTTCATAAATGATAATCATATTAGACTAGAGAAAAAAAACAAATTTTATAAATTTTGACCAGCAATTAGTCAAATTGTATGAATATTTAGAGCATATAACTTATGCTAATAGATTTGTATTAAAAATGACTCTAAGATGATATAACTGTTTTTTGTTATCAACTTAATATTATAATAGAAATTAATGGTCAAAATCTATTTTATATGAATTTTCCTCTGATCTAATATGATTATTATTTTTGAACGGAGAGAGTATATACACTGAATTAGTAGTTGTTGATGCATGCTAACGTTATTAAGTCTTACAGTCACGATTATTACTCTAACCTTGCCAGTGAAATTAAAGAGACAAGTAAACTAGCACTAATTAATATCATTTTTGTTCTGCCGCGGTGATTATATTATTAATAATTCCAGGAGAGATAGTGGTGAGAGAATGACAATAATGGTTCCGGCACAGCGGACGGGCAACACAGACTTGCCGCCGGATGACGGCTACACGTGGCGCAAGTACGGCCAGAAGGATATACTGGGATCTAGATTTCCAAGGTAAGAGTGTCTTCAAGAGACTCTAAATTATTCATAAATGTTAGAAATAGATATTTCAAAGAAAAACTACTCTCCAACAGCTTCTTTAAATGACTACTTAAATATATCCATCTTCTATTCTGAGTTTTTCTTTCGCTAGTCAAAAATAGAAGACGAGAATAGCTTTTTAGAGTGTGTATGAGATATAGAAAGACTGTTGAAGAATGAAAAGATATAGAAAACAATTTTTACGCAAATGACTCTTTAAATGATAATTTAGAAAGTGTGATTTAATTAGAAAATCTCTTGGAGATGCTTAATTCAATTGTGTTTTGAATCCACACATAAATTTATGGCATGGTTGAATCCTTCTAAAGCACTGAAAAATCTTTCAATTACCTTATAATTAGTTGAGACAAACAGAGATTCGTATTGATAAATAAATCAATATTATTGCCCATCTCTTCCATATATAGTATAATAAATATAACTTATATGATATTGCAAGTACAAAAAAGATTTAATTGGCTGGGACGCTGGTTTTATTTCTAAGCATTTCGTATAGTACTTATCTGCTATGCTATTATAGCATCATTATTACGCGCGCTACCGGCTGTCCTTTGGTCACGAGATTCAAGTCACCAAGCATGCTTCCACACCCTTTCCTATATGTTCGCATGGTTCTGGGTCATTCACATTTGACTTCATTTTGCCTTAATTGCTTCACTTTTCCTGCTTTCTCACGGCGAAAGCCAACATCAGTGAATATATATAAGCTGGTTCAAACGTCCAGTTATCTATATTGTCTGGCTTTAATTTGTTGTCTTAGGTCTCACCTGGCTCGTGTGTATCCTGTGTCAATGTGTGTGCGCAAGAAATTGAATAGACAGAAGAAATCATTACACGATGTAGTGTGAATAGCTAGTTTGCAACAGCGACAATTTTGCGTAGTGAAAACACCGTGCGTATAAACTCTATATGTAGACTAGACACTAGCTTGCCTTTTAGTATCTAACTAGCAATAATGCATGTGCGTTGCAACGGAAAAAAAATCTATTTCTTTATTATCAAGGTACATTCAATCATGACCAATTATAATTGATGAGTTCAACCGACACACAATTATAATTGATGAGTTCAACCGACACACAATTATAATTGATGAGTTCAACCGACACAGCACAGATACTGAAAGAGATTTATTAGATGGACGAAAGATTTTGTGGCAGAAATTTTAGCTATTTTTATAAGTTTATTATATTTATATTAGATTCATAATAATATGTAAATGGATCTTTTTTTAGCTACAAACCTTTGGTGACGTTGGAAATTGTTTAACTCTCCCATATATGATACTAACCAGCACACGATGGCAGCTCATAGGATCCACTCGATAGAAAACCAACACAACACCTAAAAAATGCATCACGAATCGGCTGCAAGCCACCACGGACGTGGTGCCTCTTTATTTGTCCACTCGTTCCTCAGCTCTTCTTTACCCATCCAATATCCAATCCAGAGTCGAGCAAGCGTGCTTCCATGCCTTGGTCGCGGCATCGTCGGCCTACTTGGAAAGTTCCGAGAACCGGGACCAACATCGGGCGCCAGGTCTTGGATAAGTTCGTGCTGGAGCTCGCCACCACGCGCAACCTCTCTTGGCCAAGCCCTTCCTGCTCGCGCTCACCACCAATGCCAACATCGTCGGCTTTAGCACCAGGCCCATCGGAAACCCATAGAACCTGGTCATCACCTTCAACCGCAATATCACTTTCCCACCAATTCTTCTTTGGCATCCTAGCCGCGCCAATGTTTGGGTGTCAACTTGGTCATGCTGCTCTGGAAGGCCTTGAGGACGCTGCCTAGAGCTATGAGCTATGATCCAGGCTCTCTCGCTCGCTTATATAACCAACACAACTCTGTCAAATCAGAGTTTGTATTATACTGGAATTAGATGGAAATTGGTATATGTCTCGTTTTTTCTTTGCCTTCGTCGTCGTTTTGGTATTTCTAATTTCTCTTTCCTTTTCCCCTTTTTTTTTTGCCTAGTTTCTCATTTTCTCTCCCGTACATGAGTTGATTTTAGATGGAAATTGGTATACGTCTCTTTTTTCATTTGCCTCCGGCGTTCCTTTTCCTTTTTTCGTTTGCCTAGTTTCTCGATCTCTTCGGTACAAGTTAAATTGGTATACGTCTTTTTTTTTTATTTGCCTCCGGCGTTTTGGTATTTTTAATTCCTCTTTCCTTTTCTTTTTTTTGTTTGTCTATTCTCCATCTCTCCGGTACAAGTTAGTTACTGTTTTTTATTTGTCTATTTTTCGTCAGGAACCATAATGGAATAGGACTCGTATGGAAAACCGGTTGTTTTCGAGTCCGTATCACATATACAATCCAATAGATTTTGGAATCGAACTCTGTATCGTGTTAGAGAGGATCTATTCAAACTTGTATGAGTACGGGCTATATATTGTCCGGTTGTTAGAGGAAGAAACGGATAAAAAAATGGATGGACCAAAAAAATAGTAAGAAATTTTGCCTCTTTATTATTAGGTATAGATATAGATATAGATTACAATTTTAATATTGGAAATCCGGCAAAGCTATCTTCACAATTTACTCAAAAATATTCTAGCGCATATAAAGAATCATAAGTCTTCATGTGTGTGACTATATATATGGAGGGAGTACTCTATTCGTCTATTTTTAAATGTTGCTATATATATGGTCCATCTATTATCTAATGAGATTGATTATGTACCATAAACATTAATATTTTTTATATGTATTTGAATAAAGACAAGTATGTTTGACTTTTAACTCGTTGAGAATAATTTTGCATGCATGGTTTGTGTATATGTACTTAATATATACTTGCATGTAGTGTAGTATTTTTGCAGTCATTTGATTTGCAATTTTACATGTTGCTATATATCGGCAGGAGCTACTACAGGTGCACTCATAAGAACTACTACGGGTGCGAGGCGAAGAAGAAGGTGCAGCGCCTAGACGACCACCCGTTCACGTACGAGGTCACCTACTGCGGCAACCACACCTGCCTCACCTCCACGACGCCGCTCCTCGTCCTCCCAACAGGCCCAGCTACTGCAGCTTCAACTGCCACCAACATGCTCACCAACTCCCCGACTAGTTCAGCAACAGTCCTCGCGGCCACCGGTCAGAACCTCTCTGTGGTGGCCTCTGAGCATCCAGCCCCGGTGCTGTCCACAGCCATCCAGCTTGGCATCAGCTGGATGCCATCAACCCTCGTTGGCTCCAGTGCCACCGAGGGAAGCAGCGCGCAGGTGAATGCCCCCGCCTCAGGAAGGGACACCGCCGAATACCCAGTTATGGACCTCGCCGATGCCATGTTCAACTCTGGCAGCAGCAGAGGGAGCAGCATGGATGCCATATTCCCTGCTCATCACCATTGACGTGATACCTAGACCCATATATATGGATGCATCCGAGGATCAATCTCCTTAGGGGACTGATCCTTGATCCGAGTTTTGATCATCATTCATGACCATTTAACTTCTTCCTACAACAACCATGTAGGTGTAGGCATGGTATATATATTCGTTCAAGTTTGTTTTTCGATCTTAATTTAGCACTTAAATCACTAGATAGATTAGTTCGCCGCTAAGACGTGCTAATAAAGGTGCTCACACTAAGTACACAACAATACTATAGCGACGGTTCTAAATTAATTTGTACATGCGTTTTTTAGAACCGTCTGTATTGGAGGCCTGTAGAAATGAGAGCACAATACAGACGGTTTCTTAAGAACCGTATACAGGCGGTTTCTTAAGAACCGTATGTAAAAATCGATTTTTATAAGCGGTTTTTTTATGGAACCGTATGTAGAAATGGTTGTAAAGAAATTATATTTTTTTAAATAGAAAAAATGTGAGAGAGGCTAACCAGTGAGCCGCGTCTCGCGGGGTTTGAATCTGCAACCTCTGCCTCACGCATACCCTCCTCTACCACTCCATACATAAGTCACTTGTGTCTAGATTCCGTTTTAGTTCCCCATATTCTATACTAAACCGAGTGTAAATTGATTGTTTGAGCCACTTAATGAATTGAAATGAAAAGGTTGTAAACTACAAAGTTTCATAACTTTTCGAGATCTACAACTTTATTTAGTAATTTTTTTCATTCGAGGTAGTTTAAAAAATTTGAATTTTAAATTTAACAAATTCGAACGTAGTTTTCGATGACAAGATGATTTCAAATGAAAAAAATTGTAAACTACAAAGTTTCATAACTTTTTGAGATCTACAACTTTTATTTAGGAAGTTTTTCCATCCGATGTCGTTTACAAAAATAAAAAAAATCAGTGTCCAAATATTTCTACATGCGGATTTCTTAAGGAACCGCCTATAGAAATCGATTTCTACATACGGTTTGCTTAAGGAAACCGCCTGTAAAAATAAGATTTCTATAGACGGTTTTCTTAACAAACTGACTGTAGAAATACATGATTTCTACAAATGGATTTCTTAAAAAATAGCATGTACAAATCAATTTCTAGTGGCGGTTTGAAACCGTTTTATTTCTACAGATGCATGATAAGCGAAACCGCTTGTACAAACTTTTACACACCGTTGGCGTAGAGCCTTTTTGTACTAGTATCACAGTCACTACTACATATTCAAACATCAATACTGGCCATCACTACTAGATTGTATTGGACCGCTAGTGATAAACCTTTAGTGTCGGTTCAAACCCTGACATGCCATCAAATGCTTGGGGTAGGGGCCAAACCGGCACTGAAGCTCATTATCACTGCCGGTTCCAGCCACAAACCGGCAATGATAATGAGCTTCACTGTCGGTTTGTGGTTTAAACCGTCTGTGATATGTCCACAGTACATATAGCTCGACCTCCCTTCCTCCCTCCTCTATCCCAATGGAACAGAGCACTGCTTCATTGTTGTGGCTGCTCTTCACCTCCATTGTTGCGGCTGCTCTTCTCCGGATTGCTCAAGGAAACTCTTGGATGCTCAAGCATGTTCACAATCTTCTAGCTTATGGTTAGTAACAAGCATACTCCTTTAGATTTGTAGGTTTACATTGCTTTTGTGTTTGGAGATTAATTTTTACTATAGTTGTTTAATTTCTCCAATTTAGAGATCATATTTGAATTGGATCTTGAGCAAGACATCAAAATTGTGGTAAATCCACCTTTGAGAAGGTTAGTGTAAACGATTGCTATGTGCAACCAACTAAATTCGAATTTTATGTGTACAAATCTATAGTTTGGATCTATACTATTGTCGGTGTTTCGACCCAGGGGGTCAATCACCAACTAGTAAATTTGTATATTGTGTGATCCCACTCCCAGATGTGATGCAAGAAGAACACAGTATTTATCCTGGTTCGAGCAAAGAAGGCCCTACGTCCAGCGGGGAAGGAAGAATTGTATTATCTCGCACCGAAGTGCTCGTACAGGTGGGGAGTACAAGCTAGTTTACACGGGGGTGCTTGGAGTGAGCTGAGGCCTAGGACTAGCTGGGCTACCCTAGGTGAGTCGATTGATTGCTTGAGATGTTGATCAAGCCATCACTAGATTGTCTTGTGCTCGGAGGTGACCCTCTGTTGCGTAGGCTAGGGGGTTGTGGAGACTGCTAGTGGGTGTTGTTTGGATGGCAGCAAGTGTGGAACCGATGTCTTGTTATTCTCCCTCTGTCCTACTATCCCAGCGTCCCCTTTTATAGACTAAGGGGAGGCTTGAGAGTACAAGAGCCTTAGTTCGTATCGGTATGGGAGGCGCGTCCGTGGAGCCATGCTTGCGATGGGACGTTAATTGCTGTAGCGGCATGCTCTTCCTGTCCTTTCGGTGTTCCGGGGCATGGTGATGGCGGACTGGTCGCTGCCGAACGACATGGCGTGGAACGATTGGTTTCCTGCAGACGGGTGCGAGCTCCGCGGTTGGAGCGGGACGGAGTGGACGGGTTCCATGCCGTAGTGGTTGGAGATGAGGGTCGAGCTCCCGGATCGAGGAGTATCGAGGCCTGCATAATCCTAACGCATCCCTGAAAACACGGTCGAGGGCTGTCCCATTCAAGATTCGAGGGGGTGCTTTCGGCCTCCGTACTCAAGGCGTGGCTACAGTGGCCGCACGATCGACGGATTAACCCGGGTATGGGGGACGAGTTGATGGATTTGACCGAGGTACCGGGTGCCCATGGCGTTAGGTGGGAGCAGGTAACAGCATGGGATCCCCTTTACCCCATACTGGGAGTAGGTGAGCCGATCGGGCCTCCTGATCGTGCGGCATTCAATCGACCCCCTTTCCATCACTCGAGGGGTTGAGGTCGAGGGGTATTCGATCGACCCCTCTTCCGTCACTCGAGGGGTCGAGGTAGAGGGGGATTCGATCGATCCCTCTTCCGTCACTCGAGGGGTCGAGGTAGAGGGGGATTCGATCGACCCCTCTTCTGTCACTCGAGGGGTCGATGTAGAGGGGGATTCGATCGATCCATCTTCCGTCACTCGAGGGGTCGAGGTAGAGGGGGATTCGATTGATCCCTCTTCCATAGCAGATCCTGCTCACTGTCTCTCCAGTAATGAGCCGGCCCATGACCGGTCATGCTTGATGGGGAGGTAGGATGGCTTTTGGATTTTGCCTGAATATTAAGCACTAAATCGCCAGGGATTAGGGTACCCCTTACCTTTGTACCCGACAGTAGCCCCTGAGCCTCTATGCGGATAAGATGAATCCGTATAGAGGCTGTTGCTGATGATCTGTGGGGTTTGTTAACATGAAGTGGAGTTGAAGTACCTAGTCTCGAGGCACAGGGTTCTGTTACGTTATCTCGCCGTGGGGGGCACGCGAGCGTCCCCCGCAGGGGTAGCCCCCGAGGCCCCAGAGGAGTGATTAAGAATTCCTCTGGGGGCTTTTGATTTGTGTCTTATCGAGGCGGATTGGTATTAACTGGAGTCATAGTGCCCCATCGAGGGGTCAACTCTGTCTGCCAGGCTCCGAGTGTTTTCGACCCTCTTTCGTCGAGGGGTGTCGTGCGTAGTCTAGCCCTCGAGCCTCGTGTGGCTGGGCTTTTGCTACCTCATAGCGTCCTTCCCACGGGTCCTTGTGCTCGGATTGTGGGGTGAAGAGCATCGTGCTATCCTCGTTCGGACGGGCCTCGAAGTCCTCAGTGAGCTAGTAACGGGGAGATCCAAGTGAGAACTCGTGCCCCCTTCGACAGGGGTCGACAGAAGCCCTGAGGCATCCTCATTTTGCAAAATCGTGTGGATTACCTAGGTGCCAACTCTGTTCGATGAGAGTCGGTGGCTCGATGCCTCCCGTCGTGGGGATCCTTGGGTATTCCCTGGTTATGCCTTGGATATGTCCCGGGAGGACTCGAGAGTTCATTCTCGAGCTGGGCTTCGTACTGGCTCCCCCTGGGTCATCCCTGACTCGGGTACTTGAGGGCGGCTGTCGAACCCTGTTCGAGGGCCAGCCTTCGCCCCCTCGAGATTTGGGGGTGGACCGGAGTCCGTTTTACTTCTCTAGGAAGGAACTGCTCGAGAGCGGCTATCGAAACCCTTTTGAGGGCCAGCTTTCGCTCCCTCGAGAGTTCGATGGACGGGTCGACGCCAGTTGCTTACGTCCGAAGACAACGCCCATCATTGCCCGTCGTCCGCCGTAAGCGCGCCTTTTTAGGAGGTGTCCGTTCGACTGCAACCGTAGCAGGGGTAGGGTGCGGCGAGGAGTGCGGTGACGTGATAGGTGCGCCTTATCCTATGAAATCTGTGGGGGCGATAGGTAGGTGCATTTGTTGACACAAAAAGCGTTAGGATCTGCGAACACCTCGGGCTATTACTCGAAATTCGATATCCAAGGTGTGCCAGTCGACTTGACCAGTTAATCGACAAGGACGATAACTAGAACAAGATCTGAACAGGACAACGGCGATACGCTCGGATGTCAAGACTCAGACTTGATCGGGATAACTAGAGCAGAGCTGAACGAGACAACAGCGATGCGCCCGGATGTCAAAGCTCAGATTACTCCCACGCAGAACTTGCAAGGGTTTTGACGGAGATCAAGGTGATGCAGCCCGTCGAAAGCTTGAAGAACTCGTAAATAAGCTAAGACTAATGCAATGAAAGGGTAAATTGCAGTAAAAATAGATAAGAGTAAATTGATTTGATTTTTTATAGATTGATATATATTTTACGTAGCCCTTGGGCACATATTTATACTCCCGCATGGAGAGTTGTACAGAGACACGACTCGTACCTTCCCTAAACAAAACTCCTAACTTTAAGGAAATAGCAGACTCGCGCAGGAGCCGGACCCAAATAACAATATTATTTTCCTAAACAGACAACCCTATTGTTAAGGAAATAAACGACTCGTGCAAGAGTCGGACTCAAACTACTATAACAATACTGGTATAAAATTACCAGTTTCCTCATGTCCTTCCTTCGATGAAAACTTTCCATCGGCAGATTCCTTCAATCCGCGACTTCCTTCTTTTGCCACCGGCAATCTTCTGCTGACGTCAACCGCCACATCACCCTGTACCCATCGGCACTCCATGCCCATCGGCATCATCTCCTCATCGGCAATCGGCATCGGTAACATCTCCTCATCGGCAATCGGCATCGGTAACTTTGCAGTTCTGGTGACTTGACTTCACCAATTAACCCTTATCGGCAAGAATTATCCAGCTTCCATCGGCAACAAGCTTATCCTTTTCACAGCTTTTACCTTCATTGGTAATACTGACCTATGACTTCCCGATGCCGATGGAAAACGGCTGCCGATCAATACAAGTCTTAGCTCATTTGACACGTGCCGAAAAACGGTGTCAACACATGCCCCCTAATTTCGGAGTATAAAATATTTTACGCGCCGAAATTTTCTCTATTATAACGGTTCCCCCCAAGATAACCGCACGATTTCCTCGATTACCGCGCGCAAAACTACAATTTATTAACAAAATTCCGCGACTGCAGTATGAACAGTTATAAGTCCAATCATATCTCCTTGATTGCCGCACATACCTATTGCATACCCTTCCACATTCTTGCTCAGCGCGAAGAAAATTCCAAAATACCCCTGACCAGGGCTATAAAATTACCATCATCAATCCGTTTTTACCCTAAGCCCACTTTCGCCTTCTCCTACCTTCGTCTTCAACCTCGGCGGCGATTCCAGCGGCGACCCGAAGAACAGTCTCGTGAACTCAAGCGGCGTCACTCTCCTCCAACAGAACTCGAATAGCACCAATGGCGATCAACTTCGACTAAGGTAAATCTGCTCCTTCCTCCCTTCATTTCCTGCAAATTTCTCTCCCGCATCAATCTCGTAATTCTTTTCCCCTTTCTTTCTTTGATTTTTTTGAAACCTAGGAACTGTACAACAAGGTAGTAATCCCCATTGAACAATCCAATTTCAACTGCCTGGGCCCAATGGGAAATCCTGACCCCACCAATCTGATCAATGCTGAGGCCAAATGCATCCCTTTCAGATCCGAATGTTTTAGCCTAGGGTTATGGAAAGACGCCTTCCGTTCATGGCCTAGGCCTACCAAAGGATGGAAGAACTGGTACCTCAGAGTAATCAGAACCCAACAAGTTTATTGGTCAGAGCGCAATCTGGACCAGTGCATTAGGCTCTCCATTGCCGCTATGGAGAAGAATTAAAATATGATGATGGCGGCCTCTTACTTCTGGTCCGATACAATGAATGCCTTCTTATTTAGACATGGACCTGCCACCCCCACCCTTACCGATGTGCATATGCTTACCGGCTTAGATGTCTCCTCTACCGATTCTCCTACCTTGTTCAACATGAAGGCCGAGTATAAAGTGAACACACGCAACATCGGCGGTTGGACCGGTTACATCCAGGAATACCAGAAGACTGGATCGGTAGGTCAGCGGGAGCACACCACTTTCTTGAACATGTGGCTAGAAAAATTTATCTTTTGTGGAAAAATTGTCGGACCTACCACAATGTTTCTCCCAGCAGCAGAACTCTTAGCCGATGGAACAAGACTCCCTCTCGACCGATACCTTCTTGGATCGGTATATACCGTCTCCTACACCAAGTGTCCAAGAAGATATTGTTGGGCGAGTCAATCGGCAACCTCGGAGGTCCTTGGTGGTTCGTGAATATGTGGTTGAACGCACACATGTACAAGGTCCTTCAATTTGATTTGTTCAACCAGCAATTCCCAAGGGATATATCGGAAGATTATGAATATGAGGATGATGAATCGGAAACTCGTCCCCCACTCAATTTTGGGGAAGCCATCATAGTACTACCAGGAACCGATGCCAATGAAGATCAATTCGGCAGGTTCTTCCAAAAGTTTTAATGTGGAATCCCTGTTGCAGAATGGCTTTGGTGGCCCTATGTTGACGAGAACAACCAATTCCCCTTGCTGTTCAACCTTACCGATTGGAACGTGCCTCAGAACGAAGTAATCATGAAGGCCAGCATCGTTCCCCGAGCCATCCTAGTTAACATTTTCGGAACTGGGAAGAACGCTCCTCCATCCTTTGAGTTTTATTACCCATCGGTAGCAGCAAGACAACTGGCATTCGGCCAATTACCGATCAAGCTCTGCTACTCCAAGGTAGTAAAACCAAGGCAAACCATCTCCAGCGCCATGGACTGGAACAAGGTTGTCAATCTTGCTCCCGATGCCGATACATCAGACATTGACCTATCCTCCTGGGCACCAACATCATTCATGACAAAATTATACAAATCTTGGTGGCAAGAATGGAGAGGCCAAATTTTTTCCAAGTGATCACATTATTATCGGCACTTGATCGACGCCGATCACGTCATCCCCGATGATGCAGTAAGTTTCTCTATCCCAATGTATCTTACTATTTACTTCCACCATCGGCAACAATGCTCCCACATTGGCCGCCTTCATTCCTCGGGTACCTAAGGTCGACGATCCAATTCCCCGAGTGAGCAAGAGTGGCAAGCCCTTCCGCGTTTGAGTGATGAGCCCAGTATCAATCATCGGCAACAATGCTCCCACATTGGCCACCTTCATTCCTCGGGTACCTAAGGTCACTCTCACGTCCAGGCAGACGCCTGCAAAGACCACTGCTACTCCATCGACTGCTGCTGCCATCTTGGCGCGGGCTTTTGCGGTAAGTTTTACTTTTACTTTTACCGATCACAAACTGCTCATCGGCAATATTTACTTTATGTAACCTGCACCAAACATTTCAGGCAGCGAGGTCATCGGCAGCTGCTCCAGACGCACAAGCTTCTCCAACTCCTGCTACCGATGCCCCCCAGGCTTCTCAACCAAAACGGGCCGGTTCACCAACTATTGCTCCGAGGAAGAAGAGGCGTCTGAGGCTAGCTACTCCAACTACCGATGCACCAACAGTAGAGCCATCATCGGTTCCTCCCCCTGATCAGTCAATGGACGGAATCTTCGACCAGGAGATAACACCACCTGCTGCAACAGCGGAGGCGACATCGGCATCAGCACCTTCACCAACTGAAATCCTTGACCAGGGAACGGCATCGCCGCCACAGGAGTCAGCCGCCGCAGCAGAAACAGTGCCAACAACAGCACCTACAACACCAATCGCTCCTCCTATGGAAGCGCGTTCATCGGCAACCGCTGCCGATCTCCAAGATGAAGCTACACCAACTGCTTTTCCGAGCCCAAGGCAAGAAATCCACTTCAAAATGGTAAGTCGACTATCACAAGACTTGCAATATAAACTCATGATCGGCAAATTCTAATTCACTTCTTTTCAGGCCCAAGACTCTCCCGATAGCTTGTTTTCTTTCGGCGTCAACCTCCCCTGCGAAGATGAAGATCAAGAAGGTTCTGCTACAGCAAACAACTTATTCTCCTTCGCTGTCAACTTTCCCAACGAAGACGAGGACGAAGAAAGCTCTGCTCCAGCTTTATCGGCAGAAGTCAAATTCAAGCTTGAAGCACTGCTCTCTCTGCTGCAACAAAACACATCCCAGCTCGTCCAAGACTCTACTGCAGCAAAGGCAGCTTTTAAAGACATCCAAGGCCACCTGTCTGCCGATACAGAAGAAATCCTCTTCCAAGCAGCATTCCTCGAGAGCCGTCAACTCCAATACCAACGGGTCTCACGCCGTATTGCCGATAGGAACGCTCGGTCCAAGCTTGCTGAGGAAATGCTCAAGTTCAAGCAAGTTGTCGATGAGAAGCACAAAGACATCGGCCAGGTAGAAGCTTCTGGCGTCGATCTTGAGCAGGAGATCATTCAGCTATCGGCAAGAAAGGAAGAGCTGCAAGCCGAACTAAGAAAGGTTGAAGAAGCTTTAAATACAGCTAACCAAAAGAAAGCTCAGCTGCTCGATACCGTCAAAGCTCTTCGACAAGCAAGGGACATAAATGCTCGACAAGCTATCGCGCTGAGGAAGAAGATTAAACCAATCGGAGGGTCTGCCGATGAGGATGCCAGGGAGATGGAAGAAATAGAACAAATTCGCCTGCGTGCGATATCAACTATCCAATCCCTGTTGTAATCTATTACAATTTCATCACATCGGCAAATGTAGTCAGTAACACTTGATTTTGCTCTGTAATATAATGCCAGTACTCTTTTACCGATGTTTTATAACTTTCTCTTTCATTGGCATTCAGACGAGCACTCTATGTGTTTACCCAAATACTAGGGTAATATTTCTTCAAGTATTTACCGTTGATTGCTTTGGAGAATGCAACCCCTTCGAGATTTTCTAAAATATAAGCATTACCAGGAGCAGACTGTTTTATCCGATAAGGACCTTCCCAATTAGGAGACCATTTTCCAAACTTAGGACTCTTAGTCCCAATTGGTAAAATCAATTTCCACACCAGATCACCATCGACAAATTCCTTTACCTTTACTTTCTTGTCATACCACCTAGCAACCCTTTTCTTATTTTCTTCAATGTTGATCAAAGCCCTCAACCGATGACCTGCTAAGTCCTCTAACTCATCCTTCATAAGAATACCATAATCATCGGTTGTCAATTGATCTTGAAAAGATAATCGCCTGGAACCAGTTTTAATTTCCCAAGGCAGGACAACATCGTGTCCATAGACTAACTGATACGGCGAAACTTTGGTTGCACCATGACACGCCATCCGATACGACTATAGGGCTTTATTTAACACCACATGCCACCTTCTAGGGTTCTCTTCAATTTTGCGCTTGATAAGCTTAATAACTCCTTTATTAGTCGCTTCAGCCTGACCGTTAGCTTGGGCATAATAAGGAGAAGAATTCAATACCTTGAACCTCATACTAGCAGCAAATTCATCAAACTCTCCCGACGTGAACATGGTTCCCTGATCGGTAGTAATAGTTTGAGGAATACCGAATCGGTAAACAATGTGCTCTTTTACAAAATCTACCATGTTTGCCGATGTTACCTTCTTCAAAGGAATTGCTTCAACCCACTTCGTGAAGTAATCGGTAGCAACAAGTATAAACTTATGCCCCTTGCTTGACGGCGGATAAATCTGGCCGATGAGATCAATAGCCCATCCTCTAAACGGCCAAGGCTTGATTATAGGATTCATTGCCGATACAGGTGCCCTTTGTATATTACCAAACTTCTGACAATCCTGGCACCCTTTAAAATAGTTGAAGCAATCTTCAAGAATTGTCGGCCAATAATATCCATTCCGCCTGATCATCCACTTCATCTTGAATGCCGATTGATGCGCTCCACACACACCTTCATGGATTTCGCCCATCAACTCTTTTGACTCCTCTTTACCAAGGCATCTGAGCAAGACTCCATCAATTGTCCGATAATACAATTCATCATCGAGGAGCACATATTTGGTAGCTTGAAACCTCAGACGCCTTTCAACCTTCTTAGATGGATCTCTTAAGTAATCGGCGATTTCCTTTTTCCAGTCATCGGCAACCATTACCGATGTCATGACTTCTTGAATCGGTTGATATCCTGAAGCATTCTGTGCTAACCGATTGGCCTCTTCATTATGCAATCTAGGAATATGCTCAAGGCGATACTCTTTGAATTCTTTCAATAATCGTAAACACTTCTCATGGTGTGCAATCAACACTTCAATCCGGCATTCATATACCCCAGTCAATTGATTGATCACCAACATGGAATCACCAAAGATTTCAACGGCATCGGCACGCACCTCTCTGAGTAATTCCAACCCTTTTATTAAAGCTTGATACTCGGCCTGATTGTTTGTTGATGTAGCAACAATCGGCAACGAAATTTCATATTTCTGTCCTCGGGGTGAAATTAAGAGAACACCAATGCCTGCCCCTTCTTTGCATGTAGACCCATCAAAGAACAAAGTCTAAGGAGCAATCTCTACAGAGTTTATCATATTGCAATGCTGAGTAACAAAATCGGCCATCACCTGACCCTTAACTGCCTTAGCCGATTCATACTTTAGATCAAACTCCGAAAGTGCCAGAATCCATTTGCCGATTCTCCCACTTAATATCGGCATCGACAGCATATACTTAACCACGTCATCTTTGCAGATAACAGTGCATTCAGCCGACAATAAATAATGCCTCAATTTTATGCAAGAGAAATATAAACATAAACATAATTTCTCTATAGCCGAATACCTAGTCTCAGCATCTACCAACCTCCTGCTCAAATAATATATCACATGTTCTTTCCCTTCAAATTCTTGAATCAAGGCTGACCCGATAACACTGTCATCGGCAGATAGATACAACCTGAAAAGTTTCCCGTGCTGAGGTGGAACCAAGACTGGTGGGTTTACCAAATACCTCTTGATCTCCTCCAAGGCTAACTGTTGTTCTTCTCTCCACGTAAACTCTTGATCGGCTTTCAACTTTAACAATGGACTAAAAGATTTAATCTTACTAGATAAGTTAGATATAAACCTTCTAATGAAATTAATTTTGCCGATCAAGGACTGGAGCTCAGTCTTGTTTGTAGGAGCAACCACCTTGTTAATTACATCAATAGATTTTCTGCCGATCTCAATGCCTCTTTGATGCACCATAAAACCCAGAAATTGACCTGCCGATACACCAAATGCACACTTGTTAGGATTCATCTTCAACCCATGCTCCCTTGTGCATTCCAGGATCTTTCGCAAATCGGCAAGATGCTTTCCAAAATTTCCAGATTTAACCACCACATCATCAATATAGATTTCGACTATCGTGCTAATATACTTATGAAAGATGAAATTCATTGCTCTCTGATAAGTAGCACCAGAATTCTTCAAGCCAAAAGTCATGACAACCCATTCAAATAAACCGACATGACCTGGACATCGGAAAGCAGTCTTGGATATGTCTTCTTCAGCCATAAATATTTGATTATATCCAGCATTACCATCCATGAAGCTAATGATTTGATGTCCAGCAGCAGCATCAATCAACAGATCGGCAACGGGCATCGGGTAGCCATCCATCGGCGTAGCCTTGTTAAGATTCCTGAAATCAATACAAACATGAAGTTTTCCATTTTTCTTGTAAACAGGAACCACATTAGAAATCCATTTGGCATATCGGCATTGCCGGATAAATCCAGCCTCAATTAACTTTGTAATTTCAGCCTTAATGTCAGGTAAAATATTAGGATTGCATCGGCGTGCAGATTGCCGATGTGGTTGGAAACCAGACTTAATAGGTAACCGATGTTCGACTATCGATCGGTCTAAACCAGGCATTTCTGTATAATCCCAAGCAAAACAATCTTTGTATTCCTTTAATAAATCGGTTAACCGCTGTTTACATTGGGAATCTAACTTAGCACTAATAAAAGTAGGTCTATGTTTACTACCATCGCCGATGTCTATTTCGAGTAAATCATCAGCGAATGTGAAGCCCTGTCCTAGCTTTCCATCATCGGCAAACTGATCCATTAAAACTCTTCTTCAGAACCGACTGCTTGGATCGGTGTAATGCGGTAATCGGCAACTTTGAGGAACTCCATGTCCCAAGCTTCACCTGATATGAATCTGATTTGCTCATAAGTTTCTGATTCTACCGACGCAACGATCGATGGGGTCTCACTTCGGACGACTTCAATCTTGTCTCTGACCCACTGCACAAGGCTTTGATGCATGGTGGAAGGAATACAACAATTGGCGTGGATCCAATCCCTTCCTAGGAGCAAGTTGTAGGTGCCTTTGCCACTGATCACAAAAAATGTTGTCGGCAAAGTTTTACTGCTGATGGTTAATTCAACACATACGGCTCCCATGGCTGGCGACACATTGCCTTCAAAATCTTTAAGCTTCATGTCTGTTTTGACTAAGTCTTGGTTGCCTTTTCCAAGCTTCATGAACATGACATGGCATTATGTTTATTGATGCCCCGCCATCCACTAGCATTTTTGTTACAGGCTGTCCATCCACCTTGCCCTTAACAAACAGAGCCCTTAGATGCTGCCTTTCATCATCAGCAGGTTTCTCAAAGACAGTTGCCATCGGATCCAACACTAATTGAGCCATCTCAGCAGTTTCCTCATCATCGCTGACAGGCGCCATGAACTCCATCGACAATATGACGACCATATTAATTTCTGCCGATGGATCCCTATCCTTACGCTTTGGCCTCCACCGCGTTTCCTTTGAAGGATCTTCATTGTCATACAAGTCATTTCGGCGTTCGCGCTGAATTCTCCTTTTCTGAGTTTTTGTTAGACCCTTAGGGCACCACTGAGGAAACTTGGTTTTCCAAACAGGCTGGTGCTGCCTCTCATTGTTTGCATCGGCACCACTCCTGATGTTTGGATTTCTGGAGAATATTTCTTCATCAGACACTCTTGCATTGGCCATCTCCTCCAGCTCCTCTTGGTCAACACGCCTGCCAAGCCTGTTATGTGTGTTGAGCTTGCCCCCAGTCGGTCGTGTGCCGATTTCTTCTCTCTGAGCGGCCTAGCATACCTGGATATCCGATCGTCAAAGCGAGGCTCCTTTTCTGACCGATCGGTAGGGTAGTACCCATTGCATTCAGGATAATTATCGGCAGTGGGTAGTTTGATGCCTTCTTTCCAACAGTGAACAAAGAAGGGACACTTCCAGTGGTCCTTATGTCAAAACCATTCTTGGTGCTCTTCTTCTTCCTACCGATACCGTTCCTTCTGCAATTGTCGATACTCTTGCCTTGGCTGCTTATGCGTGATTATAACACTAGGAGACCTCTTGGCATGATTACCATCATCGGCAACCCTCTTGCCTTTTCTGTCATCGGCAAACTTTTCCACATCACGTTCAACTACTTGATGATCAGGATCTACCGATGCGTTCTTCCTGGCAGCTTCCGATGTTAGCACTTTAGTTTTTCTACTAGTTTCCACCATGTTATTTGGGAATGGGTGTTGATCAATCTTCATCGGTTTCTGGACTTTAGAATTTTCAAATTTGATTCGTCCAGATTCAATTTCTGACTGCAACTGCTGCCTGAATACCTTGCAGTCATTGGTACTGTGCGAAGTCGCATTATGCCACTTGCAATACCTGATCTTTCTGAGCTCTTTGGCCGATGGAATTGCTTGGTTAGGCGCTAACTTGATTCTCCCTTCTTGAAGTAATAAATCGAACATCCTATCGGCCTTGGTGATGTCAAAGGTGAATCTTTCAGCTTCTTTCTGGCCAAATGGACAAGACACGAATTTCTTATCCTTCACCCATTCAGCCGCACCGATGCTTAGCTCTTCATCTGACCCAGAATCTTCTTCTTGCTCGATGAAGGTCACCTTCTTATTCCAAGTCTTCCTGGGTTCAAAGGTTTTGATATCTTGATTGGCAATCCTTTGCACCAGATGACTTAAACTTTCAAACTCTTGCAACGCATACTTATCTTTGATATGCGGTAGTAGTCCTTGGAAAGCCAAATCTGCTAGTTGCCGATCATCAAGTACCAGGCTGTAGCACTTATTCTTCACGTCTCGCAGCCTCTGAACAAAGTTCGCTACCGATTCGTCATTGCGTTGCCTCAACTTGACCAAATCGGTAAGCTTCTTTTCATGTACGCCCGCAAAGAAATACTTGTGAAATTGTTTTTCTAGATCGGCCCAAGTAATCACAGAGTTTGGAGGTAATGATATAAACCATGTGAAGGCCGATCCAGACAATGATGATGAGAACAATCTCACCCTCAGTTCCTCTCTGCTGGCAGCTTCTCCGCACTGGATAATGAAACGGTTGATGTGCTCCATCGTTGATGTGTCGTCTTGACCAGAGAACTTGGTAAAATCCGGCACCTTGTACCGATTTGGGAGAGGGATTAAATCATATGCTGGAGGATACGGTGTCCGATAAGAATATGTATTAACCTTGGGCTTAATGCCGAATTGTTCCTTCATCACTTCGGCAATCTTATCGGTCCAATATGCCTCCTGCTCTCGCCGACTCATTGGCTGGTTGTTGACTGGTGGAGCCGGCTGATGCGCCCCTTCAGGTCTTGGTTGAAGATGGTGCGGAGTAATCGTCACGGGCGCAACACCAGTCATCTGGACGTTATGCATCGGCTGATTTACCGATGGATAGTTTTGCACACTTAGTAGATTAGGTTGAGTCATCATATTCATCGGTTGCTGTACCGATGGTCCACTCTGAGTGTTTGCTGGACTTCCACACTGATACATTAGTATGCCAGGCTGTTGAACCGGCGGCTGACTAGTCCATCCAGGATTATAAATCATCGACATGTGACTTACCGATGGCTGATAGCTAACTGGCACCTGCTGCTCCTGCACCTTAGGGTAGTCAACAAATTGGTTACCTTGATATGCCAGTACTCCGGCTTGAGGATTTGCAGCCATCGGCTGACTTCCAGTTGCTATATTGTGTTGCATCGATACAGAGTTTGCCGATGGTGGCATCAGAGGTATTTTAGGAATTACTTGGAAATCTTCTGATGGCACTTGTACAGTTGGAGAGGACGTAGAATAATGCATCATAGGGATCACCGGCTGTGATTGCATTGCCGATGCCATGGAACCCCTCCAGGCTGAACTATCTCCCTGCACCAGATTAGAACCAGCAGACGGATTTGAAGGCATACCGTAACCCCACCAGTTGGCAGGAGCTGGATGACTCTGGATAGCAGGCCCTGACATCGCCGACGCCACTGGATCTGCACTAAGCTTGGTGACGCTTTCAGGACTTGGCCTTGACGGTGTAGCCACATCGGCAGACGAATCCACAGGAGTGGAAGACGCCATTGGGGCTGCCGATGGGTTTATAGATGCCGATCCAGGTTGATGATATGTTGGACCAACATATTGAGGTGAATGTCCTTCTTTG